>WAAE01015869.1:57849-557611 GCA_013400495.1 Nicator chloris | reverse complement strand
AGCCCCTCACCACCCGGCCAAAATCTCCGGTGTCTGTGCCATTCCAAAGAGAAATCGCCCCAGGTAAGAGAGGACCAGCTGCACCCTTCCCTATGTCTCTCTTAAGTACCAGTCGTTATCGTCTCTTAGGAACAAGTGGGACAAAATTCCATGAGAGAAAGAAAGAAAGAAAAGGAAAAATCCTAACCACCAACAATTGTCTCTGCCAAATTTCCACTCAGAATGAATTTTTATCCTGATCTGAATTTATAAGCACACTTAAGTAAATGTATTGATTTAAGCAGTTGTGTCGTGAGGACTGTGCATGTGCTTGAAAATCAAATATGTTCTTAAATCTTCTGCTGTGATAAGGAGGGAAATCCTTCATGCAAAAAGTAATTTTTTATTGTTTTTGATAAGTAAATATCCTGAATTTCCTTAATTTCATGTTGGAGGGATCTGTTTCTCTGAGGACATAGATTGTGATGGAATTCAATCTCTTTGCACATTTGAATAGTGCTACTATTAGTGAAATAACTGAGGAGGATGATCTGGTGCTCTCCAATTTGTAGCCACATGACTGCAGCTAAAGGGAACTGTGGCTGGAGGTGTGTCCTACCTCTCAGGCTATGATTTCACGTGGTACTTGGAATGTGCTTAAATTTCTTCGTATAAATGTTGAAGATGGGATGGATGACTTCAGAAAGATGATCTTTGCCTTGGAAGTTCAACACCTACTTGAGCACCAGGGCTGATTTGAGGGCATAGACCCCGGAGATGGGATAGGGCCCAGTTAAAAAGATTGGAGGTGGTTCTTATGTGGAAAATAGCGGCCCATAGGAACAGGAAGAATGAAGACTTGGAAGTGTGTTTTTTCGGTAGGATGTGCCTGAGGGCAGATTTTAAAGGTGAATATTTGAGTTAGTAGTGAGCACATCTGTGAGCTGGTCAGTTTGAGTGCTCAGGCTGCAGAATATGGAGCATCTCGTCTCAGGACTCGTGGCACAGAGCCACAGAAGCTGGTACTTTGGGGACGCCTTGGGTCAACCACTAGAGTACCAGAATTTTCTGGTTCCCTGCCTACAGCCATATATAATATAATAACTATATTATAGTTATTATATATTATCCTACTATAATAACTGGATCACAATTCCTTTATTTAGCCAGGCTGGTGGAACACAGCATCCAGGGAAGCAATCTGTCTGGTTTTCTTGGTCATCTCTGTGACTTCTGAAACCATTTGTGAATAAATCAGTACAATATTCCACGGTTTGCAAAAGCTTGAGCTAAGTAGGATGCTTACAAAAGGGAAAGGAAATAATCTCTCCTTCCCCTTTCCTGATGGCTTTTGGTTATGCTGAAGGAAAGATACCTTGGTATTGTAAATGCCTGTGGCTGTTTAGGTGACTCTGATATTCCCAATTCCATATGGAAATGTTATCACAACCCATTTTTGCTTTTATCATTCTGTAATTTTCAAAGTGTGTCAAATTTTGCAAAAATGAAAGAGGCAAACACACGGCACAAAATAAATTGTGTTTCTTTCAGCACTGTCAGACTGTCCAAAACTTCAGAGCTGTTGGATATAAAGTAAAAAGTCCCTGAAGAATAGAGCTGGAAAAGTGGGAAATTATAAGAACGGAATTAGCTTTAGCTGAGAAAAGGAAAAAATGTGGAGAAATAGAATTGAAGCATACACACTTTAAGAAACTGGGATTTATTTCTGGTTTTTAGGAACAGCTTCAACATTTTATTCTAATATTTTTTTCTTTGGTCTCTCTTATGTGAACTTGAATCTTAGGAAGTCAAGGAGAAAGGGACTGACCTTAACCTGCACAGCAGAGCTGTTTTGTGATATTGATACCAGACAGTGCAAATGTAGTTTACTGGATCTGGTAATCTGCATCTGTCTAGTGCAGCTGCCCTGATGGTCTTTCAGACAAGATTGGATGTGTTTTTCAAAGCTCTTCTGTGGCTCGGCTGTCTGGCATGGGTTTGGTGCAGGAATGGTGGGATGAGCTCCTCCTGTTTGGGATATCAGATTGATCCCTCCTAACCTCAAAACTTTTTTAGCTCTACCAGCCACTGAAAAGTCTCCAGATAATGCTGACTCTGAATGGTACCATCTGGACTTGATTTGAATCAAAAATTGGGATGGAAAATCCTTGGTAACTCTCAGACCCAAAGGCTGAGGCTGGAAAAACAGAACCCACCACGCTTGCAAGAGCACAACTATTCCTGGTCTGTAAGCACTGATGTCTCTCCCTCACTGGTGAGAAACCACCCACAGATTCAGAAGTGTTTTGTGTTGGGTTTTTTTCCCAGGGTAACCAGAAAGGCATGTGTGATTTATCCTTATGAGACCAGTTGGTAGAAACAGAAATAAATGTGTTTAGCAAACAATATATTTTGAAATTAAGCTTAATGTATTTTTTAAAACTCTGCTTGGTTTTTTGTTAAAATTAGCACTAAGAGCATGTACTAATTTTCTGTAACTATTACCTTTCTGAACACTTCTGTTTGAGGGTACAGGTAGCTGGAGTTGATAGTTTAGCTCTGTTATTTAAGATAAAATAGAAGGGTTTGATTAGAACCTGAACAGCAATATTGCAGGACTGCATGAATTAATTATTCCAAAGAAGAGATTTTTCCTGAAGAGTTGTTTTCCTCAGTGGCTAAGAAAGGAAGTGTTAACCAAGGTTTGCAGCAAGTCAGGTCCTGTGTGCTCACTGCTAACATTGGCAGGTTTCTGTGCACTGTATATAGATGGTCATGTGTAGACATGGGTGAACCTCCACAGGTTTTAGAGGTTCAGTTCTAATTATTGTAAGCATCTGAATGGTTGAATACTTATCTGAAGCACAGCAGAACCTCAAAGCCAGCTGGGATGCTCCAGGCAGAGCCTCCTGCATGCCCTCAGGCTTGTACTCATGTGCAGTGCTCTCCAGACCTCCTGGGAACATTGGAATATCTTTGATAAGGTTCTGTGGAGCATGAGAGGAGCGGGATGTCTTTGATGGGGGTGTTCATGGTGTGGTTGGTTGACAGAGACCATTCATTCACACCACTGCAGTGTGAGCTGGAGTAGGTGACAAGTCCAAAGGGACAGAAACAGATCTCTGTAACTATTTATTTCAGGAATTGTCACAGGTAAGGGTAGTTATTAGGGGAAGGAAAGAGCTTCCTGGACTTTCCTCTACCACCCCTAGCAATGGCCTGGATTTGGGCTTTGCTGAGCTATTTTGTCATAATGTTGTGCTGCTGTAACACCAGTGGCTCAGTTCAGTTTTCCTGAGCCTCTGGCTTTCAGCCACATGGAGAAATTCGTGTTGTGGTCAGTGTGGGTAGTAAAGGTGCTGGGGAATCAGGCATTGCTGGTCTCTGCAAAGCTTCTCTGCTGAGCAGCTCGTTGTGTTTCTCCCCCTTAGCATCAGCAGATCCTTTTGAAAGATACCTAATCCTGTGGGTGCTCTTCATGATACCAACCTGACCACACTAACCTTGTAGCAGCTTTCAAAGGAGAACACACATTCCTGTTTTTTAGAAACAAAGCTGGACTTGTGTAGCCAAATTTGGGATGCCTCAAATGTTTTCCTTTGATGCTTGTTGTTTGTGATCATTGTGACTCATTTTCCAGCCGGAGTCAGACGCTTTGTCTGAAAATGAGGTTCCCATAGTGTACTCAGTGACATCCAGCACCACTTCCCAAACGTGCAGTTAAAATGGATCGTAGAGAGAGAACAGGACCATTAATCAGAGCCTTGGGATGGAAGCAGAATGGGGAGGACAATCCATGTCTGACATAGGGATGCTGCTGCCAAGCTGGGAAATTAAATTACATTTCACAAGACTATCCTTCTTGTTGACATTCCAAGTATTATGGAAAAATATCAGTGTAGTAAGCATCAATGCTGGCATCCCTTTGTCCAGTACACAGTAATCTTGGCTGATCCCTAAGGAAAAAGCAGAAAAAGCCAAAGCCAAATGTTTTTATCTTATTTGCTTTTATCTCATATTAGAAAAAATCTTCAGTGTCTTTTGTGTGATGTAGGATAAAGTAACACCACCAGAGCCAGGAGGTTTTCTGTTAATGTGAGAGTTATTTCAGGAGTATTATGTTATCTTAATATAATCAAAATGTGCCTGATTATTTTTATCTGAGCCCATTGTTTCTGTGCACTGCTCTGCAGAACAAATACTACCCAAGAATTTAAATAACAGTTCTTTTCCAAAAGGAAGTTTTCAGGAAACTTTCCTGGTCATTTCATTCACTTTTATATCTAATTCTTCCGAACCTTTTCTTAATCTGCTGTAATTTTAGCTGTATCTGGCATTCTAATGTAGTTCTATGGTATCCAGCTGAAATTTGATCTCTAGTATGGCCAAGACTAGTTCTGCTTCACTTCTAGTTGCATTAGGGAGGTCAAGTGAGGGTCTACACCCAGCCATACCCACAAAATCTGAAGTAACCCCATGGACTCGGTTGTTTTAGGCCAGGTGCACATTGAACTGAACAGATTCTGGGATTCCTCCAGCTGCAGGAATTTTAGTTGTGGAGTTCCTGGAGATTCCCCTGTAATGTTGAGGGATGTGTTGGCAGAATTGGATGAATTTTATCTCTTGAAACAGTTTTGGTGTGGAGCAGGTTTTCCTGTGCTTTAGGATGCTGGGAATGTAAAACAGCTGGGGATTGCTGCACATTCTTGGTCGCTTGGTGTGTGGAGCCCTGTCAGACACGTGCCAGTGGAGACTGCTCAGAAAGGGACACTCAGGCATGACCCAGGGCGTTGCCATGCAGGGTGACAGTGGCACAGGAGGTGAGTCAGCACCCTGGGGATCCGTGACCCAGACCATGGTTTGGCACCACGGGAACGGCACACTTTGGGATGCCGTCAGCAGAAGCACCTCATTAAGCAGACCACCAGAGAATGATGACAGCAGAGGCAATATTTTCAAATCCCAGGAGAAAACACAGCTTCCACATGAAACCTCTGGCACTCATTCATGGAAAAGTAATATCTTGACCAAGATTTTTGCATAGTCAAAGTTTTCTGGGCAGTTTTCTTGTCTTCCAAGCCTAAAGTGCCCTCTTGAGTGGCATCCCAGTGACTCTTTGCCCCTGTAATAAGAGCCATCTAGGAAGATTGTGCTTCCTGCTCTGGATTTGCGGTAGCAGCGCTGTGAATGAGGATCACAAATCCAAGAGCAGCTGTTGCTTAATGCTGCAGAACAAGACAAGGCGTTGGGTTTGGTCCAGGCCTGATGTAAGTGACGCTTGCAGGCTTTCAGTATTGTTGAATTTGGCCTATTCTTCTTACTCAGGAACGGATTGTGCTGCTTATTTGGCCGTCCTGGTCCTTCAGCCTGAGCCAAAGGAGTCCAAGACTATTTGTGGAATCTGAAAATGAAATCCTGGCCCTTTTTGACTCAATGGGCATTTTGATGTTCACTTCCACAGCGCAGGAATTTCAGCCTGAGTATCCCAGATGTCAGGATTATTTTCTGGTTTTGTGATTCTTAGTGGAAGATGTTAGATGCTGTTTTCCTTAGCTCTGCTTGGGCATAAGGGACCCGCCTGGGTTATTTTAGTTGGCAAATACATTTTTCCAGCGTCTGTGGCAGAAATAGCTCTGTGCATGAAGTGCCAGGCTAAGTAGCTCCTGTTAAGTAGCCCCTCTGCAATTCTGCAGTTAACACCAGCTGCTACTGCCAGACCCCTTCCGTGGGCTGTGAAATGTCCAACTTTGTGGTGGCTGCTGCTGTTCTACTGCCTGTTTAAAAAAAAATAATAAGCCTTGGAGATATAGCCTTTTTTGGGGGGTAAAACAGGAATTGTGAAATCCTGGCGCCAGCACAGGTGAAAGCAAAGCTTTTGAAGCAGGATAATAAGAATTTTATCTGAGAAGTTAATGGGACTAAAAAGTCCATGTCTCAGTCCTGATGTGGGCTAACACTTGACGTTCCCTTTGCTGGTGTTGAACCAGGAAGCATCAGGAGTGTGGGAGTTTCCAGCAGGAAGCTGCAAAGGGCTTCAGGGCTTTGAAATGTTTCCATGCTGAATTCAAGGAAGGAAGGAGGGATGCAGTCTTAGCAATAAGTAAACTGGTTTCGGGAGAGCTGGATTCATTCTTGGTACGACTTAGGGTGATCACTGCAGACCGGAGCTGTTGTAAAGCACGTGACTCTGTGGACATCTCGGAAGTGATTTCGAGTCCCAGCTCTCATGCAAATCTGAAGGATTTAGAAACCTAAACACTCCTGAAAACCAATGAAGAAGTCTTATCTCCTTCTTACAGCACGTAAATAACTTTATGTGCTTACTTTACCTACAAACGTAATTCTTATTCCTTCCTTCCACACCTCTGAACAGGATGCAGTCTTTGCATCTCTCATCTCACGTTTGCCAGGTCCAGACTAGAAAATAAAGCTGGCTAAGAACTCTCATCTGAAGGCAAGTGGTCCATGAAGAGCTCATGTCTGTGTAACTTCCCTACCCAAAACCCCAAACCAGGTCCATAATGCTTATTGAAATGCAGTCAGTGGCCCAGGGGGATGTCCTGATTTATCAGCCTTTTGGAACTTCTGCTGGGGCATCAGGTTGGTCTTGTGAATCAACAGTTCTGAGAGTCCCTGTGCTGCAGTTCTTGCATCCTATTCTACCAATGTTCACCTGGAATCAAAGAATAATTATTATTGTTTTTGTTTGGGTTTCTCAATTTTTAGGTCACGGTGCTCATTCCACAAGGTTTGCTGTGCCCAGTTCCCAGATGAATTAAAGATTTCTTTTCCATTTGGTAGTGTTTTGTAGCAATTAATCTTATTTTTTAAACATCAGCACCTGTCCCATGACAACTTCCTTGCTCTCTCCCCCATTTCTGACACAAGTAATTAATTTATTGAGGTATTATTGTATTTCATAGCTGAACTTACTTTTGAAAATTTTTTGGAGAGGACCTAAATAAATCAGTGTTCACTCAGCAACACCATTAATGTGGGTAATAAAACAAATTTTATAAATTTGTCGCAGACCTTGAAAGCGGTGCCAAAACCTTTTAAACCACACACCACATCCACTTTTCTTCCACACACCTCTCTTGCCACACTGGTCACATTTTTAGTGTCTGTAACAGGGTGGCTCCAACACTGAGGGAGATTTTAATTCTTCATAATCCGGTAAATATCCAAAGCCCTAGATCTGTTGCCCAGATAACAACATCCTGTAAAACCTACCAAGTTCAGTTCTTTAAAACACTTTGTAGTCTTTAATTGAAGGATTGAAATGAATTAAGTATACATTAAAAACCTTCCCAGAAAACAACACAACAAGCCATTTTCTTGGTTCTGACAAGAAGAGTGTAAAATTGTAAGCCTCATTCATACACAAATACCATACTCTTCTTTTGCTACAGATAATAGCCAGCCTCTCAATCCAGGCTCATTTATTCCACCTAAAAGTATTTTCTTCAGAAATAGCTGTTTCCTGTGAGGATAGAAGATCCCTTTGCCAAGAGAGTTGTCCGCACTGCAGAGTACCAACACAGTGGTGCTGCTTAAAATTAGGGTGCCATAACCCTAAATAAACCAGTTGTAGTATTATGGAAAGTGTATGTTCTGTGGAGGACCCTTGTGGAAAAGAATTGATGAGGAAATACATTTGCAATCAAAGTAAAGAGTGCAAAGTGAGGATCTGGATAGGGCACATTCAAGAGAGACAAGGAGCTTCTGTAGAGGATCCACTGTTGGGTCAAAAAAATGATGAGGGGTCTGGAGCATCTCTCTTACGAGGAGAGACTGGGCCTGTTTAGTCTGGAGAAAAGAGGACTGAGAGGGGATCACATGAATCCACATAAATACCTCAGGGAGATGCCAAGGAAGGTGCCAGACTCTTTCCAGCAGTGCCCAGTGACAGGATGAGGAGCGATGGCCATGAACTGAAACACAAAAGGTTCCACCTTAACAGGAGGAAGAACTTTACACTGATGGTGGCAGAGCACTGGAACAGCTGCCCAGAGAGGCTGTGGAGTCTCCCTCTCTGGAGACATCCCAAAGCCACCTGGATACATTCCTGTGTCACCTGCCCCAGGTGATCCTGCCTGGGCAGGGTGGTTGGACTGCATGATCTCCAGAGCTCCCTTCAAACTCAAACAATTCTGTGATCATGAAGATGAGATGGAGTATTTCAGGGCAGTAATACCAGCTCTGTGTGGCTGCTCTTCCTTGTCAAGCTGAACCTTTTTCCTTTGCCCATCCAAACTCTCCCTGTGCCTCATTTTCAGCCTCTCCTGCAGTCAGTGATTGAGGCTGTACTGTCGCTGTCAGGATGCTTCGCAAAGCCCTGTGGGCCATGAGGAGGCTGAAGCTGTATCTTCCTCCTCCAGCCTTGCTGCCCACTTTGGAAGTGCTTCCATGCATATCTTTGCAGAGTTTGTGTGCTGTTGCAGAGCCCTTTCAAAGCAGAGTTTCCATCGGTTTCATGGATGGCAGGAGCAGGCCAATAAAATCTATGGCTAAATCTCAGAGACAGCCAGTTGAAGCCTTTAATAAGAGGCAACTTGAGCTGTAGCTATGGAGAGGAGTGGCACAGCCTGCAGAGCTCCCCTGAAGCCTCTTAGCAGCTGAATGGCTCTAGTGTTATCTCTTTCCAGTGCTCCCTGCCTGTTCAAGCTTTTATGTCTTTCCACGGAACAGACAGCTGATCATAACCAACAGGATTTTATTTTAATTTCCCAATAGAGTTTTTGTTTTTCTTGAAAAAATGACTGAGACCCAAAGGATTTTCCAGCTGGAATATAAGACCTGTCAGTTGGAAATTCTGAGTAGATCTAAGGAGACACCTGTATAATACTTTGGATGTATTATGTGGCTGGAAGGGAGTGTGAGCATGCAAGGAAAATGGAGGGGGTAGGAGAAGAACTTAAGGAGTCTTTTATGTCCATAGCTGGTTACCTTTTTTCCTTTTCCTCCCTAAAAGTAAGTTTTGTTTAGCAAAAATGGTCAAAGGTAAGTAATATTGACAATAAATTGGAATTTTCAGTGACAATGGAATTTATGCTGAACTATAGGGTGTGCTGATGCTGTGCTGAAACTGCTGCTGTCACCATGGCAGAGGGAGGTTTTGGGAAAAGCCTCTGGGACTTGATTATTCCTTTGCCACAGTGGACATCCCCATTATGAGGCATTGCTATAACTGACAGCCTGCATCAATCAGCTCAGCCCTTTTGGGAGGTGAAAAAGTTGAGTTCTTCTCCTCAAGTCTGAGGAAAAAAATAACACAAGAGTTTTGTAATAATTACCGCAGTGGAATCCAAATTACGTAAAACTTGTCCAAATACTCATGTTGGTCCTGACCACTAAACTGCTTTGTTAAGTTGCCCAGACATGTTTAGGTGAACCTGAAGCTTTCCTTCAGAGGTCGTGCAGGTAAACAATGCAAAAATTCAGCTTTACCAGTTTTATTTCTGTGTGATCAAGGGCTTGTTCTTAGTTTCAGTATTTGGTTGAACCTGAAATGTGAAGAGAAATTGGGGATTCAAAAGCACAGAGGACTGAACCTGAAGGAAATATTTGTACAGTCTGCTGTGACCTGAAATCCCTAAGCTTTGCACAGCTGTAGAAAGAAATCCATTTTGGAGTCTGTTATATTCAGACATGACTATAAAACACAACTTCTCAAGTGCATGTCCCAGGAGTAAAGAAATAGACATTTAGGGAATGTGTTCAAATATTATTTATACCTTAATTTATCAAGCAAAAGAACTAAAGTGAAAGTCTGGGCTGAGATTTTTTTTTTTTTTCAGATTGTACTCAGGTAATAAGTTTATGGTGTTTTATAAGTGGAGGGCACAGAGGCAATTTCCCTGCATGGTGCTGGAGAAAAGGGCTGTATCTTGCCCTGTGCCTGGTACCCTGGGTCTTTTGTTGCAGCTGGGACCTCTGAGTGAAACTTGTCCTCTTCCATACCCAGGACAAAGCTAAAAATAATTGTACTTAGATAATGGATTATGAAATAATTATAAAACATTTTAAATTATAGCAAAATCAGCATGGGTCTAGAGATTAGCTGCAATGCCAAGACCTAAGCCAGCTGGAATAATCTAGAACAAAGCCCTCCTTTAACTTGTTATTTCCATGGTTTAAAAATACACCTCCTCACTGCTGAGTCTTTGGTGTTGGTGGTCGCGTTGCATCCTGTTGTTAGCACCTGGAGCCATGCTGGGAAAATCCAGTTCTTGGCACATAGAAGCTAATGCTTCGCATCGACCTGTCGTTGCCAAATTACATGGAAAGCATTCTCTTGCCAGGTCAGTAGAAATTAGATTAATTGTAGCACAGAAACCACAGGGAGGGAGAAAAAAAGCAGTGTTGTGCCTCTGAATATCACTGTACCCCTTGGTTGTACAACAGCACAGTCAGGCTGAAGCAGACTCACCGGGCAAGCTGCACAAAAGTGTTTCCACAGCTCCTTGGTGGTGGGGTTCGGTATGGAAGTGATGAGTGTGCTGGTTCCAGTAACCACAGTGAAAAGGGGTATGATTGACATATGTAGATTTAATCAGATGTCTGACAGCACCACTTTGAATTCTGTTTCCTTCTTCTGAAACAATTTTTGCTTAAAGCAGAAGCCAGAAAGCCTCTTAGAGAAGGTCAAAAACATAACCAGGCCAAGGTCTTTGTGGAAGTGCAGAGCTGTGTTGTGCCAGGCCCTTGCTGGGGGCACAGCTGTGGAAATGTCCTTGTACCTTTGTTTTCCATGGTGCCATGTTGCCCAGCTCTGCTGGACACTGGCATTTTCCAGAAGGTCTGACCTCCTCCACGTGGCCTTTCCAAAACCCCCAAGTCTCAGCTGCCCAACAGAGCCAGGGCATTCATCCTGGCTGCCTCAGCAAACCTTCACCACTGGGGCACAGAAACAAGGGCATAGAACAGTCAGCCTTTTTTTTCTCCTCTCTGCTTTATGGAAAATCTAAACTCCTCCTGGGCCACAGCCTCCAGGCAGTTCTTAGCAGAGGTAATTCATGAGACTGAACAGACAAGTTTCTCTGTTGTAGAGTATTTTCTCAAGCAGAGGAAAAGCCACACTAGGATATTTCACCAGCATTGACCATTTCTTCTGTGTTGAATGGGAAGATTTTCATGTGTGTTCAGCTTCACTGCCCTGGGCTTTCCCATTGATTTCCCAGGAGTAAGTTAGGTCTGTGTCTGTGGGGTCTTCACCAAGACAGGCTGGAGAGGTGACAGGCATGTCCCTTACTGAGTTTGCAGAGCTGGGAGGCAGAGGCTGTTCTCCAGCCTGGCATTCACCTGCCTGGAGACATGGAAAAGCCTTGAAAACACAGGGCAGCTCCTGTGACTTAGTTTGCTGACTCTGAAATGTTGCAAAGCAGTACTTTACTGCTGGATAGTATTTTGGGATAGAAAATGCACGTGGCATGTGTTCCCATTTTATATTGTGCAGGAATTCTCAGTTATGCAAGGTCAGATGTAAGCATCTGACACAGAGGATGACACAATGAGCAAGGAATGGCAAATAACCAGTAGCTTTTTTATGGACACAGACCTTAGCTCAGTCACACTGGCCATGGTGCTTCGTGTGTCTTCCCACAAATAAAACATCCCAAGGAGCAATGCCAGCTCACAGCAAGCAAAACAAGGGTAATAAGACTATTGAGGGAAAGAAGTGCTTGGAACATAAATGAATATTCATGAATACTTGCATCTCACCTGCGTGATGTCCACCCATGTTCCCATTTGTTGTCCTTGCCTCGCATTAGGACGTTAGTTTGTGTAAGAACTTGAACATTTAGCTAATCCAAGTCTTACCTCAAACAGGTAAATAAAAACTGTCTTTAGTCAAATTTAGCAAAGAACAATTTTAGAGTAGTCTTCTATTGTTGTAGCCAATGAGTGGGACTGTTCTGAGGGCACAAAGGAGCAAAGCTTTGGATTAAAGCTTTGGTCCCAGGCCCACAAAAGCAGGCCAGCCACTACCTGTGTTATACAGGAGGAAGCTAATGGAACAAAGTTCAAATAGGATTGATTTATTCATTTATTTATCCATTTATTTACTATACATGCTTACAGTGTGGACTGCTTGAGAACACAGGCTTTGTTTTTCCTGTGTCTGTCTTCAAAGAAATCAAACTCCTTTCTATTGACTTTGGCCACAAGCAGTGTCTGTGGAGCAATCTCTCTAAGGCATTCCTTGTGCAACTATGGAGAGTCCTTCAATGTTAGCAGTTTTCAAATGTAGAGTTACTTAAATGCTGTAGGATACCTTTAAAAAAATGAGTGGCTGTCCAAAAGCAGCCAGCATATGGCTATAGCTGAGATAGGAAGAGAGAAGGATCTTTCAAAAAGGACAATTATAGCCTTCCCTATTTTCTAAAGAAAATATTTCCTGTTCTGTTAAAAGACAGACTGACTACTGTGCAACATAAACCTATTACAGAAAAAATACCTCAACGACAGCTTGGGCCTGCTGGTAAATTCATGCTCTCTCTGTCTGTCATGTAGTGGAGAATGTTGTTCAGCAGTTTGTATCAGCGTATGCTTGTGCTTTTGTGCCATCAGCCTCTGCTTCAGGAAGCTATTGAAGCACGTGCCTGATTTCCAGTACATGAACAGTCCCATTGATTTCAGCCTACAGTATAAAACCTACACCTATCATAATTATTAGGATGCATTGCTGAGTCCTAGACATCCACTTACCCAATGTGCCCAACTCTATCATATCAGCAGCTTCCTTCTTGCAAAAAAGCACAAGAGCTGATTTGTTGCCAGTAATTATAACTCTAGTTTGTTATTCAAACCTTTCCTTGGGTCTAGTCATTTGAAGGTCTACCTGGTCACTTCTTGCATCCTGTTAAAAGCAGTCTACAAAACACCAGCTGTGTGGACAAAATCACAGGCCTTTTCCACTTCCTGTAGTTTTTCCTTTAAGTCTTCAGTCTGAGCAAGGCACTAAGGCTTAATTTGGTGTTAGGGTTATTTTAGGGATTTTTTTACGAGGATAGAAGCTGAAGCCTCCTGCATAACAGATGATGCTTCTGTATTTTTGGAGGATGTGAATAATTAAAGAATGCATCATGTCATAGCTGCTGCAGCTGTAGAAAAGGGGTATATTTGTGGCTGAATCCTTTTAGCTGGGACGCAGCACATGAATGTGCGGTAGACTTTGGCAAATAAGTTGAAAACTTCATAATTAACTGGCTGTCAAAAATTTGGAAGCAAAACACAGGAGGTGGTTAGGAAATCAAAGTATGATGTGTTTTTAATCACAAAACACAAGGAAATTTTAAAAATTTATGAGTAATAAATCTATATTGTTGGTACCAAATGGCTCCCTTTGCAGTCCTTTAATGTAACACCTGCGCTTCCTCTCTGTGAGTAACGACCCATTTTTGGACTGCCCTAGGAGCAGTGCAAGAGGAGGTTTGCAGGCTCAGGAGCACAAAGCCAGGTTCCCAGACCGAGTTCTGACTGCACTTTAGGATTCCATTTACAGTCTGTTTGGTTTGTAATTCAAATCGCTCCAGACCAGAGTTAATGTTTAGACCACAGCCACCTGAAATTTGCTTCAGGGCTGAAGCCCAGCCAGATTGCAAATGGAGGAAACACTTGAGGTTTGCTAAATACAGTTAATAGGGGATTAGAGGCTGTGTTTTTTATGGGAGCACAGGGAGGTCTGTAATAGGAAAAATATTAAAATGCAAATACACAACTTCAGCCACACTGAGCAGGATGCAGCTAATTGCACTCTAGCCATCAAGTAGCTGTGCTTCCTTTCATTAAGCAAAGGGAAAATGAGAGGAAGAAGATATCAGGGCTAATACAGGGTTTGATGAGGGATGGTCTTTTATATCCAGCTGATGGGAAATGACCCAATGCCTGGGTGACTGCACTGGGAGTTCTGATTCCAGAGATGATACCTGTCTGTCTGCTGCTGATTTGTTATGTGCACCAAGACTTGAGTAATTTTGTTTTCCATTTCCCTTTTTAATGTTTAGCTCCTTGGAGCTCCTCCACAAAGTGTGTGTGTGTTCAATGTCTTGTGCAGTTGAGGTGTGGGTGGACCCATCATATGAGAATTTACCACTGCCCTGTAAATCATGGAGTGGCTGGAAGGAACCTTGGAGGTTGTTGAGCTGGATGAAACAGATCAAGTGTAGCTAAGCCATGCCTACCAGACATTTGTCTTAATGTTTTCTGTAAAACTCCAGCAAAGGAAATTCCACATTTCTGGGTTGCCTGTAAAGTGGTATTTATCTAAACTTTTTCTGCATAATTTCTGTGACGGAGATTCCACACTCGTAAGTTGCTTGTTCCAGTATTTCACCACCATAGCTGAAATGTTTTTCTAATATCTGACCTGAGTTGTCTTTGCTAGAGCTTATGCTGATTCTTCCTCTTTCCGCTGGCTATGAAGAACAATTAATCATTCCTCTCTTCTTAGAAGTCCCTACACACTGGAAGACATTTTGTCACATGCATTCCTCAGTTTCCTCTCCTCCAGACTAAACAACACCCAAGTCTTTATCCTCCCCTCAGATGGCAGGTTCAGAACTGCAGCTGGCTATTGGAGTGACTTCTGTGTTGCCAAAAATGTGTGTAGCCCTGAGATGTTTTTCCAGAGCCAAGAGAATTTACCCTTGTGAAACTCTTAGTCCTGAGATTAGGAGATTCAAAAGCTGTTGTGAACATAGGAGACACATCTCAGTTTATTTGGGTAGAAAAGGAATATCAGAGGACTCTAGGCAATTCCACAGGTTTTAGGGCTTGGATGTGAGGGAGAAGCCATTTGTGTGCTTATGCAAACAGTTCTTAACGTGAAAATTTAGATTTTGAAGTGTGGGGTTTAACTCAATAAATAAATTAAAGTCCTTTCTTAAAAGGAGGAACATGGATGGGGAAGAACTGGCCTGCTGGGTCAGGGAGGGAAGCCAAGGGCTGGCAAGGGTTGGAGGGGACACAGTTGGGATGGAGCTGTGGGATCCACCTTGGAAATGTGCACTTACTCTGAAAGCCCTTGTCTGTCACAGTTCTCAGCAACCAGGACTGGAGAAGTTTGAAAGGCTTCCTTGGCTGTTTTTACTCCTCTCCTCTCTCCTCTTTGCCTTGCCACTCAATTTATTATTTTCTGGTCCTGTGTACAGTTTAAGAAAAACAGACACTCTGAAAAAAAATCAAAACCTCCAAAATTCCAGAGTCCACATTTTTATTCTCAGGGTAATTCTTAGATATTCTCACATCTGATGTTTATTAGAAGAAAGAAGGTTTTTAATTGGGGAAAAAAAGTGGCGCTGAACAAAAACTCCTCAAATTTCAAAGGACTCCTGCAAAACCTAGAGTAGCCTGCCAGAGATGGAGCGCAGGTTGTCCTGCAGGGACAGACTGTCACCATGATGTGTCCATCCCTGTTTATGCAAAGCTGGAAGCAGGGGAGGCTTTTCTGCACCTGCAGCTGACTTGGAGCATCTCCTGCTATGTACAGCCGCTCCTGTGGCCAACAAATTTTATGGGGCAATGGCTTGGCTGGGTTTTTATTCTTTCTGTAAACCCAAGACAGGAAATATGCAAAGCAAGATGCACATGTGAATCTTCTTTGATATCCACAGGGAACACTCTTGCCTTCTGCTTGGTGCAAGAGGTGTTGGCATGAGAGAGATGATATTGCAAAGCCCTCAGCTGTCTCCTCAGTCAGCTTTGGAAGAAATCTGGATGATAGACATGATTTTGTCTGCAATTTTAGCATGATCCCAGGTATTTACACTGCCGTCCATGGCAGAGGTGGGCAGTGTGATAACTTATTTTTAAACACTGGCTCTGAAGCATCTTTTGACTGGCCACCTCTTCCATGTGAGAAAACAAAAATCAATCTATTGCAAAAGAGAGGATTCAGTCCCTATCCACTACTTTACACGTTATTTAAAATTCTTCATCCTTTCTAGAGTATAGCAATAAATCAGAGCCAAAGCCTTACTCATCTTAGTACTAAACAAGGAGCTCCTGCAGTGATTAAAGCCAACCTGTCAGTGCAGTTATTCTGAGCTAACGTCACTTGGGTGATTCATCCACCTTGAGCAGCACTGGGAGCTGGGTTTGTGCTGAGTTTGGAGCTCTCTCTTTCAGCAGGGGTAACAAGCCAGCTTTCAGGAGTGTTGAATGATTAAGTATCAGAGCTGATCACTGCTTGCACCCCTTGTATCACAGACCTCTGGCCTCTGCTTTAGTTTGCAGTGCAGAGTTGGCCAGAATTGTACCTTGTTAGAAACATCCACTTGTGGGAATGTCAGTATCCAGTCTCCAGTATCCATATCCATGTGACCTGTTATGATGATCTTTGTTCTTCCAAAGACTTCTGAGTAGCTGAACCTAACCTGCTAGGTTTACCTGAAAAAAGATGTCCTCCCTGCCATGTGTAAAATAGATGGTAGATCCCTGATAGCTGCTTAGGGAGAAACTCTTATCTGCGGTACTAACACTGCAGTTGATTGAGGTGCACCACACCTCTCTGATCAGAGGATCAGAGCCAGGAGAATTCCTAAAATCTCCCTTGTGAAGTGAGTTAGGATTCAAACAGCTTATGCTCTGATGATAATTCATGCCCTTCTCCACTGCTTGCCATCAGGGTTTAAATCAAATATTCCAAGCACACAGTAATTATTACTGTTGTTGATGATGGCAGTGAATTCAAGGTTCCTCAGGGAATTGCGGTTGTCCACTTTGACCTGTGGTGTAAAACAAGCCAAAGAATTTGACCTTGCTATTTTTATATTTTTTCCTACTAAGTACAGGAACTATCAAAGACATTAATCTGGGACTGAGCCATGAGCGCATCTTTTAGAAAGGCATCCAATCTTGATTTCAGATTCCAAGTGATGATAGAATTACAACACCCAGGAGAAGTTACTCTCATTTATTAAAAAAAAATATTTCCTACTTAAGCAAGATGAGCTTCAGCTTCCAATCAGGAGTTCTGCATGTCCTGTGTGCTACATTGCACATCCTGCTAGGAGCGGGATCTGGATTTTATAGAATGCGAAAGAAAATTATTGGCATTTGTCTTAGGAAAAATCTGGGTGAACTCTAAAGGTTTCAGAAAAAAATCACTGTTGATACTGGATTTGGGTTGTTTTTTTTTCAAATTGTCTTTCAAAATAGGTTATTTTTTAACCATGTGATAAAATCCATCATGAAATATCAAAGAAAAGAAAATACAGACTTTTATATGAGAAAGCTCTACTGAGAAATTACGAACTCTGAAGCAAAAAGCATCCAATATTTTTAGCTGTGCTGAAATCTTTCCAGTATTAAACACATTCAAATTGCCTGCTTATCTGTCACAACTTTAAATTCCAAAGTCCTGGTACAAAATGATTCCCTTATAAAGCTAATGCTAATATGTGTACTTTGTATAAAATATAGGAAAGAATTTCTCTGTGCACTATGAACACTGGGGATTTGCACAGCTTTAAATGGTATAGAAAAGGCTCAAAAATTTTGAAAACACGAGAACTAATGAACAAGTTTCTGCTTCCGTCAGCAGTGATTTTATTTAGCATATCTGTAATTAGAGCATCCTTGTCATACTTCTCTATCTATAAACAGCCTCCAGATATTTATTTCTGAAAGTACCCTCTAATACCTGAGGGATTTAATTAGTGTGATGGAATAAAGCCCAATATTCATATGGTAAGAAAACAGTTGACCAGAAAGTGGGTATTGGTAAAATACAGATGCAAACCCCAGACATTTTCCTGTTTTGTTCTGCTGTTGGAGTTTCAGAAATTATTTTTCTGGCCATTTCCTTGCCCATTATTCTTAAAAAAGATTTTACTGGGTTATGGACTATTTATTTTGGGCCACATAAAAGGTGCTAAGATGTTTCGTCTGGAATTTAAAGATTTTTTTTTCCTGAGGAGACGTATGTTGTTCCGCACCAAGAGGGAAGTCTGATGGGGAAAAGCTTACAAATAATTAATTCGAGGAAAGCTAAAATATTGTTTACTCTTTGATTGTCTCCTGGGAGAAGGTAGGCAAAAACAAATCAAAACATTCCATTCTGTGGATTCTGACTTTTATGGATTTCCCATTGGTAATGTTTCACTCACTATGGCTAAAGACTTTATGTAATGAAGTATGTTAATAAATATATAGGAAAGGTTTAGGCCAGCACAGTTTGCTTGATCCTGGACCAGTAAACACAAGGTTTTCTGTTTAAGTCACCAGTGCCAGCCACCCCTTTTAGACTGTCTATTGAACTTCCACTGCAGCAGCCTCAGTGAAGCTGTACCTGCCAGGCTTGTGACTAAAGAAAGCAGAGATCACACACTGCATCATTAAACCACAAAGAGGAGAAACTTCATGGCTGCTCCTGCTGCTCTTTATCTCTCCCACCTTACCAAAAGGGAGACAGTGGAAAGGAGGAGAGGAAAGAAGCCCTGTGGGGTGTGCACCACTTCATGTAATGGGCTGCTTTTCTTTTATTGGTGAGGAGATGAAGGGAAAAAACCCAGACACAGCCTTCTAAATAGCTGCTTCTTCCTGGCAGGTGTATAACCCACCATCCAGAATCCTTCCAGTGTCGGCTGAATTCCTCGTGTTCATATTCCAAAGAAAACTACCACAGTTGTCTTCAGCTGTTGCCTCTGTTGGTGGTCCTTGTAGAGGAGCCAAGAGCTGGGGTGAGTAAAGTCTTGTAGTTGAGAAATAGGTTAGAATTTTTGGACTCTTGTCCTGTGTGTGCCATTAAATCCTGATGTGCATTGTACAGATCAAATAGAAATGTAAATACAGTTGTGTCAATAAAAGCACATGGAAATAGTGTAGATGTGCTATGAAAAGAAGAGTGCAAAGAGCCCAGAGCATCTTCCTCCTGAGCTAACACTGAGGTGCACACGTTTCATTTGGGGTTCATCAGGGGAAACTGGAGGAAGGCACAAATCAGTCCATGTTATGAAACCTTGAGGATGCCATGGCCACACTTTCTGAGGGGGGAAGGTGACAAATAATGCTCAGGATCCAAATCCAAGCACTCTTCCTTACAGGGGTTGCTGATGTTTTTGCCAGCTGCTGGGGCTGATGTTGCCGGTGTGTTAACTCAGCCGAGTTATGTACAGAGGGATTTCTTACTCTGTCAGGTCAAGGTTCTTTGAGTCTTTCCCTTTCCTTTATCTCAGCCGTATTTGTGTGATGAAAGCATTTTTCTGGGAATCATCAGCAGCCACACTTCCTTGTAATCTTCCAAGGCTTGCTCATCTGTATTGTTTTGTAAGCATTATGCAAATTTCAAATATTTTGAGGTATCCCTGGGATGTCAATGTAAATCCTTTTGGAAAAGGATTTCACAACAAACAGGGAAGTGTTTTCCCTTCACCTTTTTCTGTTGGGTCCCTTAAGGCAAAATTCCTTATGGGAAAGTAGGCCTAAGTATTTCCTTCTAATTTTGTTCATTTTGCCAATTGCTGATATTTGAGGAGTGTAGGTTGCTAATGAAGTGCAGGGAAGATCCCCGAGAAGGGCACTCCAATTCCATTTTGAGTTTATCTGGTGGCAAACACGATGAGTATCTGCACTGTGGAAAGTGCTCCAGGGCATTACTGAAGCTTACAATATTAGAACCTTTACTTAACATGAAAATTTTCAAAGACAATGCTTTTTTCCAAAACAAAACCACTAATTTTCCCAGAACAGTTTACAGAATTTTTTCCTTGCTGCAGTGTTAATTCTACACCGTGGTGATGTTAGATCACTTTGTATTTATTTTAGGTGACTCTTAATCTTTTCCCAGTTCCAAGAGCCATATATTACTATTTCACACGCTCCTCTTTGTACCTACAGCACAGAAAATTAAAGTGTAAATATGCATGTGAACCACCCAAAAGTCATAATAAGATTATATGAATGCCTGCAACCACACTGCAGGAACAATGGGGTTGCACAATTCATCTGCTCCAGCGCTGCTGAATTTTAATGAGGGATAGTCAGTACATGCTGATACTCCTAGAGCTACCCTGGAGCCAGAATGGTGATTTAAGATGCCAGTGACAGAGTGTGTAGGTGAGCCTTAGGTGTAGCGTGCCTCGGAGAGTAAAGCATGATATACCAGGCTAAAACCACCTGATTAAATTAGAGTGAGGAATGGGACTGTGAGGGGAGAGGATCATGGAAAATTGCCAGTCACCTGTGCTGCTTTCATCGGCTGTCGAGCTCCTGTTGCAGAAAAGACAATGGCAAACACTGATAGGAATCATAGCAATAACCCAAATAAAGAACATATGCTGTCATGAATCACAGATCTCGTGCTGCAGGGTTTAAAGTGATCCCTTAAATATCAGGGATTAAGAGGAGAATTGAGCGTGTTCCCTCTCTCCCCTGCCAGAGTTTGTTTTCACCTTCTCTCTAATACCTCTGCTAGCCTTGGTGCACCTGGGAGCCACTTGGGAAAGCCTTGGCAGGAGGCGTACCTCTCCAAATATGCACTTTTCAGATAGGAAGATCTCCCTGTTGTGTGCAGCTAATCTAAGAATAAGCATTGCTCAGGGCGATTCTCTTTTCAGGCGAGCTGGCTGTGTTCCTGCTGCACACCACGGGGGCTGCAGCTCCCCCGGGCCCTTGGAGCTCTTACACATGTTTGGAAGAATGCACATGTGCTCCGCAGTGAAAAACATTTCAAATAATGGGAAAGGTGTGCTGGGGCCTGGGAGGGTGTGTTTGTGTAGTGTGGTGTCAAGGAGAAGTAGGATACAACCTGGGAGGATGGTGTCCTGGGATGTGGGGGACAGCCGGGGTCAAACCTGCCCTGCTCGTGCTTAGGGAGAGATCCTGAACTATTGCAGCAGCCAAGGCAGAGATTCACCTCCTGGAGAACCTGTGGATTCGTTACAAATGAGATTTTTCAGCCGTTGTGTAACACAGATAATTGTGTGTTGTACTTTTACCTATTACTGGAAACTCTCTTACTGTGAGTTTATGTTTGGGTTTACGGACTGTTTCGTAGGGCAGGAGGAGGAATTCTTTTTACCAGCAGCCAAATCTTTCCTTCTTCCATCTCACCAAGCTCCTTGTGAGCAAATCCAAGGCAGAGATGTGGCCACAGTACATGTTCCCCTCATTTTCTCAATTACAGTTTCAATTTAGTTTTTCACTATATTATAATTACTGTACAATATTTCCCTTGGAATAATAGCTCAGGTTTATTTGGGAATTTTATTTTGGTGATACCAGGTTATGACATCTCACTGAAGCTGTGTGTTCTTTGTTAATTGCATTTTTTTCTAGAAGAAAAAACTTGAATTTTTTGAGGCAAGCTGATTAGTTTTTTAATATCAGGTCCTGTGTATCACAGCTTGTTGGATCTCATCACATAATTCTTGTAATATCATGCCAGGATATATTTTTTACCCACTTAGATGTCTGTAGTCATACTCACCTGTCCTTTCCCGATTATTTTAACTGAAACAACAAAAGTGTGTAGGAATTGCCCTTGTCAGTTGTTTTAAGCCAAGTAAAGCACAGAAACTTGGAGTTGCTACCCTAAAGCTCTACCCAGGAGTTAGAGAAGATCGAATATCCCTGATCTGTCTTGTCCTGTTGTGTTTTGTAGTCCTGACCAGGGCTTGCTGTGCTCTGTTAACCAAAAACAGCACAAAGAGGATATTTCTCATTCCCGTGGTGCTGCCCACTGTGTGATTTATAGAACGTGTTATATTTTGATGAGATGTCCTTGGTCAATGATGCCAGCTCGGTCTGTACACTGTGTGAACATTTTTGAGATGTGAAGCACTTGAGTAAATGTCTCTTGGGTTTTTGGTGAATTAGACAGGACAAACAATTCCTTAGTTCATCTAGCCAAAATTTGCTGTTCTTTTTTTTTTTCTGGTAAGAAAATGTCAGCCCTCTTCTAAATAGTAAAGATAGATCTAAGTCTAAAGCGTGGCTGACTTAAAGTTTTAAAACTACTCAATCCTTTCTTGAAGACTATGGGGTTATTTTATGAGGTTGTGTGAAGGAGATTTCTTTTATTTGATCCTGAAAGGGAAAACTTTTGAGCTGGTATTTTGTGCATAAACCCAATAAAAGGAAAGCTCTGCTAATCACAGTCAGTCCATCCAGCTTTCTTGGAGTTAGAAGCTGCATTTCTGAAACACATCTTACTATTGGGAAAGGAAGGAAGGAAAAATCCTGGTAAAATTACAGCCACGCCCCTGAATTGATTATCCTTGTAGGATTTGCTCATCCTATTTTGGCTGTGTTATAAAACTCAGTGGGAGCCATTCCAGCTCGAGCACATCACTCCCGCGTCAAGCAGCCCATGATGTCACGAGGAATTCCTTGTCGTCAGAGATGTCCCCCGAGGAGAGTGTTTGCTCTGCTGGAGAAGGGCCATCCACCCACACACTCCATCTCCACCCAGCTGCTCCATCCAAATAACCAAACTGAGGGAGTGCTTTGACTAATGGAGTGAGTAGGAGTGATGCCATGACAATACAATGGTGTGTCTGCTGTAGACTGTTCTTGATTTGCATTTGATTGTTTGCAGTCCTACCCATCTGTAGCCAAAGGCAAGAAGTGATAACCTGTCATGTTATATAAAAACACGTTTGGAAAAAAGTGGAGTAATGCAAGATAAATAACGTGTGCTCCCTGGGTCTCTTCTTCCCAAGCAGTCCCAAACTCATCCCACAAGTTGCTGGTTTCTCTATTACCGAAGGGTTTCTTTCCAGATAGTTTCCATCTGGAAAAAAAAGAGGAAAAAGAAAAGAAAATCAAGGCAATGTGAATAAAAGCACAGCCTATTACAATTTGAAAAGTTAGAAAATAAGTGGAGCTTGAGCACATTTCAGGCCCTTCAGGAAAGTAAAAGGGACAGTGGCATCAATCACTAGCAGCTGGACACAATGACTCTGCTCAGCTGAGACAGTAATGGACCACCTCTGTCTTCTCCTGTGTTTCTGTGTGCTCTGACACTGAAAATTTGAGCTGGAAACAGCAAGTAATAGTGTCATGTGACTTAAGATCTCCTCTCTTGTTCAACACATCTTTTGTTCTCCTATGGCTGATTGTCAATCGTTTAAGTTATGCAATAGAATTAACCTACAGAAATAGCTTATAGTGAAATCTTGCTGGCTCTGTTCAAGCATGTTTTGTTAGGATGTTATAGGAGGCTTTCTCATCATGTGTACAACATGGGCTCAGAGGGAGAGGGCTTTCCATACAGTAAATGCAGAGATGCAGAAATACAGGCTGGAGAAGCCCTTGGCAAATGCAGGATGAAATACTCCCACAACTTAAAGTGACCTGGAAGAGTCATGTTCTTTTAGGTGAGGTAAGTGGTAAGAGGGTCAGTCAACATGGAAAGGGTAGAAAGAATTGACTTCAGTCTGGGAACTGGGAGCCAAACCCCACTTAAAAGTAAATAGTTGCAGATCCAACTTACTACTGAGCTGTGTCTCTGTTTTGGACTGAGCCCACTTTACTAACAAGCCTAAAAGTATGAATTCTTCTTCCCTCTGAATAGAGATCATGGTTTATTGTGCCAGCCGGAGGACCTCATTCTCCTCAGGGATACCCTGAGTGGGCCTTGTGGGTTGAGAGATTTTCCCTGGTGAATCTCTTCCAGTATGGTTTCCTTTACTCATCCTTCCCACTCGCCAGGAGCTGCCTCCCTGCTGTCCCCGTAGAGCAGTGATGAAGCTGGAGACACACAAAGCTGCAGTGCTCAAAGTCCCGTTTCTTCAGACGCACTTGTGTCCTCCCCAGGGCATTCCAGCTGGCTGGACTGTAAAAGCTGCCTTTGGTGTCAGACCTGCAAAATACTGATTAATAGGAAGGCATGGCTACATGAATTGATGCTGGCAGAGGTGAATGATCTCAACCCATCATTTGGACATGTTCCAGTCTTACTGGTATGTGGTATCACCATGTTAATGCTGCCTGCAATCTAAGCAGATCCATGTGCTTGTGTCCATGTTCATAACATAGAATCATATAAAGGCTTGGGTTGGAAGGGACCTTAAAGATCATCATGTTCCAACCCTCTGCTGTGGATGAGGACACCTTCCTCTAGACCAGGTTGCTCAGAGCCCCATCCAGCCTGGGCTTAAACACTGCAGGGAGGGGCATCCACAGCTTCTCTGGGCAACCCATGACAGGGTCTCACCATCCTTAAGATTTTTTTCCATGTTAAAGTTTAGGATGCCTTGAACTGCAGCTCTGGTGCCAGCTCATGGAAGCCTGTGTGGCATTAGCTCATTCCGCTGTTTTGAGGTATCAAGTTTGTAATCCTTAAGTCTGAGAAGAAGAGTGTGCACATGCAATTTACTTGTAACTGCTACAGAGATACACAGACCATTCTCACCTGGCTTGGTAAACTATGTAGCCTGATGGCAGGATGCCCTGTGTGGCCATTCTGGCTCTAAAATCCTCACAGGGAGTTCTGCCTTTACCTTGACTTCTTCCAAATGGCCTGAGCTAAACCAAACCCTGCTCCTGATGCAGTAAGAATTTAATCAGATTTCCATCAAGATTGTTGTAACAGTCTAAATTTACACTTCTGCAACTGAGTTCTGTAGATGCCCTGTGTGTGCATTTAGAAAGTTTGAAAACATAGCCATAGGTGTGGGATTGTCCTCTGCATGAGAAATGGGTGTTGGCTTCAAAATCCACTGCTCTTGGGGCCATGCCAAGGCAGTCCTAACGGAGAACCAGGTGTGCGGGTGTGGATGAGCAAACCTAGGTGCGTGTGGAGAGACTTAAAGCTGAAAGTAGGGATGGGCAAAGAATGCAAATAACCGTGGAAAAAGAATTTTGCTTTTGCTTTGTTCAAAGTGAAACCTTCCACCAAATAATTCCCTGAGAATAAAAACGTGACTGTTCAGGAGGTACTTTGATTTTTCCTCTTGAAAATTGTGACAGTTTTTTATATTGTAACACAGAATACAAAACTGTTTCCAAATTCTTAGGTATCCCCACTGTCCATCCTCTTTTACACACCTCAATGACAGGTATGTGACATCAAACCTGAATTTTCTGGTAAGCCTCCTCCTCTTTGATTGCAACTTCTTTCTAGAGGGAGAAAAGGCTCCCTTGGCTCTTCTGCCCACAAGGGGAAAAGGGAACAAGGGACCAGCTTCAGCCCTGGGGAGGAGAGGGGGCTGCATGTGTCCGGTGTGCCCCAGCTAAGGCAGAACAGGGAATAACCCACCAGCGCTGGCACTTGGCATCTCCTACCTGTGGAGGAGGCCTCTTCCCAACAGAGGGAGACAGAAGATAGACAGCGGGAGCTATTGCTTCAGTGGGAAAGAAGATGTGTGTGGGTGTATAATGAGGGGACTTTACAAGTAATTCCTTGGGGATTATTCATTTTACAAAGGGACGATCAGTTGCCCTAGAGATATCCCATGGAGTACTTAATTTCTAGAGAAGTTTGGAGAATACAGGATTTTGATTCCAGTGTTTGTTTCCTGCCCAATGGCAAAAATAATTTTCATAATCTGTCCTGGGGATTGTGCTGTGTCCAGTTGCTGGTTGTGTGCACAGCCCATTTTGAAATACAACTTTTTGTTTGGAAACTGAAATTGTTCCAAGTAGTAATACCTTCCTTTCAGATTTTCATTTTTCTGAAGTGACCCACCCTCTATTGGATAATAAAGCTTGATAACCATAGTTGCTCAGATAACATGCAATGAGCTGCCAATATTGCTTTGGGACTCAATCAGGAAACCACTGGCTGGTGTTTTGAAGGAATCACTTATCCAGAGGGGATCATCTTTGCTTGGAATCTTTTTAAATAAAAATGTGTGTTAGAGATGAGCTTTTTTTAAGATGTACCAGGTTAATACTGAAATGAGCATACAGATTTAAAGAACAGATCAAAACACCTCCATTTCCAGGTCAAGAAGAACTGTGATTCAGTCCAGAGTAAATTAAACGCACACGCTTGTGTGAAATCCGCAGTAAAGGAGGTTTATAGTGGAAACATTGACTGACCTTTAATAGGAGCAGTGAGGCCAGCACTGCTGTAACACCAGTTGGAAATAAGAGACTATACAGGCAAGGGCAAGGCCTTTTCCTTAATCTAGCCTGAACATTCAGAGAGAAAATCCCAGAGCAATTAACTGACTCTCATCTTTTTTTCCATTAATTGGCCACAGCACAGTACTCTGAAGCTGACAGAAATAACTGCTGTGATATTAGCACAAGTCTAAGCATTGCCAAAAGCCATTTTATTTTGAAGCTTTCTGAATTACAGTATAATTTCCTCTATTGCTTACCTAAGAGAGCAGGAAGCTGGCCATCCATCTGCTCAGCAAAGGCTCCGAGCTTTATGTGACATAAACCTTTATTTCTCCTATCTGTGGGAGAATGAAGTCAGGGCACTTCCAACTTAGATGAGGACGTGGGATGCTGGAATAATCTTAGAAAGATTACACTTATCCGGTTTTTAGACTCAGGGCTCTGGCTGCTACTCCAAGCTTCTCCTGGAGACTGAAGAGCTGGATCATAAACATCCAGCTCCTGGATCTTCTTGCTCTACCTTACCTCTCCCCTTCCAGGCAGGCGCTTGCTTTCCTTCCTCTCCAATGTGTGGATGATGTGAGGAGGCAGTGACAAACTCTGGGGGAAACAGTGTGATGCCATGTGGGTCTCACATGGCAGGATAATTTGAACTTTGTCTAGGAACCCACAACTCAGATCTTTGTTGTATTCCTGGCTCGGGAGTGCATGATGCTGCAGGAAATACATCAACAGTCCCACTCCTGGACAAGCCCAGGCTCCTGAAGGCTTTTGTCTCCTGCTTGGTGGCTATTGCTGCCTTGTGAATAACACTCCTGTTCCCTGATGATGGGGAGCTTCAGCTTTTTGGGATTGGTGTTCCTTTTGACAATTGAAAGGCAATGCATGTTTCCACAGCAGTGTTTTCTCCTTTTCTGGAGTCTGTTAGGCTGTTCCACTCATCCACATTTAATATTGTTAGCAACCTGCACCTAAACCTCCCAGGGGATTCTAATACCACTCATGCATTTTGTTTCCCCAAGAAAATAGACTACTGTGTAGCAGGTCCCATTCCCAGGACCAAACCCAGAAGTGAATACAAGTGAGTTTAAGCAAGTTGAAATTTAGAGGCTGTTGGGATTAGTGCAGCTCTCTGCTTTACTTGAAGACTTTTCAATTATTTATCCAACATGTGTACTCCCTGAATGCCTAAACTTTTTAAGTTACCCTTTGGATTCACTGGGACAAATTAAATGGTGTTGTGTACATTATATTCACGTGTTGCATTCATTTCCATTTCCTGTGGTTATTTCTGTAACAAAAACTTCAAAGATATGGGATGGACTGTCCTCTCCTCTAAAATGATTTATCCTTCTTTTTGGTTTTGTGCAACCACTTAAATTCCCATCGATATCAGTCTAGTGCTTAGCTATAAAGGATTTTAAGTCTACCATTGTCTAAAAGTCATAATGCTGGTGCAAGGGAAAACTTAATGTTGTAATAATGAAGTTGATTTGATTCATTGTTATTTTAGCAAAGAATCCTTGATGCAAGAGATATTTTTTTTCTAATAGATTAAGCACTGCATCTCAGCCATTTGTTCTCCCACATCATCCCTTTCCATCAAGAAAATGTAAGCCCTTGACAGGAGTAAAATATTATTGTAAAAGGCAAAAATTAGAGAAGTCTGAACTGCTTGTGTTGCAACATACTTGAATGTTACATCAAATATTTGGAGCTCAGTTGTTCTCTTGATAGAAAATGAATTGCGAATCCAATGGAATGAAATTTATGCCTAACAAGAAGAACAGCTGCTTACATTTTCAAACTTGCTTCCTGATTTTGCATGTTTTCATTGTTGCTTGGCCATTCTGCTGGATGTTAGGATGTGATACTCAGTAGCAGCTGCTCCCTGAGACTCAGAACCTTTCAGTTTGGATACACAGGGTGCCACAACAAGATATTCTATCTTCAGTATTTTTTGCAATGTTTTCCAGGTATTTTCTCTAATAATTTAGACCTGGTATCAACTTCCTTTTCTTTGCTTTTCTTGTGAGTGCTTGAGTATCTTTAAAATAAGACTCCCTTTCCAAAGGACCGATTAATTATATAAATGGGATGTATTACCATAGAATGCATAGTAATTAGAGGTAGGTATATGGAAGAGAAAAATAGTCTTCTTACTGGGTTTATATATATACACACAAACATCTCTGTCTATAAAAAATCTCTGATTTAAGTTTTCCAAAGTCATAAAATACATTTATATTTTTCAGATCAACATGTTTTGCATGAGTATCAACGATTTCTGTAACTCACATAAGCTTTGATTAGTAAGATAGAGGGGTAGATGGAAATGATTTTGATTCCAGTCTTTCCAGCTACCTTGCTTGAAGGCAATCCAGAGATATTGAGAAAAGAGAATTATTCTGGGCATTTCAGCTTCTTGCCAGAATCAAGATATAGGGGTTTAAAATAAAAGCAAGACAAATTCAATTCTTCTGGCCATGCAGTTCTGTTCCACATTAAGGGCACAGATTTAAAATATTCTATTGCCTGAACTCTTATTCTCTGCATTGCAGTTCAAATAAAGAAACAGGAGAAAATAATTGCATGGCCGGTACTTTGCTCATTGAGATCCTTTGCTGTGCCAGTCCCTGTGGCAGCAGACTTGTCATTCAGGTGCTCTCTGAGTGCTGAGTCTTTACACATCCAAGAAAAGTCGTATCTGGAAGGAATTCACATGGCTCCACACTGATTCCATGTTTGAAATCTCTCAGCGGTGTCCAAGCAGGCTAAATGCAGAAGAGAAATTTGAAATGGGATCCAGCATTCACCCTTAAAATGTGCAAAACAAAAATTCTGGTTCAAGAAAACACATACAAAGGTAATAATAATAATAGTATTTTTGTGCTTTTCTACACTTCTAATCCTAGATTGTGCATGAAAGTCATTGGTGGCTCAGGTCTCTGTATCTGCCTATGCAGCTGGAAAAGTTGATGAATTATCATGAATAAAATCAGGGATAATCCAAACTGAGTTCAAAACTGATCTGAGATTAAAGGAGAGTGGGCAATTCATTGTTAGCATTTTTGAGCACCTCTTAACTTTTTGACCTGGACATGATTGCACTGTTTCTTCAAAAAGCAGGAAGTACAATATAAACCTCACATGAAAACCTCTTCCTTTGCGATTTCTAACCTAATTTTGTTGACAAACCACATGTATACATTCTGACTTGGAAATGTCAAAATGTTTATTTTCAGTCAAAATGTTTCAACAGTTCAAACTGAAAAAAAAAAAAAAAAAGCTCTGAACTTTTGATTCTGTGGGGAAAAAACACTGAGTGTTTGATCTCAATCTGAAATGAAAAATCATGATTTCCTGTGGTGGACATCTTGATTTTTAATTTTGGCTTTTTAACGCCTCTATTTGTACTTTATTTTTTTGAGGGACAGTACTGTCGCCCAGTTGTGCACACTCAAATTTCTGCCAGCCTTTGAGTTTACACATCTGCTAAGTGTCGTGCAAATGGAGGTTAAACATGTCCTGTGGGGTGACCACTCAGCTTTGTGAACAGTCCCATAAATAACAGGCAGCTGAAAGGCTGGACTCAGCCTGACTGAGCATCTAACCAGAAACCAAGGTTTAAAAGATGCCAAAGAGTCTTAAAAACTTGCATGTGTTTAAGCTGATCTGATTTATACCTGTTTATAAAAGCTTTAACTTCAGTTATATTTATCCAGTTATTCTAGATTTACATTACCATAAATGAGACAAGGATTTGGCTGCTTTTTTTTCCCCGTTGTTTAAACAAAAACTATTCTATCTCCCTTCTGCTTGGGACAGGTCACAGTCTGACTTGATTAAACTGGTTGTGTTTGGACTGAGGGGAAGTCTGTGTTTCCATGCCTGGGTACATGGGGTATTTTAAGCAGCCTATCCAGGGAAGCAACCCTCTTGAGCAACAGGCTGAAGTTTGGGATAATTAGATGGTGCTGAGGATCCTTCCTTTGGGATCCCTCTGGCAAGTTGAATGTCAGTGTGGGTGATCAGGGCTACGCTGTTAGAACAGCAGCAGGGATGTGTTAATGATGGCCTTCGGGTCTAATCTCTCTGAAGGGGCATCTTGGCTTTGTAAAAACCCTTTCTGCAAATGCCCTGGGTTTTACATCTTGAACTCATTGCTTGTGGCAGACTTCAAAGTGAGGAGATGGCACCGGGATTTAACACCAAACTGGATGGGGAATACGGAGATGGCCTTTGCTCGTGAGGGAATGCTGCTCTAACATCTAGGAAGGAACAGGCAGAGTTCCAGCAGGGTTTGTGAGGGACAGGCAAGGTGCACACTCAGCTTTGGGTTCTGCTTGATGCCTTCAAGAGGTAGAGACAATCGATGGCTGTCACGTTCATCTTAATAAATGAGCTGCAATGCCTTGCTCACAGTGTCTGCTTGTGGGGACCTGTTAGATCACTTACTCCCAGGGTTTGCTTTAGCAGATGGAAAGGGATTGTTTTACCATGTTTTCAATGGCAGTTCAAGTCTATTTTTGTCTGTCTTTTGGCTTGCATGAAAGGAGGCTCCCACCTGTTTTTTGCAGGTTGTTCTCAGCACTGCAAGCTGGATCAAAAATTGGTCTATTTAGTGCTTTATGGAAAATGAATTTGTTCTCTGGCACAGAATAAGGAAGGTATCTAGGCACAGTGCTGGCATTTGGCCCTCTGTCATTGTATGAACTCTGTCTCCAGAGAGTTGTTCCAGGGTCACCAGGATCCCACTGCTGGCAGTGCAATGGGCTCCGTGGGCTGCTCCTGTCTCCTGGGTTTGACATGAAGTGCCAGAGAATGGGTGGATTGGGTTCTTTTTGCATGGCTCCATTCAGTACTGACTGAAACGTCTGGGAGAGGAAGGAAGATTTAGCAGAAGACCTGGAGAGCTGTAATGACTTTTGGGAACATTAAAGTTTTTAGGAGGACAGCCTTTAACAGGGAGTTATTTTTGATCTCACTGGAGTTTAGCAGTGTCTGGTTTGAGAGTTTGCCATTCTTCACTCTTTATGTTAGATCGGAAACATCAGCACTGAGGCAGTCCAGTGGAAATCTGTGTTTTGCCTCAGTTTGTTTAAGTCAGGGAGGCCCAAGTTCATGTCTCCTCCAACAGTCTCAGGTAGGTGTCCACCTTCTCCAGCTGCTCCTCAATATGCCACTAGAGAAATTTAAGAGCAAGTAACCTTCAAAGACCCTTGTAGTGTTCTTGCCTGAATCAGGAGCTCTTCTAGGCAGCTGAGAGGTTCACAGACTCTCCGAGATGTTTTTAGACCCTTTTTCCTCTCCCAACTCTCTTTCTCATTGATTTAGTGTTACATATGACTGTATTTACAAGCACCTGACTCAGAGTTCCTTTTATTCATCACCAGGATCTCCACCAGAAGAGCTACATCAGAGCTCGGCAGTGGTGTTATTTATTCTGGCTTCTCTCAGGGTGACTTTCTGGGTGGGTTTTTTTGGTTTTGATTTTCTGCTATTCAATTGTTGGACTCTTTTCTCAACTTCTTCTGGATCTACTGAAGAAATATGAGTGCCATATATCATGGGGCTTAGGCCCTCTTGCACTAATTGACTTGTAACTTCATCTTCAGTTTTGCTAAATTTGGTGCTTATTTAACTCTAAACACCCATTTGTTCCACTGGGTAGCAGAGCTCTCTGAACATCTGGGAATCATCATGTGTCATGAATGACATGATGTATCCTCACTGTTAGAGCAGCACAATGCTAGATCTGATGGATGGAAGAAATGTGTCAGGGGGAAGATTAATACACGCTTGGTTTGTGACTTGTGACTCACTGGGTAAACTTTGTTCTCTCTGATGGTACAGATCCAAGATCTGACTTTTCCTCTCCCATTTTGGTCCTGGTTTATAACATGGGAGCTTCCACTAATGAGACTGGAGCTTTTGCCTTCACATCTGGCTGGACCAATAGGTCTAAATAAATCTTCTATACGTATGGCACAGCTGGCTCTCTCCTGGAGATGGTTTGCTACCCTTAGGCTTGATAATCAGTGAGAATTTGGTAATATTCTGGCCTTGCTGAGCCTTTGGAAATCAGGAACTCACACGGTACAATATACTCTCTAAATGTCTTCTAGATAAAAAATAAACCTGTCCTGACAAAACAAAACTATCCGTATTTGATTTCCACATTAAAATTTCATACTGGAATCTCTTTAAAATACCTGTTTGTTTGTCAAACCGGCATTCCCATGCTGCAGCAACACTGTGAAAAGATCCCTTGGGGAGCAGCAGGATGGTATCTTAAAGAGAAGGTTAGAACTTCACATCCTAACACATGTATGGATACAGGAGGTATTGTAAGTAGTGATTTTTACATGCATAACTGATACTGTAGGAAACAAAACAATTTCCGTGTGAAGAAGCGCTTCAGGCTCGCCAGGTCTAGGCAGGGTGGTTTTTGCTGTGGTCACTGGTTGCTTGTCAGTTGTACCATAAAACAGATTTATGGCACCTCCTACAAGAGCTATTCCCATGTATTGCCTTGGGAGTAGAACAGCCTGGAAGAGTTGTGCTTGCATGGGCTGTCCTCTGCCCAGGACACCATAGGTCCAAAGAGAAGAGGCATTTCACTCTTTTTCTCGTTAGCAAAAGCAATCAAGCTCCAAGTACATCTTGTGGGGAAATAGATAAGGCAGTCAGGGAGAACCTGCAAGGAGGGCTGGAAAAAAAAAGAGGTTCAAAGAAAAGCCTGGAGTTCCAGCAGTTTGTCCCCAGACTGGGCTGAGCAAGGGCTCCAGTCTGGCCAGTGGCAGCACCAGCAGCAATGAAGCAAGTCGGTGCTGGGTCCCTCTACCTTTCACCCAGAACAGAAATTAGGGACTGAGACACAATACAAGGGCTGTGCAGGCCTCTCCAGGTGCAGAATTCATAAATATCTAGGTAGAAGCTCTGAGAACCTGAAAAGGTCACTCACTGTCTTCAGTTATAGTCTTGGGGTTTTCTATTTCTTCTTTTTTGTCTCCTTTTGTATCTTTTACCTGCTTTGATTTAATTTCTAAAAGCAGATTTCCGTTTCTAGAAATTGCATTCACTCTACTTCCAGCATGCTGTGTGACAGTTCATTATTACAAATTTGGTGAGCAGGAAAAAATGGAGAAATTATTAGAGGCTACTCAGAGCTGGGGCTGTTGTGATGGTCATTAGAAGGGAAATGTGGCATTTTTTCTGTGGAATTTGCCAGAATGAGGCCAGAGTCAAGTCAGCAATAATGAGGGTCTTGAAACCAGTCTGCAGGTGCAGAGTGGTAAAATAAATAGACAGGTGCAGAAAGTGAGTTTTTAATCAGAGTCTTGGCAGGGATCTGCCTCAGGGACTGCCCTGTTTGGCTTCTGTGCAAAGGAGGAAATTCAGTGGCAGAGGATTCACATGTAAACTGCAGCTCATGCTTGTGCACCCCAGAAGATTCAGGGGGGTTCCTGTTTGCTTTTCAAACTGTCCTCTTGGAAAACTAAAAGCTTGTTCCTTGTAGCAGGAATAAAGGGGCAAGACTCCATGTCCTTCTGAGGATAGCTGGCTCTGATCTAGAGATGAACATTCATGTCAGCATTCTGCATAAATACTGCAACTTGAAAAAAACCACATTTTTCAGAGAAATTTGCGTTAGCAAGAGTTGTGATTTATTTTGGGCTCCTTACCAGGAAGTATTTGAGCAGGTGAATCATAGAATCATAGAATCACAGAGTGATTTGTATTGGAAGGGACCTTGAAGATCATCCAGTTCCCTTGCCATGGACAGGGACACCTTCCCCTATTCCAGGTTGCTCCAAGCCCTGTCCAGCTTGGCCTTGAACACTTTCTGGGTTTTACAGGGATGGGGCAGCCACAGCTTCTCTGGGCAACCTGTGCCAGGGCCTCCCTACCCTCACAGTAAAGAATTTCTTCATAATATTCTATCTAAACCTGCCCTCTTTCAGTGTGAAGCCATTCGTCCTTGTCCTGTCACTCCAGGCTGTTGTAGAAAGTTTCTCTCTATCTTTCTTGTAAACTCCCTTCAGGTACTGGAAGGCTGCAGTTAGGTCAGCAACCTTTATGTTTCATTCAAGGGTTATGCAAAGTCCTAGCCAGCCTTGGAAACAATTGGAAAAAAATGCAGTTTCAACATCATGAAATTTGGTGCTTTGTGTAACAAATGTATACCAAATGAGGACGAGTAGTAAAAATATTGGTATCTTCTGTGCTCTGGGAAAAGTGAAGGGGAAATAAGTAGACAGCAAGAAAAGACTATGCTGTGTCGTGGCAGGTACAGGGAAAAAAGCATGCAACTAATCCAGAACTGCATTTTCTACAAGGCATCTTTGTGTCTGAGGATGCACCTCTGATTCCTGAAGTGAGGGAACCAGTACTTCTTCCTAACCTCCCCAGTTCTTCCACCTCCCCAGGTGGCTGTCCCACCACGTCCAGTCTTTCCTCTCAGGAATGTTAACCCTCTCTCTGCCCTCTCACCTTCCTCCTTTCACTCCAGTGTCAAACAAAGAAAAATTTTCTTTGAACCTAGGGCAATGAGAAAATGAAGATTAGCTCAAATCATAAACTTCCTTGACAAAAATAAGATTATACTGGGAAAAGGTATGCCAATAGCTTGTGTGATGGGCCAAAACCAACCATCTCAGCTCCTGGCTGAATTTCACCGACCACAGTCCAGACATGGTGGCTGTGGTGAACTTTCAGAAAATATTGCCAATCACAGAAATGTAATTGCGACTGCTCATTTTAAGACAACTGCAAGTCAGCAGGTGGCAGTTTGCAAAGAGAAACTATTGTCCTATTCCTTTATTCAACCCAATCTCCTCAGCAGTTCACAGTCTGCTGCCTTCAAGTGCCAAGCCTGGAGCCTCTGCTGCCACAGCAAGTTGCATTTGCTGACCTGAAGGCCCAGAGACAGCACCTGCCAAGGACAATGTGCAAAAAATGTCATGCGTGTCCCACTGTCCTAAGGCCCCTGTCTGGATCTCCCTTCCCATCAGTTTTTTCAATGATTCCACAAGTTCTGAGCTAGCGAAGCTTCATAGTTCAACTGTTCACAAGTCGCTAAATATTGAGTCCCTACACTGCTCAGTGACCTGACAGCTGTAGGGCTTTTAAACCAGACATTTTCCCTCCACTTGTAAGCATCTTCGGCATCTTCCTCACTTGTGGGCGTCTTCAGCATCTTCTAAAGATGGATGCTATGATGGTTTGTGTGTCCTATAATTTTCACCCACCCAAGGGGTGATGCTGTTTCTTGCCATGGGGATTGTCTGGGATAGAACCGCCCCCCGCTTGCTGTGAAGCAGCACCTCGTCCCAAAGCTTTCCCAGTGGCTATGAGACTGCTGTAGCTGGCAACCTGTCAGGTACTGGGGTATGAACTCTCTCTGGGCTCCGTTTAGCTTTGAGGAGGGCATGCTGCAAGCCGGGGCAGACCCAGCAGAGGTATCTGATCGACAGAGCTCATCTGGAGCTCTCCACCCATCCATGTGGGCACGGAGCTCACCGCATGCCATGCACGGGGGATTCTTGGAGCTGCCGCGGGTCGGCCTCAGTGGCGGGGAGTTCAGACCCCCTACATCTAAGCCCAAAGGGCACTGCAGGAATCTTCTGTGTGGTCTCGCCTCTACGACATTATTGATAGGGGTTGTTGTTGTCCTGCTGGCTTGTTTGCAGGAAGAGCTGTGTGGTCTTCGAAGTGCTCTTTGAAGTTGATGCAGAGTCACGAGGACACAGTTAAGATGAGCTCAGAAAGGCTGATTTCAGGTGAAACCAGAACATTAGGGAGTGCAATTGGTCTTGGTGCTTGCTGCACGTATTGTGCACAAAATAGGTGATAAATTACAGCCATGCTGGAGAAGTGATGCATGAAAACATTTAATATGGGGTTAAATTTCTGTTAGGAAGCACCTCTTAGAGGTAGAGTAGTAAAAGCTTGGAGTACCTACACCTGAACTGTGGCAGGTTTGTGTGTACTTGTTGTGCTTTTGGGTAAAGCAGAGGAGTGTGAATATTCAGCCAAGCTGGAATTCACAGTTTTTGACTCGTTTTCATTTCTCCACATTCAGCAAGTAGGGCTGTAATATACGTTTTGAGATCCCTGTACTGTTCCGGAGTTTATGGCACCTCCTGGGAAAATCACTCATCTTCCTCAAGTCCCAGTACTTTACGTTAGATGAGGATGTCAGCACCAGACTAGGCCAAAAATTCAAAATTTACACTGAGGTTATGGGAGCTATAGAAATGCTATGTACTTTTTTGCTGTCTTATTTTTCTGTTGCTGTGAATGTAATCATCAGTTATATCAGTACCCAATTTAAGTAGCTAGTAAATAATAATTACTCTTCAAAAGAAAACTTCCAGTACGACCAACTAGGGTGGGACCTCAACCTAGCTCTCAAGGCCAGGCTGGACAGGGCTTGGAACAACCTGATTTAGTGGAAGGTGTCCCTGGCCATGGGAGGGGGGTTGGAACTGAATGGTCTTTAAGGTCTTCTCCAATCCAAACTGTTCTGTGATTCTTATGAATTATCTCTACTGCTCTATCCTGATGCTGTGTCATTCCTGATAGCCCAATTACATTAAAGCAGTTTTTTTGAAAACTTAGGGAAAGTGAAATTGGGATATCTGAAGAAAAGGGGAAGCTGTTTGATAGCAGAGTTTGATGATAGCAGCAGAAAGAAAGACATTGTATTCCAAGAATAATATTGTAAGGGTGCTGGTCTTGCAGGTTGGGTAGAGAAACACTTGAAAAGATGATGATAAATTGGGATTTGGCAGCCTTCTGCAGACAAGCAAAAGGAAAGAGAAAAGTTCACAATGGCTGCTGAGCTTTGCTGGTGTGCAACTTGGTTACAATCAAGGGAAAAATCCCTCCTATAGCTATTCCATGAAGCTTTGGGAGAGCTAGTTGAAAATACACAACTGAAATTTCTGATGAGTGGTTTTGAGTATAATGAGGAGAGTGTATGGAATATGGCCCTTCCCATGAACGTGACTGTGCAACATTTCCCCCCTTGCTGCTTTTGTCTGGTTTGCCTGCTTACCCTCTCTCTGAAGGCTTCCTCTTCTGCCACACCATACAGAGCACGACTGTGCAAAGTCCTTGGTTTTCTTCACAAGTGCAAAGTGAAAGCTTCTAGTATAGGTTGCTTTGTAAGGCAGCTCCAAGACATGACAGCAAGTATTGTTAAAGCTTGCTTAATTGATATTAGCATAAATGTAAAGCCAAGTAATATTATCACTATCAGTTCTGGAACAGTTCCATTGCATGCTCTTCACATCTCTGTTTATCTGTTTCAGGTGATCTCATGAGACTGCTCAGGGGGAATTCAGGGACGAGAAATTTAATGGTTGCAGTTTTATAGTCTTTATCAGACCATCAAGGCTGTAATCGAAAGATAGGAGTTATCATCTGTCATCTCAATCAAGCTTCAAGAGAAAATCATTGCAAGACAGCCTCTGGTGAGTTTATGAATTAATTCAAATTTGGGGAATGTTATGTAATTTGTGTTAACACCCGCAAGCTCTAGTCATGGATCAGGAATTTTCTGTGGTAAATACTCTAAGAAAACGAAAATAAAATTGGGGGTTTTTTTCCCAAAAACAAACTAACCAACCAATTCAAAAAGGTGGAGTGTTACCTAGGCTACTTCCCATGGATTTGTGATTACTGTAAGCTCATACGATATGCAGAGTCAATCTCATCTTTACAGGGCTCCGAAAATTGGGATAGGTTTTCTTAGGTTTTCCTGTGGAAGAGAAATCCACAGGATAGGATATCCCAATTGGGATAGATTTTCCCAGGTTTTCCTGTGGAACAGAAGTCTTGAAGAATGGACTTGTCAGCATGTATCTAGGTGGTCTGATTAAGAGGGGAATGGTCATGGGGAGTAGACATGGTCATTAGGAATGTTGGTCTTTACCCCCCTTTCCTGACAGCCAGTGCTGTTGCAGAACAAATACTCATTGTGCAATAAGTCATCTCTAGATTTAATTCCTTCTCACTCATGTATCTAATTTAGTGGGAAGAGGTTGGAAAGATATTAGGAAGAGGGGTACTCTTGGATTTCCATGGCCTTCTCAAACCATTTATGTTTCACTGGAGCGCTTTTGCAAATCCAGTCCTTCCTCAGCTGCAGAGTTCAGAGCTGGGCTGCTGTGTTCTATCCCTGGTTGTCTAAAACAGCTAATTCAGGTTGTGGCCAGCAACAGCAGAGAGGGGAAAGGCTGTTTAAGGGATCAGTCCTGCTCCAGGGTTCTCTGTGCCTGTGTACTCCATCCCTGTGTGAGCCATCCAAGGTGGACGGCTCCGGTTGGAACTGGCCACCTGGACAGCGAGGTTGCTGCGGGAGTGCCCCTGTGCGCTCAGCTGGGTATCACACATCTGCTCCAGGCCCTCAGCTTTCCATTGCTTTCACCCAGTTTGGGACTTGAGAAGCACAGACCAGAATGAAGCCAAGGGCTGTCTTTGTTCCGTGAGGCTGCCCCAGCTGGAACCTGTTGCTGGCTGACACAGCCAGCTCTTAAATTGACACTGTTATATCCTTTGGCATATTACACTGCATTTACATCTTTTAATTCACCCCAGCAGACACATGGCTTATTTTAAGCACCATGTGTAAGAGTTTTCATTAAAACCATTACAGGACACCAGATGGGGATGCAGAATTGACAGCAACGGGGCTGCTTGCTACCATATTGGATTTAGGACATATTCCAGAGTGCTTAGCCCTTCTCACCACTCTGCTTTGCTGCTTTGTGGTGACAGAAACACTTCTGGGTTGGAGTTCCATCTCTATGATTATCCTCTTCTTTTTTTGTTGGTTTGTTTTGTGGGTTTTTGTTTGTTTGTTTGTTTGTTTTTTTAAAATCAGAATGAAAAGTGTCAGAATTTGCACATCTGAGTTTTCCAGGTCACATAATTTCTGAATTAAACATTATGGCAAATAGGATTTTGGTGGGAGTGTTTGATGATAAAAAAATGTCAAATAAGCTGGAACAGAAAGGTTGATTTTTAAGTTTTGTCTTTAAGTAAGCAAAAAAGAAAGGAATTGATGAGAATTTTCAGTAAATTAAGAAACAAGACTCATTAAAGAAACAGCATCTCTGAGGTGTTCTCATGAATACCAACATCTTAAGTAAAATGGAGTCTAGAGAAAGTGCCAATAGTCTTAAATAGATAAATGATAAAGGGATATGTTTCAAGAGGAAGTAGATTAGTAGATCTGGTAAATCTTGGCCTATTTGATTTAGATGTTTAACTGAGATGGATTAAAAAATATCTGGTCAGTAGAGCTTGGACTTGAAGTCTTGTGAACTAGATTCTCTTGTTAGCTGTTCCTCCTGCCACAAGAGTGAGTGAAAGAGTGCCATAATATTTGTGACAGTAGTTGTGGGGTTATTTTAATTTATGAGTCTGACAAAGTGAATTTTTTTTCAGATGTAAGTCTTTCCTGCAGGTAAAAATACAATGCTTTGCCTCAATATAATCAAGAAATTATATGTAATGTGATTTTTTGAAATTACTTTTATATGAAAAATTACTTAAACTTTAAGAGGTTTTTCCTTTAAGTAATCACAAAGGAAACTAAGGCACAGTTGAGACTATGAATATTAATTTAATTTAACATTTTCTCTAGTTGAAAAATATACTGTGTTTGGGTTCAACAACCAAAGCCCCCAAATCTGTTGTAGCCCAAAGAGAGCATAGCTATAGCTTCCTATAGCTATAAATATTTGCTTCTGATTTTCTTAAAATGTCATTATAAAATGCTTCATTGCATCTTCTTTTATTTCACCTGTCTAATTGTTGGATAATATAACCACTTGCTTACATTGAATTTTGAAAATTCTATTTGAGAACATAAAAATTAAGTGTTTCTATTTAATATCCCTGTCACAGACAAAATTTGAGTGGAACAGGAATTCTGTGACAATTTCTTAGCTGAAATTCTTTTCTTGGAACAGGGATGAAATATCGACATTCCTAAAATGAAAATATGTTTTGTTGTTAGTATGACTAAAAAGCAATTAATTTTGAATCCTGTGAACATTAAACTGTACTTAGCAATAGATATTTAGGGACATGCTATGTCTTAAGGCAGCTTGAAAGTCTGATCAACTTACTCATCCCTGTTTGCGTGGTTCACTGGCTCGCCTGAGCCCAGCTGATTCATGTGATACCTACCACAGGACACAAAGCACTCTGGAGTCCAGACTGGTAGGAAGAGGAATATTTAAACTTAATAAATTAATAGTCTTCTAGATTTCAGCTTAAAAAGCAAATCTGTAGCCCATTTCCAAATTACAATTCTGAACTATGCGGCCTTGGCTAAAGACAAATCTTCAGCTCCAGTGCTCACCTATTTTGCCCAGCAGACTGTTTTGAGTGTTTTTATAGCTCTAGTTGCTCTGTCCTGGTTACATTATGTGAAATTCTTGTCTTCAGCCTAGTGCTGGCAATGTGATCAGGGAGTCCCAGCTGCTCTCTCGGCAGGAGCACATCAATGGGGCTGTGCATGCACCGGAGCGAGCGCTGTAAACACACAGCCTAGCACGCAAGCCTTCCCTCCCGGTGAACTTTGCCATTTGCTAATTTATCCCTGCTCTAAGTTTTCTCTGGTGTTTGCCTTTTTCTATTATTTCTTCCTGTAAAGCCTGTGTGGGCTGGCTTCTAGTTCCCGTGCAGTGCGATCTTCTAATCCAGCAGTTTCACCTCCGGCTTTGGACATAAATCAGCAGAGAACTCTCACAGGTTCCTTGCGCCCTGATCGGGGAAGAAAGGAGGCATAGTGCAGATATTGAGCTAATGCTATCAAGCTGCCTAAAGCAGGAGAAGAGATTGATAAGAGAAAGCATTGTATTTATAGTTTCTGGCATAATAGCAGAGCCCAAGTCCTATTTAAATTCTTCAGAAATTAGGATCAGATGACTTAGGAACTTCTGGTGTATTTGAATCTTAAGTGGTTACAGACAGTTTTGCTCAGACTTTCCTTCAGTTGTTGTATGTGCTACTTCTTCATTTAGAACTGGTTGGGAAAGTTTACAAATTCTTGGGAGAATGGAAAAACATCCTGCTCACACTGAGGCTGAATGGCAACAGGGACACAGATCCTCCCTGAGGTGCTACATACCTGGTAGCCTTTCTTGTACATGTGTCTGTGTAAATGTGTGCAGAGGGATTTAGTTTGCTGGTGTTCAGTGTGATGTTATTTTCCAAATATTAATTCTGACCTTGCTGCCACCATGTATGACATGGGCATGGTAGAGATCTGCTCAGGTAAAGGGGCAACTTCAAATTAACATCGTTTTTGTCTTCAGCAATGGGTTATGGTATGAAGCACCTGAAAGGATACCTTATGAAAAATAGAGAAAATGAAAAATGTAAAACAGCATTTACTTGTAGAAAATGTAGTGCATTGTTGTCATTGGAGCACCATGAAAAGCATGGTACAGAAGTACCCTGGGATGGCTGTCAAGGGGTAAATCACTGCCTGGGCACAGAGTAGAGGACAGCAGGTGCCTGTTCAGAGGATGGAAATGGTGTTTTTCTGCTCAGTGCCAACTGTACTGCCGTGGGTATGATGCAGCAGTTGGGCTCACTTGCTCCCCCACAATGATAACAGTTCAGGTGTTTTCTCCTTTTTTTTTTTTCTTTTAATTGCCTTCATCTGAGCTGAGAGCTCCACCTGTTCTCCAATGGGCAGATTCCAGCTCACATTTCACATGGGTGTTCTGAGCATGAAACTTCGTTCCACTTGTGTTCTGTGCCTATTCAGCAGCAGCTGAGGCTCCACCTGCCTTCCCAGGGGCTCCCAGGAGTTCCATGTGCTCCGCCAGCCCCCCATGCTACCACAGCAGCTCTTGTGGAACACGAGGATGCACAAAGCCCTGGTCAGCTGATCCCCTTCGTGGGGACTGCCCAGAGCTGGTGGAGCCCAGCCCAGCCCAGCCCCTGCCCTGTCTGCACTGTGGGACAGCCCGAGCTGTTCTCCAAGCACCCACATGTGTGTGCAGGAGCAGCCTGGCTCAGACCAGCCTTCTGCCAGGCCTTCCTGGCACACCCTGCTGTGCTCCAGCTGCAGCTGGCATGGCAGCTTGTCCCACAGCTGCCAGCAAGCAGGCAGTCCAAATGGCTGGGAGCTCTCCCGGAGCCTCGGCAGCTGGGGAGAAGTGTGGTCACTCACGGCTCTGCGAGCACTTGGGCAGGGACCACCCACCTCCAGGTAGGGCAGGGGAGCCTCCTGAGCCACCCACCCCATGGCCTCACTGGTCCCCCGCAGTTTCCAAAGCCATCCTTGGCAAAGGCTGCTCCTCTGCCTGTTCCTTGCGGTTATGGGTTGGGTCATCTGCAGAAGGAGCAGAGCTTTTCAGTCTCCCTGAGGTCTCTTGAGTCCTAAGGGACTAATAACTCACTGGGATGGTTGGAGCTTGACAGGGACCTGGAGGTAAATTGCTGTAATTCCCTGGCAGTATCTTTCACCCTTGGGGCAGGACAAGTAGGAGTTTCTCCCACAGCAGGAGTCAGAATTGTTCTATAGGAAACACCCAGGCCAAGAGGCCTCTCTCTCTCTTATTTCTTTTACAGTTACAAACTTAGTATTTTTTTAAGGAAATCTCTAACCTAAGTTAGAAAGAAGTCTGGTAAATGGATCTCTCACTTGCACACTCTCATAGTTGTATCATTAGCATTGCCACTGATCAGAAAGATCAGATGCAAATGCAAATAAACAAGTTAATTGATCTTTGCATTTAAAAATAACAAAGTTGGGGAAATCTCCCTCTATCCTTAATCATCAGCCCTAAACGATTTTGAGTCTGATTCTCCTTGACAGTGAGTCGGCATTATCTTGACACAAAGACAGCGAATGGAAAGTTATTTTGTGCGAGTGTTTTATATCCATTTGGAGCTGTTATGACTGATGATGAGTAACTACAGAGCCAGGGTGTCTTACTCTATTTTATGGAAATACTGATCTTGTTCTCTTAGAAGTCAATTATTAGCATAAAAAATTTTACTCTAATACTCAATTCCTTTTATTAAGGGTGCAGCCTTTATGTTATAGCAAAATTAGCTATAAATACATTGCATTATATCGGAATGTTGCATCTGACACGGTTTCAAAGCTCTAATGTCCTGATAGAAACCAACTCTGTAGTCAGCAAGGCTTCAACAAGATCCAAAGTATGTTTTCCATTATTATCTCATCAAAGGGTGCTTTCTCATGTGACTAAAAAGATATTCTGTCTGAAATAGTCTGTAGGGAGAGGAAGCCTTCTCTCAGGCTCTAAAGTGCTGGCAGGTCCAAGTGCCCTGAAGATTGTCAGAACTGGGGATGAAGTTCTTTATAACCATAATAAATAATATTGTTCAGATTGCCAGTTCAGGCTTAGGCTGGGAATATTCTGATTTTTGGTTGCTCACTTTTGTCCATTCAGACCTTCTTTTAATGTTGTCTTTTTAGAGTTGCTAATTCAATATATGCTACAGGTAACACTATCAGGGGACCCAAGCCATGTAGGAGTGAAGTCATGTAGGGACCTTCAGGCCTTAAGCTGCCTGAATCCTATTCCTCTTCTTGGTTACTTATACTGTGACAGTCCACATCCTTCCTGACCTGGGCCATATTCCCTGTTGGAAGTTCTGGGGCACAGTGCCGGCATCATACTCAGTTAATACATTAAAAATTCCTGAGTACCGTGTGGGCATCTGAAGAAATCATCTGTGTTCAACACATTTCCTTCAGTTTCCTTTAACAAGAATATTAATCTAATTGATGACAGAGTTCAGTGAAAGTTACTTGGCTTTCTCAACAGCATGTGTGCATAAATACATATATAATTTGCAGCAGAAATACAGTTCATTTACAATATACATTAAAATACATGTAACTAGTAAAGTTTTTGCATTTTTAAACTGTCACACAAAAAATATCAGTTTTTTTATACCTGTAGAGAGAGTGTGTGTGTGTGTGGGCATTTTTGCTAGGAAGTTATCCTTCCATGTTTATGGCCTTCAGTGGGATGGATGAAGCACCCATGGAATTTTGCCAGCTGTGCTGACGCAAGCTCCCAGCTCGTCCTATAAACATTTACGCTTCTGAGTAACTTCAGTCACGTACAAACCCTGGGGCCAAAGAGTCCTCATGGGCCACTGATTCCAGCCCTGTGGTGTGACAGGCAAGGCTCAAAACTCCTCTCATAAAACGGCCAAGCACTAATATAAAGCTTTCCAACTTTTCACCTGCTGTCCCTCCTGCTGGAAAGTTACTCCATTGCCTTCTTCAGCTGATAGTTAAATAGTCTTCCCTCATTTTCATCCTCAGGTTAGTCATGGACAATTTCATTCTTATGTCAATATTGTAAGTACCTCTTCTTCCTCCCTGCTGTTTACCCAAGGAGAGCAGTCGTGCAGCTGGTTATTTATGTGCATTTGCAGCTTTAGGTCCTTGGGGGTGGATGTCCACATGGATTTTACTTATGTACAGATAAACAGGCAGAATGATTTTACAAGCCAAACCTGTCAGAGTGATTAAAACTAAGCAGGATCCTAAAGTAAATGTGTCTTGGTTTGATAAGGACTGTCTTTGAAGCAGTTGTCCTTCAGCATGCAGCTATTTCTGGGCAGTTGCAGCTGGCTGGTTTTGGTGCCCCGTGATTTATATCAGGACAAGTCTCCTGCACACATAAAACATGGGATGCCACAATCCAGTACAGATCTGTTCATCATGAAAGGGGATATCTGTGTCTATCCCTTATTTTCCTAGCAATAAATAACATGTAAGCTGGCAGAGCTGTTCATTTCCACTTGGGGGCTGAACTGGAGGGGGGGTTTGTACTTTGGTATTCTTCGTGCCAGTGCAGCTCCAGGTGTGCCACATTGGTATTCCTCCTCAGCTAAGTAACTTTGCAAACATGATTCTTCTTTCCTTCACAGCACTGCAATTTCTGTATCTTCTAGAACTGAGACAGGTAGGATTTGGGAAAGTTAATTTAAGTTCAAACAAGTGAGTGAGGTAGAATGAGCTACAGAGGAGCCGGACCCTCTTCCCCTGTCTAGTCACTCACAGATCACTGAACAAGGAGGGGAGGAAGGCAGGCACTGTGTTTCATACTAATTGGCCACCTGACCTCTCTACCCCTTCTCTGAGGGTTACAGAGACCTGAGAACACATGGGATGAGAGCTGATAAAGCCAGGAGTGACATGGGAGGGAGAAAGAGCTCCCAGGTGTTACAGACAGGGGAGTAAAATCTGCCACAGAAGATCATGTACACTTTGAAATCACATCAGCTAACAGGCTTAGCAAGGAAACCAAAAACTGCATGGGACCTATTTTTTTGCGAGTGCTTTTAATGAAGCTGGTTTGCTTTGCCATCTTCTAGCACTGCAATACACTGGAAATAACCCCATCATAAATGAAATAAGATTTTCATAAGAATGCTGGCATTGCAAACCTGCTCCCTGTAGCTCTAGTAGAAAGTTGTTGGCAGCCTCATCCTGCAATGCCAGTGATTTGTGCAGCAACTTGTTAACAGCAGTTAAGCAATGAAATCAGGTGCCCTTCCCCGAGGCTACAGATGAATCACCGTATTACAGGGAGGGAAACGATATTGGGAGTAAGCTGGGTACACACCAGTGAAGAATGGAGATGGGAGAAGCTGGGGTGGACAGTCATCATGGAGCCCAGAGGATGTGTCTCGATGTTTTTGTTTAGGCAAAATGTTACTAGTGGTAACTGGAGGATAAAGGGTCAGAATCCCCTGTCAGAAACTGTTTGGGCAGGTATCACTGGGGAGTAGCTGAGTGGATGGGTATCCGTGGAGCTGCACTGACGTCATGCAGCTGGAAGGAGGCCCCAGCTCTGCTCCCCTCCTGGTTACCTGGTCTCTAAATGGAGCCTCCTCTGTCAGTCACCTGTAGCTTCCCACTACTCATGGATTAGGTCCCCCGAATAAAATTCAGTCATGTCACCACAGGCAGTAGTGGCACTCACAAGGGTTTGTTGTAACCTGCTCTAAAATACAGAGAGATAACACAGACAGCATCCACCATATTTTCCTCCACATGCTGGACTATGGTCCGAATTTTCCTGGTGGATTATGCAGAGGTTTTCAAGTGCAAAGTGACCTCTTTTGTAACTTCACAGCATTAAGGTTCACATGCTGGGATACTTCAAATCTCTTTGGGAGCCATACTGCGTTGGCTGGTTGTGACACAGTGCATAAATCCAGCCCCAGTGACACTCTGACAACAATCCTTGATGTGATAAACCAACCAATTCAGCCCCAGGCACTGAAGTAGGAGGATGGAGACTGGAGCTGAACGTTGGCCTAATTTTTCAGGATGCCTCAAGTTACTCCTCCAAGCACATCTTTGCACTCCTTTGTTCAGTTAAGGCTTCAGATTATGAAATGTCTGTATTCTCTCTTTGGGGAAAAGCATGTGAGAACTGTATCACTTTCAATTCAGCTGCAGCCACCAATGGCAACAGAAGCACTGAACAAAAGGATAAAACATGGAGTGATTGCCTAGACTGGGGTTTTCTCTGAAAAATAGCCATCAACTTTATTTTTTCCAACACGGCACCAATGTGCCTTCCCATGAGAAGCAGGGGATTTGATGTATGTTTTTATGGCTGGAGTACAAACCTGGAGCGTGGAGCTGTAAGTGTTTTACCCAGGCATTTGGGCAGGTTTGATGTGCCAGTGGTGGACACTCTATCTCCTCCTGACAGCATCCAAGAAATTATGTGGCTGTTTCTTTAACCCTCCTGTCCTTGCTTGGTTGCTAAGGTCTGGTTACATCAAAACTGGAGATCTTCTGGCCCATCCATATTTGTAATGAATGGAAGTACAATCTTTAGAGTGTAAATCATTTCAGGAACATACTGGGGTGCTTTTTTATGCCTACTGTACTTCTTACCTAAGTGAACTGCATCCTTAATTCCTACAAGTTTCTGGTAGGAAAAACTAGGATTCCTTGTTTCAGTAGCACTTGCATATTTGTCCATCATAAATTAAATCCTTTCTCAGAGTACTTTCAATTTCTACATGCTGAATTGAGAAATCCCTATAAGGCAAGAATTATCAATATTTTTAGTAGTTAAATATCCAACATTTATATTCTTGAGCCCTTGTTTAACACTGCATTTAGATTCACATTCTGAATCAGCTTCCCATTGATTTGAATGTTGAATTAGATACCAGAATATGCACCAAGAACCTTCATGTGAAACATTCAACGCTTCTTGAAAGCTGAATAAAAATCACAGGCTTTCAATAAAAAATAATTCCCTTCTGTTAGGGAAAGAAATATTTGAAAGATAATTATGAGGTAATGTTAATATCTTTGCACTAGACCTGTAAAGTAGAGTGACATTTATTTAAAACATTGTCCAACAGATCATCATTACCGAGGTTTTGCTCTTTGATATGGAAAACTATTAATGGGTGGAGCATCTTTAAAAATAATGGTAACAGTATTCCTCTTCATTAAAAAGCTCAGAATAGATCTTTGGGCTAAAACTAAAAAGTCTGTTGCCTACAGGTACTGGCAACATATATGTCTCTTTGCAAATTATATTTCATTATAAATAAACAACCTGCTTTGCAATACTGTGACTTCATTCAGATCTTATTCTTTAACATAATTGAAGATCAAATACCTCATGCAGGGCTTACAGAGTTGCCTCTTTCTTTTTACTTAACTCTGTTTTGATCTGTAGGTATTATGTTATGAGCTGAAATGTTCATAAAGCCTCCAGGCTCTCCTTCAAAGCAGCTGACAGCAGCTCAGAACTCTCCTTGGAGAAGAGGAGCTCTTGCTTTTGTAACAGCCTCCCCTCTACAGAATTCCTATCCCAAAGAAGATCTTATACTTCCTTTTTTCATTGATTAGATACTTTTGAGAAAGGTTTCACATCCAAAGTGTCTTTGCAAACCATTCTTTAAAGTTCTAAAATAAATGTATTTCTTTATACCTGTAGCTCTAAATTAGACCAGATTTGTATTTTTTTTTCTAATTACTCACCATGATCTAATACTGCAACAACTGAGCCATTGACAAGTGATCCAAATCTGCCCATCAGTGTCAATTCTGAATGGGGTCTGTGTTATTCATGCTATAATTAAAGGAATAAGAAAAACCTCTGCTGATGAGTGTCCCTCATTGAGAACAGAGATTTCATAACTGGGCACTTGGTGGGTTTAAGGCAGGTCAGAGTGACTTGTGATGGACAAAACTACGAATCATCATAAGAAATGTTATTAGTGGCAAGGCTGGTTCATTTATCAACTCCAGTTCACCAAGACCCATCATAAGAAAATCTGGATCTAGTTTCCTTTGGTAGAATACAGCAGGAAGTAATTTTGGAATATTTTCTAAAATATGTCTACAACTGAGGGTGTGATGTTATATGGATAATGCTAAGCAAAGGGATACAGCTGACTCTCTGTACCTTGCCATGGATTAAAAACTGAGTCACTACCATGGAGGGGTCACTCCAAGGCTCTGAAAGCAGATTGAAATTTAACATCAGTTATCCAAATGTATCTATAATATTCAATTTATCATTCATAACTTTATCCAACAAAATGAGCATATTGAAGTAGACACGATGTGAAATTAGAGCTATTGGGAGACTCTTCCAAAGAACAATAGGAGTTTTGCTTTTGTTTCACCAGGACTGAAATATATCCCATTTCTTATAAGAAGGAGCAGCAAATAATATTTATTATCCTTTAGATATAGAGCCATTACTGGAAGCCATTATCATCGTATTTCAGGTTACTTAATCAGCTCTGTGAACTGATAACCCACATAAATAATTGCCTCACTGCTGCCAACAGTGCTTTTGGCACACTATGAAAATAACATTATTCCTTGCGAATTAAACCACAATAAGATTTTAAATGACAGATGAAAGGCTTTCTTTAGGTACCTTGAATCCTTTCAAACTGAGCAAACAAGAAGAGACCTACCATTTTGCAGGTATGTGGTAGAGGTGAACTACGGCTGAGCTCCCTGATGGCACAGAAACCAGGTGCATGTGTCCAAACATGCCAGGCGAATGCAGATGATGAAAAAGAAAGATTAACTGCTGAAGAGCTACCTGCTCTTCAGAGCATTCCAGCTATCAGGCACACCCCAGCCGATTCTGTAATGCTCGGAGTGTATCCATAGGTCTGGAGGCAGGGACTCCATTATCTGTTTGGCCCTTTTCTCTTCCTGCACGGAGCAACTCATGTCTACAGCATTGTGCAAGATGGTCATGTTTCATTAGTATCCCTCACTTTGTAGTCATTTCTTTTAGTTTGAACCTTTCCCCCTTATCTCCTTCTTAATTAGAGATGTCCCAAATGGCCATAGCTCAAGCAGAGTGACTGCTGCCATCTTTCATATTGCATTATCTAGTTATCCTTAACTATATGTGTGCTCATAGCCTGCCTTTCACTGCAGGAGGTCGGACAAAACTTCTGAATGAAGTTCTGCTACATCCATATTTCTTCTCATCCTAAATGATGACAAGAAATCAGGACATGTCAGCCTTCCTAATATTACCAAAACCTGTTCCTGGACGGAAGCTGTAAGACAATGAATGTATCTATACCTAGGGCAACCAAGGGAAAGGATCTCCAGACAGGTGGGCACAAAGTTTTGGCCAGGACAGGCTGCTGCTCCATTCTGTAACAGCCTGGGGTGAGTTCTCTGAGGGACAGCCCGGCAGTGTCACCTGGAGGAGCTCAGCTTGACACACTTGCTCTCCTGGCAGGAGGTCAGGTTCTCTATGGGCAGGCAGCCAGGCATGGAAGTTGCTTTGAAACTCTGCCTACACCACTTGGATCCCAAAAGCCACAAAGATGAAAATCACAGAATGGTTTGTGTTAAAAGGGACCTTAAGACCATCCAGTTCCACCCCTGCCATGGGCAGGGACACCTTCCATAGACCAGGTTGCTCCAAGCCCTGTCCAACCTGGCCTTAGACACTGCCAGGAATGGGGCAGCCACAGCTTCTCTGGGCAGCCTGTGCCAGGGCCTCACCTCGCTCACAGTAAAGAATTTCTTCTTGTTATCTGATCTCAACCTGCCCTCTCTCAGTTTAAAGCCGTTCCCTCTTGTCTAATGACTACATGTCATTGTAAAATGGCCCTCTCCAGGTCTCTTGGAGGTCTCCTAAAAGGGAAGCTCCTAGAAATTTTAAGTCAGAGGTGGCATAATATTTTCGACCCCCATTTTCCATTAAACAAAATGAAAAGATGGAATTTGGGACTAGATTGAAGTCCTGTTTGTATTACACCATAATCCCTTGTATGCTTTCTCACCATCCTTTGTGGGTTGTAGCCCAGGTGTTTCAACCCTCCTTCCTACCCTTTATTTATGAGGTTTTTCTCATATATTGTGTGGGAAAGAGAAGAAACGTGGTAGTTTGGGAGATGAGATCTGGCCAGGGATCTTATACCAGCAGAGCAGAATGAGGAAAGAGATACTTAAGTGCTCTGCAGGGAAAAATGGTTTCATATTTGACTCAGATGGAAAGTTTTCATTCAAGCTTTGCCACTTTCCTTTTGAAACACTGGGTGGGAAGTTCTACAGAAAATAATTCCCCTCTAAAAAAAATTTTGGCCTGGCTACTTGTTCAAGTCTGTGCTGCTGCATTGAGTTGAACTCCCACAGTGTGTCCAAGCACTGCCTGTGCTGGCAAGTGAGACCTCAGTGCTCAGGGCAAGTACCTGAGCTTCAGCCAGCAGTTGCCCCAGCCATCTTAAGAAATTACCTCTAGATGTCACTCATGAATCCCTCTTATTCGAGGGATTTAAATAAGTAGCTAGGATACCTCTGACACAGAAACCCTTCAATCACTCTGCTTGGTTACTGAAATGTTTGTTTTCTGCCCTCCTTTTTCATGCTGCTGGAGTCAGATAAAGGCTGAAGGCAGAGAAGGTACTTTTTCGGCAGTGCAGAGATGCCTTAGCTCATGCAGAAAATAAAAAAAATAGACTTAGTCAAAATAAATAAAGACTTTTGTAGTCTTTTATGCCAATTGAACAATCTCCCAACAAGCTGGGAGAACTCAGGATAAAGCTGATTGTCTGTTGATTTATTTAGGTAACTGTGTCTTGTTAGTACTTGCTTAGCAATGGGTCCAGATGCTTGGTACAACATTCTGAAGCCCATGACTAAAATTATTTAAGTGGCTATTTCTGCACTCACTAAGGCTGAATAGACTGAACAGAGCAGTTCCACTCCAAAAACTAATTATTTTCTGTTAGATATTTTTAGTGGATTTTCCTTTTTTTCTTCCTTAAAACCTGATTTTTCTAATTTTGTGCTTGCTTTTTTAGTAATTAAAAAATCCAAACACGTTTATGCCCGACTTTCAACAGAGGGAAAGCATTCCTATGGAAAAGCTATTACTAGAGAGAAGAAGGAAGAATATCAGTGAGAAAATTTGGGGCATCTCTAGCAGTAAGGAGGTTTTTGAGGTTTTGACCTTACCCACAGTAATTAGAATTTTACTCTGCAAATAGTTGAGCTGAAGCCAAAGGGTCTCCTAATGGAGTAAAATACTCACTGTGTGAATAAGAGTATATGAATTCTCATATGGGCTGTGGCTGGTAATTGTTCCAGTTTCTCTCATGTTTGGAAAAAGTTTGGCCTTGCATTGTTCCAGTGTTCAGCAGTTCATTGTGTGATGTGATTTCCCGTGAAACCTTCATGGAAGCTTTTGGGAGTTCATCAGTCCTGAGCTACTTAAAGCACTTTTTATTCAGTGTTAGCCTGTCACAAGTATTCACCTTTCATTGAAATTAGAATTAATATCTCTGATGGCTGCATTGCAGCCAGGACTTCCAGAAGGCTGGCAGTCAGAATGGACAAAAGATTCCTATCACATAGTAAACAAAGATCTTGTAAATAAGTAGGAGATAATGAGTGTCTGGTAGCACAAAGCAACCACATTTGCAGATCATACAACAAGAAAGACAATTCGAGTTTATCAAGTAATTAACCTCTTCATATGAGGATGTTTGGATATGCATGCATTTATATAGATATGTGTGTGTGTGTGTGTTGATTATTGCCCCTTTTACTTCCATGGGACTTTGAAAGACAAGGTCCTACATGAAGATTCAAACAGCATAATAATTTTGTCAAAATGTACTTTTATTACTAAAACTACAAGGGACAGTAAAGCATTTGCAACCTTACTGGAGTTTCTCATGGCCAACAGGTTTTATAAGCACAATTTGAAAGGAATGAAAGCTGTACTTTGATGGCATCTAAATTTCAGAGTTATTTAGGTTTTATCTATAAGGCAGGAAAAATATTGCATTGGGTTAAGAGCACTTGCAGTAGGCAGATCCATGAGGGATTTTTGCTGCAGCTTCACCTTTTCCATGTCTGTTTTTTGCTGCTGCTGCTGTATCACAAACACTGGCTCAGGTCCATAAAGATGCTTGACAGCTTTGCTTCTGTTGGTTTAAATTAGGCACCCAAAACTTCTCTGGGACTTTGTCATTAAGCAGTCAGAAAATCAGCTCTGATACTGTAAAAAATGGGAATCCTTTGCCTACATCCTTGGAGAAAAGCAATTCTTTGAGGGACGCTACGCATGGCAATACAAGGTAAATGATACTGATAGCTCTCCATGTAAAAATTCAAAAACATAGGCAGGGATTAGAAGTTAGATTGCTAAAAAATAATGCATTATTTAAAATAGCAGGGGAGTAGAGGCACTGGAAGACCTTGGAGGCACAGACCTGATCTGAAATTCAGAAAAAAGATCATATCTATCCTGCAGGATTGCCAGGAGGGTGTGAGGGGATTTATCTTCTCCATCTGAGAAGGTGCCCCCACTGCTGAAACAGTTCCTTGCTCCTGCTTCTGGAAAAGGATTGCTCTGCCTGGGTTTGATGCGGGGAGGTGGAGGCTTGAGCATTGTGGCGGTGGTGGGGTCTTGGAGATGACACAAGGAAAGTCAGTTCATTTTACTTTTCAAAACCTGGAAATTTAAATATACAAACAAACCCCATACTGGACAAATATTTCATTTGTGAATTTAAGCGCTCCAGACTTAGGATATATTGGAACTCCACAAGGTTCATTCTTCTCTGCCATAACTGATAAATGGCCAAAGGATGTGTGAAGAATGTGCTAAGAAGGATGAAATTGACCAAATAAAAGCCCCAAAAAACCTGATGATTAAACTATCTACTCATTCCTATACCACAGCAATGATTAGAAACTATTTCCAGGCTCCTGGCACTTTTTTTTCCCCCCCAAGGAAAAGCTGGATATAGTACAAATCTGGTTCATTATCTTATCATAATTATGCAGTTCCTCAAATGATGAAAACCATTTCTGAAATGATTTGTTGATGCAGCAGTCTTTGAGACTGTTGCCGCTGTGCAGGGATGCTGGGTTGGTTTGAGCACAGCAGGCTGAAATGGCAATCAGTTAGCCCAGGAAAAACCCACTTATAGAAAAATGGATCATGCAAGTAGAGATTATGTCATAATGAACGTGTGCAGGGGCACAAAATTAATCTTTGTGCCGTGGCATGGACTTGAGGCACTTGAGTGCCTGAAGTATAGCAGGAGCCAGTCACTGGGGAGATAAGCAGCCCTGAGCAGCAATGTGCTCTGCAGGACCTCGAGGGGGCAGGAACGGCGGGATGCCAGGTCTCGCCCTGCTGGAAACGTGCAGGAGGGGACACTTTTACCTATTCTTTTAAGGCTGACACTTCTGTGCTCCTCCCTCCCTTTTAGGCTGTTTCAGCCCTGTGTGTCCCACCATCGGTGCCCCTTCCCAGCCTCCTCCATTCCCAGCCTTCCCATATTACTCTGACATTTCACAGCTCTGGCTGTTATCACTAATGTGATGGAGAAATGCTTTGGTGGTGCATGGCCGGGTCATGTGGGGGTGGAAAGGGGGAAGGGATGGGAATTCTGTATTCCTGTGCGGCCGAGGACTGTGGCTACTGGTTTGCAAGTTCTCAGCAGGGCCAGGGAGGTCCCAGTGGCAGAGGAGATGCTGGCCATGCCCTTGCTTGGGTGCTGGCAGGGGTGGCACGATGACCACGGGGTGGTTGTGCCCCCGTAGGAGCGCTGACGATGAGCAGGGCCCAAAGCAGGAAGCGCCGGCCGTGCACCCCAGGCATGAGCTGGGGGTGGCCCTTCAGCCTCCGTTCTCCAGCCCCACCACATCCCCTCTCCCCTTGTGATCTGGTGAACGAGGGGGTGGCTGTGGGAGACGGGGGGCACGGGCCTTCTGCTCGGCATGTGGGGCGCTGCAGCTCTGAGGGAAAAGCTCCAGCAGCATGCGCTGTGCAGTGCCACTTCAAAGCAAGCTCTGGCAGTGAGGCAGGGGATTGTCTGGTGGGATTAAACCACATTGGAACCATTCTGGAAAGAGTTTGACTCTTTGATTCTTTCGTATACAAATCTGACATCAAAGCAAAGTCCTGGTGTCTGTCAGATATGTCCTTCATCCCTAGAAAGAGATAAAACAGCCTCCTGTCAGTCAGATAACACGATAATTAGACAGCGTGATAATGCATTTATCCTGGTGCTTACAATCCTTGATCATATATTGCAATTATGCATACAGGCCACAGCAAACAGTGTCTTTAATTATAACCTTGATGGCAAAATGATAGGAAGCAAGAGTCTTCCTAAGGGTAGGAAAAAAGAGGTTTTTAATTCATTTTTATAGATCCTCACTGAATATAACAGAAAGGATTAATATGAAAGCCTTTGCCAGTGTGTTTGTGTGACCTGACAAACATGTTTATAAAGAAGCAGCACTGCGTGGCTACTACATTAATATAGGGCAGACATTAGAGCAATATGAGATCGGTACTAAACCAGATAGAAACACCAGCACTTCAGATGTTAATCTGCTGCCCAGCAAATTCGAAGCTAAATGACTACAATAATCTCATTATTAATAATCTTATTAATCTTACTAAATGATATTATTGAGATTTATTAAGGGTAAGTTTTTGAGGATAAATAGCCGACTTAAAGATTTCTCATTCATTTAGCCAGAAACTTCTTGGTTGCTTTGCAAGTGTCAGCTAGACAAAAACAAATAGATGATATTATCCCTCTGCAATAAACTGCCTCTATACCAGACTGGACAAGGCTCCTGGATCAGGAATGTGATTGCTTATACCCAGGTGAAATATGTTTTTACTTGCATATTATTTAACTGCAATTATATTTTTGAGTTTTTCATGCATTATGAAGCTCTTGATTAAAATAAATTAAGCAAATGAAGGCAGGGAAGTGGGGAGTAGTTGTAAAAGGTGTCAATCTTATAGTTCATAATTTTGGTGCTTGAGTTTTATCAATTTTCTACTGCTTGGTATGTGGTGTCATGAAAAACCCACTGAGTGGTGCGTGTCTGACTGCTGGTCCAGCCCTGATCCTCCTCCAAGTCCATTTCTGCTCTCATACAGAAAAGTGAGCATATGTAAGCACATCCCTTGTGAAGAGTCTTGGTGACCATGCCCAGGAGATCACCAGGAATGGAAATGCCAGAGCTTGGGCATCTCCCTGACCCTCAGGGTTGAAGGACAGAAGCATAGAGGAAAGGGAGAAACTTCAAGTGAGCATTTTCCCAAGGCAAAACAGTCTTAGCTGTTAGGAAGTGCTGAAACATTATGGAGTGACAATCAGGCCCCTTAAAATAAGATAGCCCAAAACAAAAACACTTGGGAAAAATGGTTGCTTTGGGAAAACGGAAATGTAGATGTAATCATCTGGTTACAGAAGGTGACTAAACCAATGGGAGAGATGTTAGAACACAGACTTACCTTCAGACACAAACTGTGAGCAGGACAAGGATCAACCTTCTTGGCTGTGACCGTGCATTTGCTTAGAAATTACCAGCATGGTGATAATTGGTATAGATTGTTTCTTGTTCGTCAGAATAGAACTATGTGTTTATCCAATTCAAATGGTCCCTCAGCAGTTGGAGGTCATTCTCTGCATCTCTTATTCTTTCAGGGCCTCTCTTGTCTCTCCTTATGCCACTACAGGGCTTTCCTCTGCAGCTTGCCCTTAGGCTCTCCCCAGCAGCAGTGTCTGCCAGCTTACCCTTAATGTCTTAGACACTCATCCTTAGTGTCTGAACAGTGTAATTCCTAGTTGCCAGCAATCCCAGGTGCATGGCATAGTTGGGAAATGAGGCCTTTTTGGCAGCTGAGCCCCTACTGCCCTTGTGCCCAACCTCCTGGTAGCTGACTGCTGAAGTAATTTGTTATGGCTGCTTGGTGCCTACATGATTAGTAAGCCTTGTGCAGAGGAAAACTCCTTTCAGATTGAAAGGCCAGGACTTGGACCCTTGGGACATTAAGACGATACCATCGGTAGTCCCGTGGTTCTTCTGCAGCAACCTTTCTTGCTCCCGTCTTTGCACCCTAAAGCACCAGCCAATGTGTCTGCAGAACCTCAGAGGAGATAAAGATTCCCACAGAAAATCACCATGGAAATTCTTCCTCCAAAATTACAGGATTAGTCTGCACTGGAGAGCCACATCCACTCAAGGAAAGAAGCCACAAAGCTTTTCTTGCTTTTGCTACGTGCTTCACACATCCTTTGGTAGTTGGTGTGAAGCATTTTCTCCTAGGATTTAATCATACTGTTTTAATACAGTATCTAAAAGATACTGACCACATTATTTATTCACATAAAATTTTCATTTTTAGTAGAGGAAAATGAATTATGTTAAATGGAAAAGGAAAACTTTCTGATTTTGAATCACTCAGTGATTTTTATATCACAAAACCCAAACCACATCTTCATGCTACTGGGATCTTAGACTAAAATTTTAAAAATCAGCTGAAATGGTTGATAACAATCAGCTGACCACTTTCCAGAAGTCAAAAAAACAAATGAAACCCACAACAATCAGAAAATATTTTTCTTGTGGGAGAGAACCTGAAGCAGACATTACAAATTCCCATTCTATGAAAAGTAATGATGGGAATTGCTTAACTAGCTACATGTTTTGGTACATTATTGTTGACTCCCTATTGCAGTATTAAAGTGTCAAGTGGATTCAACCAACTAATATCACTTTGTATGCCGTATATAAGTGTGTATATATGTAAATATATATGTGTGTAAACATATATATGTAAATATACATACATATACATAAAAGCAACTGGTAAATGCAGTATTTCATGTTATAAATCACTCTTCCAACCATTCCTGCCAATAACACCCAATGCTGAAGATCTTATAGAATATTCCTCTGGCTGTGGGTGTTGCCTTGTGGTCATGGCCCTGTGGGGATGGATTAGCCTTCAAATACCTGGGCTGAGGAGCTGCCAGGACAGCACCACATCTTCCGATCTCACAGTGAGGCAAGGGGATATTTATCAGTAGCTTCCATGAGGTTAGGAATTGCCTCATGGATATTTACATGTGGAAAGAGATAAACTGTGCAAATGTATGCAGGACACCCATTCACCGCTCTGGTGTCTCCCTTGGTTTGAGACAAACAGGAAGCTCCCAGAAGACAAGCTCTGTTCCTGGTGGAGGACTAAAGAGTGAGAAAACTAACACGTGAGAGTGCTGGAAGGAGCCTGGAGTAGGTGTTAGGCAGGAGATGCGTTTCCATTGCTCCTGGAAGAACCAGAGGAGGAAGAGGTAGCAGCCATTGCAAAGGCAGCAGCAGATTTTGTCATGGCTTGAAGCAGCTGCTGGGGCTATAAGGGCATAGCTCCCAAATGCTGATCTACAGATAATGTAAAAGTAGCAGTAATATGGTAATAACAGAGTAAAGCTGGGCAAGTGTTGAATTAGGGGGCTGTAATTCCAACAAGGGTTTCCTCATAACCAGAATAGACAGTAGGAGTCCCAGATGGGGGTGGAATTGTGGTTCTGTAGTTCACAGCTGCCGATTGGAGCTTTTAACATGCATCCCTTCTTTTTTGCTTGTTGACCACTTAGTAGAGACAAGCTTCCACTATACAATTAACTCCAAGCTGCACAGCACCAGGTGAAAGGAGGTTCCTCTATTTTACTTGACCCAAAACCAGCCAGAAGTACCTGGCGCCTTGTAGGCCCATGCAGGACCATTTGCTTCATTCCAAACACGCTACAATGTGGCTCCATGACTACCCTAATTAGGAATAATTAGCTCACTCACTGGTGCAGCTGTGCAGCTTCTTGTGTCAGAGCTTCACCACATCCCTTCATTACCTCAGCTTTTGCATTGATGCCCTGCAATGTCCCCGTTTCACAGTGTGGGCCCTTCCATGCACAGCTGGTTATTTGCTCACCCAAGCCGTTTTGCATTACTTGGTGTTCCTTTGAGGAGAGCACGTCACTCTCTGGCTTTTTGGTCACAGCTTCCCTGTCCTCTGCCTGAGGCTGGAGAGGCTGGAAGGGGCCACTTCCACATCAGAACCATCTGGTGAATCCCGATAAACCATCAGACTGGTTACCTTTATTGGTCCTCCAAGATGGATCACATGTGTTCTTGGAACTCACTGTATTTGTATTTCATTGGAGATGAGAAGGATTAAATAAATAGCAGTGGTGGTTTTCTAGTCCTGGTAAGGAGATCTGCAGAAGCTTTTCCTTCATCTGGGATCATGTGGCTCTCTCAATTAGGCATCTATAGTAATAACCATAAATCATTCGAAAACAGGACCTGTCTCTTGGAATATTACACTTTGCAGTTCCTTTTTGCAGGCTTCAGCCTATCAGTTGTCCTGAAAAGCTCCAGGTTTCGCTCAGCGCTGTGTGAGTGTGTTCCACGAGCCCTAGGGGCCCCTGAAAGTGGAAACGCTTTGGTTCCAGTGGCTGTTTTCCCAGAAATACTTCAGGTATTTCCTCTTCTCTCTGCAGTCGCAGGCTCCAGATACTGTCCTGTTTTAACTGCAGTGTTCTGGAGCATCTCTACTCCCCTGGATTTCTCTTTCCCACTTGTTGCTCCCCGATGCCTGCTGTGTTTGAGTGCGCTGTTTTTGTTTAGAGCCTCTCTTCAGCTGCATTTCTGCCACTGCTTTTTGAAACATTTTTTTCCAAGTTGATCCAAGGCTGAAGGGACAGACATGAAGAAGAACAAATACTATTCCCATCAGAAAAAAACATCCCAGATTAAGTTTCCAAGTCCCAAGATTCATACACTTGGATTTTATTGTGTGCACATCTTGGGCATGCTGTGATTCATCAGGAAAAGTTCTGCCAGTGATGTGCAGCCTCAGGAAGGTGCCAGGAACATCAAGATGCTTCACAGTTTAACAGCAGATACCTTTGGAGGGGCATTCAGAGAAGCTAAGAGAAGGAAGTGGGACAGCAGCATGTGCATTGGGGCCTCAGCTGGAAGTGAGGGCAACTGGCAGGAAGCTGTTCTCTAAATTGAGAGTCAGTGATGTCCGTGAAGTCTGTCCAAGAGTCAGCTTCCATGAAGATGGTCAGCCCTTCAGCAGATCCTCAGGAACGGCACTTCAGAATGGGAAAGAACTCCTACTCAGAACTCTCCAGCCTCTCAGACTTCCTTTTAAATCTGTTTTTTGCTTTAGAAAGCTTCAGTGGCTAAAAACTCCAAATCTATTTCAAGAAAGAAAAGTAATTGAAAAACAGGCCTTATTTAGATTTTGGGTTTGATCCGATCGTTACTGGTGTAGATGTTTCATATTCAGGGCAGGAATGTTGGAACAGGCAACTTTGTTAGGCTACAGAAATGGGAAAGGAAGGTTTGTGCAGGTGAGAAAAGTGAGTTTTGAAATCAGCTATCTGGCATCTCTGGCACATCACTGGCCAGACTTCTAAGCAAAAGAGGATCCCATCTGAACTTCACATTAACTGGTCCTAATCCTCTCTAATGTAGCCCAGGACAGACAATGGGTGCTACAGCAACATCAACATGACAAATCAGGGCTTTCAGCATTTCTCCAGTTGCCATTTTCATATTTCTGAGTTTTAAAACAAAATTTATATTTGAATCCCAAGCAAACATGACAGTACCACTTAATCACCTTTCTAATCATTCCCTTTAAAAATTATTTCTTTCATTTTGTCCTCCAGCCAAGAGAATTGAGTTATAAACCAGCTTAATGCTAATTCTTCTTAGTTTGACGAGGGCTAATTAAATTCATACCTCTTTGAATAAGCTGTTAAAAGCCACAGTTAATCAATGTGTTGGCCGATACGTCCTCATTAAGAAACGTTGGTTTTTGCTGAGAAATAAACCACACTCCTTAAAAGCACACACCGATTTGCTTTGGGATCTTCATGGGGGCCAGGGTACTTACACAGCACATAGTTCACCTACAGCTGTGTGAAGTGGTTTATTCTGCTGAAAATGTGCTTTGCCTATGACTCTTCTCAAAAAAAAAAAAGGATTATTGCCCATGGGGCACTGTATTAGCAGGGCTGAGACATCCTGATTCCAAACAGTCATTAGGCAAATCAGAGGTAATTTATACTGTGGTGAAGAAACTATTGCAAAGCCTGCCAGCTGTCTGGCCCTTCCAGTATGGCTTCAGACACGACTTTGAAGGTCGGTTCAGGAGCATTTCTCTTGCACTGTGTTGTTGTTGTGACTCCAGGAGGACAGTCAAGTTCAGAGGCAGGCCCCAATCCAGCAGAAGTTTAAACATCTGCATAGTTTTGAGCATGTGAGCAATCCCATAGGAGTTAACGAGGCTGCTGTAAATGCTTAGAATTAGGCATGTGCTTAAGAGCTTTGCTGGACAGGAGCCATGGTAAGAACCAGCCCCAACTGTGACCTAAAATTAAAACTGGAACACTTTAAAGATTAATTAAGGCCTTGTCTACATGGGAAAGATTCTTCATTGTGGCATGAGAAACTTTCTTCTCATGGTGTTTGTGGCCCAACTGGATTCAGACCATTTAAAGTGGAGTAGACTCTTACAAGGTTTCCTGACCGCACTCAGGAGGAGTGGAGAGTTTGGAAATGCACCCAACGTTTGGAAGCAAATCTTTCATTCCCCAGTGCATGTGAAATTTGTATGCCTTCACAGTCAGCTTTATGATAGCATCGTCCTTTCAACCCTTGGGAAAATGGCAGAGCCATTCAAGTAGCCAGAAAGCAAATAAACAGACACGTTGCACTCCTCCCTTCTTCACCACAACCATTGAATTCCCTGAGTGCCACAAGCCGGAACTATTGTCCTTTTAAAGCCTAGGGATTTGAGCACTTGGAATCTGTGGATCTCATTCTCTCTTCCAGAAGACATCTGCTTCAGCACTCCGGAGGGGCTGTGGAGTAGACATGAATTGCACTTTCATAGGTGTCTTGTCCCTTTTGTGTTCCAGAAGGGGAGGAGGGGGATTGGTGTGTATGACCAGGCCATGATGGAGTGCTAAGCATATTCCAGTCCAGCACTTCATGCCAGGAGCATGGCACTGTGCCTGCAAACCCAGGCAGCAGGGAATGAGGGGCAAACAGGCCTGTACCTGTGAGTGATGAAAAGTTGTTGGTTTTGGTCTTGGATGTGAAGGACCTCGACAAATCTGGATGAGAACAATGTTGTATGTGTTGGTTTTAGCTGTCTTGCAGTTTTGGTCTTTTGTTTTCTTTCTGTGGGAGGACTAGGCCTGGGTTTGGGTGCCCTTGTAAAAGCTGAAGCCATTTGCTTCACTGTGGCACAGATACGGAGCCTTCCTTCCCCTGGGTAGAGGAGCACTGTGTCAGTGCTTTTGGGGAAATGATACGCACATACCACTTTAACATTCAAAGAACAGCAGTTTTTAGGGACTCAGCATCCCTCCTGACTTGACTACACTGAAGGTTTGTTTCCTGGAGTCGGGGCTTTGTCATCTGTATCACAGCAGAGCTGGGCAAATCTGCCAGCCACACTTCACCTTTGGAGACAAAAGATTTACTTGCAGGCAAGGCAAATCATCCTTCAGGTGAAGAAAATGCTCAGTCTGAATTAGAGTCAGCTCTGCTGTGGCCTGAGACTGCTTATGGTAGAAAAGAGGTCTGTGAGTAGCTGAAGGTGTATGTGTCTCTATTTCCAATATTTTTATTTTTTTTTTCCATTTAATTTCTTTTTGGCTTTTAATTGGTAATAAAAAGCCAGCTAGTGAGTAAATAGGGAGAAATAATGGAACTCAGTGCTCCTGTGCTGCCTTGCATTTATAAAGTTCAGACGAAGCAGTAATTAATCTCTGCTGGCTTCCACGTGTGTGTAAATCTCCAGTCACTTTGTACAACTCTTGTACAATTTTATCCACGAAATAAATGGGTCTCAATTGTGCCGTTGAGGCAGGGCCTCCTCGGAGGATTGGAGGTGGCCCATGGAGCAGTTTACTGTGAGGTTACAGAGGGATTTCTTCCTGCTCTTCATCCCAGTAGAGGATCACACCCCCAACTTTTACTGCAGACCTCATGGGACTTTCTTCTGTCCCTAGATTTCCTAGAGTAAAGGCTGGCTAAGAGTTATGTGAGCTCTTAAACACCGCTGTAAGGAGGCAGAAGGGTTCTTAAGGCTTCCTTTTCACTGTGCACCCACAGCTCTGCTGCCTGCTCCGAGGTCAGATCAAGCCTTTACACCACCTCCTGTACCTTTTGTCTCACCTCCAGCAGTTTGAAATGGAGAAAACCTGAAATCACTCAAAAAAGGATCAATTTTTTTTTCCGGGCTTTCATTCCTTACCCTTCTGACAGGTGTCTTGCATAAAAGCTAGGGAGAATCTGTACCCAGGGATACTGAATTTATGGGTATTTAAAGAAACCAGCCTGCCTGGTTCATTTTCTTTTTTCTTCTGTCTTAACAAATCTGTTCCTTAATGCAGTCAATGACTTGTAGTGCAGTTATGAGGATCAATGGACCAGACTCCTAGCATAAGATAATGGAGATACTCCAAAAAAACAGGCGACTTGTGGGTTTTCCCTCTGTATTTCTAGCCCATGTTTGATGGGCTAGAAAGTTGTATACCAAACACAGCAGGTTGAAAAAAATGAGATATTCTTTGTTACTGCTGTTGTTGTTGTGATTCTCCTGTAGAGAATTTCCTGTAGAAATGAAATTAAAAATTGTAAGGTAAAAATTAGTGAAAACCCCACAAACCCCATGTACTCTCAAGCTGTGATCCATTTAGGCTGAAACATTGAAGATTTGAAGTTTCTAATGAAATGAAAAATATGGGCACAGATAGATGAAAGTGGTCATGCTCTGCAGATGTTCTCATCTGGTTTAAAACAAATTATTTTAATCTATTTGTGGCTAAGCTTTTCAGGCTGATCAATTAATCAGTTGTTAAGTGAGAATTGAGGTCACTGGTATCTATGCTCCTACAGAGTTACCAGGATATGTAGGAAAGTCTCCCATCCCATATGGGGCTAAAAATAATGGAAATCAGCATCAAAAGGAGAAAAATGAGTGAGGCAGATTTGTTTATATAAATGGTTACACCCAGCATTTTGAAAAATAAACATCCTACTCAGACCCAAAAGTGAATTAAAAGTTAATTGGAAACAAACAAACAAACTTGCATAAATAACTTCACAGGTATTGAGGATTAAAATCTAAGCCTGTCTGAAAAGGAAAGGTGGATAAACTGGCTTGGGGGAAATAAAGACCCATGTGAACCTTTGTCTAAAATTCCAGTTCGGCCAAACTCAAATCTTTTAAGGTTCAAAAAGACCTTTTTGCTTTAATTATCACAAGTGTCTCTGTTCCCTGGCTCAGGGTATGACTAAAAGCCATGAGAAGGGTTGGTCATGGAAATCCTCAGCTCTTTGTTTGGTGGTAATGCCGCGTTGGTGCCTGCCAGCAACTGCTTGTTTTCACATCCCTGCCACTGGCCAGGCCAGTTTCCCTAAAGAGCAACTTCTCAGTGGGGCAGATGCCCAACGCTGCCTCTGCAGTGGGATTCAACCCATGACCACGAAGGAGAGCAGCTCCAGGTGCAGGGAGGCTGGGCCTGTCAGCCTTTGGCAATGCTGAAACAGGATTTTTTTGTCGCATGGGAGACGTAAATGGCAGCCAGGTTACAGCCACGGTCTCACTGCTCAGGTTAGCTCTGCATTCATTGGGCTGTGCTGACGTGTTGATTCACTGCAAGCCACAGTCCACATGTAGGTGCTTCAGGGTCCTCCAGAAATGGGTGGGACTATTTTGCAAACCAGGGAAGACTTCGGCAACTCTGGCACTGACCTACTTAGCAGAAAAAACCCCAATATTAAAATGGAATTAAATGGATGTACCTTGACCACAGTTAAGCAACACATTTAACCACATATGTCTGAAATTAGCTTTTTAATGGGAATTAGATGTTCTCAGTGAGTGGGACTTGCTGGAACGCACAAGGGTCTTCATTTATGACTGGAGACAGGTATCTGTGGAGTGGAACAGTTGCAGGAGGGTGTGATATGGCTTTAACTTGTTTTGCCTTTGGTGTTTTTCCATAGGGACAAACAAAACACTGCAGCAGAGAGGACTGGTTATAAATACTTCATCAAATTACTCAGCCTTCTAGTTTCAGAACTGCTTCTGACTAGACTTTCATTTTCCCAGATTTTGGCATCACCTTGAAATTATTGGATCACTTTAAATGGGAGGGGGGAAAAAGTGTTTCACTCCATGTATCCCATGTTTCTTTTGACGCTGTGGTGCCAGTGGTATATTTTGAGTTGTTTGGGTCACTGGGTGTTGCTTCTATTTCTTGATTGAATCAGTGTAACTGTTAAGTGTCAGAATGAAAGAAATCAAAGGGTTTTAAAATATCAACACAAACTTCCAGGAGGGATTTGCCTGACTGTTAAGTGAAAAACATGGCACTCTGGTCATGAAAAATGAGAAATAAATTCACAGATATGAGTCATGTTGGAAAGAAAAATTGTAAACTCAGCCTGGAATATTGCTGAGGCAAACCTGTGAGTGTGGGTCTCTGTGGGTGCTGTTCAGTTTCCACTAAGGAGATTTGGTTGGATTTTCAGCAGGTATCAAAAGCAGAAAGTTAACCTTCATCAGGTGGGAATTTGCCCCCCACATATACCATAGGAGTGTGGAAAGGCAGGAGATTAGGGACAGAGTAGCACAAAAAAGCCCACTAAAATCAGATAGATATGACAACATTGGCGAGTCTGAAACCATATCACACAAACATAAATTCAAGGTTCACTGTACATTTTGTGTGTTACAGTAAAGTTATGTTTTCCAGCCCTGTATTTGTACTTACAGGTGAGTTTCCAAGACCAACATTTTTAGAGGTGCAAGGACAAATGCACTGAAGTCTGAGTAGCTTTAAAAACATCTCTGCTTATCAAAAGGTTTTGAGTAGGGGGGCTCTGACACAAGCTTTTCAATATTTCATATTTCTGGAAAAAAATGAACCCTTCACCTTTGCATAAAGGGCTCCATTCAGTTTGCATTCCTGTTGGGTTACCTTATTGGTTCTCTTTTGGCCTTGACCTTTTTGCACATCTCTGGAACACTCTCCTATAGCTAATGCTAGACATCAGGTTTGCAAAAATGACTGCATTTGAGGCACTCAGACAACCTTCCAAGCAGCTCAAAGGTCAGATTGAAAGAAATATCTGAAATAACTCTCCAGAAAAATGAGAAAACAAGAACTCAGAATGTGAGCACCATAACATTTATTTCTGGCAGCCCATGCTGTTTTGTTGCTCTCTGCAAGGTGGATCAGAATAGAGCGTATGAGTATCTTTGAAATGAAGGTATAAATTATCATTCCTCTGCTTTTGCCCCCACCCTCCAGTTGTGTTTTGATTTGCTGTTCTTTTTCTTCTTCCTCTTTCTTTTTTAATTTCTTCCACACTTTCTCCTTTAACTCTCCCTGTCAAGGGGGAGGCTGCTAAAATTGCCAATCCACCCTGTATATGCAGCTTTTCCAATTGATTTTGCACAGAACCCTGGTCCAAAGCCCATCACAACCCTGGAGGATTCTTTCCACGTGCTTCCATGGGCTTGAGATCAAGTCGAGTCAGGAGAATTTTTTTTCCAGTGTGCATCTTTGAGCTGTGTGCCCCACCTGTTTCCCACCAGACCCTGTCACGGGTATTAAATGTAATTCATGGCTAATTATGGGTATTTACACCTCGACCTCAAAGCCGTCCCGCTTCCACCTGCACCGCGGTCGCCATGGGCTCGGGGAGCGGCGAGCGGGAGGGACACGGGAGCAGCTGTGTTTGTTTGATCTCCTCGCTGCCAGGTCCCTGTGCTGAGGGCTGGAAGGGCGGACGGAAGCTGCTAATAGAGGCAGAACTAAAGAAATATACAGAGCAGCTCAATGTTCCCAAGTACACAGCCACCACTGGAAAGAAAAGAGTGAGAACAAGAGGGAAAAGCCCACGGAGGCTGCGGGAACTTCAGTGTAAATACAAACAGACCCCATGTTGCTGAGTGTTCCCTTTGATTTCCAAAATGTTGAGAGAACTTGGCCATAGGCTTGCGCTTCCTCCGGAGGCTGGGAATGGCAGCATGACAAGGAGAAGGTGAAGACCGAGGCTGTGAAGACCGAGGCTTTCCGTGTGAGGAAAGCCAGGGCCTCCCATGGTTCTGGTTAAGATGGTTTGAAACAGCAAACAAGTGAAAACAAACAGGAACAGATTTTGTGGGGGATGTTTAGTGGGTCTGGAGCCAAGAGATTCCTTTCAGGTGTGAGACATGGTGGCTTTGGGAGTTGCTTTGAGCAACCCAAAAGGGCATGAGGACAAAATATGGAAATGATTGGGGTTTTTTTCCAGGGAAGCAGCAGCTGGGCTTCACATAACAGCCAGAGAGAGGTTTATGGATTCAGCACTAAATACTGTTTGCCTCTGCAGAGCATTCCAAGCAACTGTTGCTGAGAGTTTCCACCCCTGTCACTGTCTGTAGGCGCCTGGGGCTGCCCAAACCTGGCTTTTGTGAAAGCCAGGGACAATGGGTAAATGAATCCCTGGGAGTTTGGGGACCATATTTTCAAACCTTGCTCCGCTAAACTGGATTCCTAATCTCTGCATTTATAAACTAATTTTAGAAGTGATCTTTTCTGAGATCAGACTGTTCCAAGTGCTCCAGGCATTCAGGGTGAGCAAAGAGGGACAAAAGAGCATCGGAATGGTCAGACTGGACCACACCAAAGGTCCAGTCTCCTGGACTCATCCAGTGTTTGTGGGTGCTCAGAGACCTGACTAAATGTTTGATTGAGGTAGGCCTCAAGTTCACTATATCATTTTTAGGTCAAACTGGGGAAAACTTCTGGTTACAAAGTACTGGAATATTGCCCATTAGGTTACTCTGCAACCTAAATGGTAATGAAAAGCAGGAATATGTTCTTCCAATCTTTTTTTTTTAATCTCTCATTCACTAAATGTCACCAAAATGAAGCAGGAGTTGCTCTTTGGGTTACTCCTGCTTCTTTTTGGTGAAGTCTCTCCTCTATCAGTTCACATTTAAATATTCCTAGCAAGCCAGAGGAAAGAGCCGGTCATTTAAAAAGTGAAAGAAAACAGTGAAAAACATGGTTGGTCATGCAAATTTCTGATGAATATCTTTCCATTTAAATTGATATTTTGGATTATTTAGAAATGTGGATGTTCTCCCTTTTGTTTCCAGTTTCAGAATCCTTAAATTTCTCAGGAGAACTGCAGTGAAGAAAATGACTTTTTCCTTACATATTTACATGGAGAAATGTATCCTGTCAAAGCATGACCGTGGTAGTTGAATATCTCAGAGGGATCTGGTGGAAGTATTGTTACCCTCCATATTTTACAGACAGGGAAGTTAAAAGCACTTGCAAATCAGGAACTTGTGGGAAAACCCTGCTGTATCCAACTGCCTCCCCATGCTGGCAGAGGGATGCACATCAGTTCCCAAAATCTGGGGACCTCTCTTTTGATGAAGAGCAAGAGGGAAGCAGGCATCTCTCATGTTCTACCAGGAAATGATGGACTCATGAACTAGCAAGTGCAGACAAAGAGTCTTGTCACTCATCCTAGAGCTGGGTGGGGGCTCAGAAATCCTCCATTTGTCCTTTCTGCTGAGCCATCTCTGACCAGATCATGTGATGGTCCTCAAGCTGTCTGGCTTGCTGAAGGAAAGCTGCAAATATCTCTTTTCTCCATCACTCTTCCTGTGGTCTGACTTCTACAGCCTGGTGTTTCCAAAGCCCTTCTCTGGTGTCTTTTTTCTCTCTCTTACTGACAGGAGGGAAGGGGTCAGCACGAAAACTCAACTGAGCAAGGTGTTTCGTGCAGGGCTACAGGTGCTGTTAGCATGACCTGAGATAGCTCCAAGCCAGAAAACCAGATCAAAGTGGAAATGCTGGGAAGTACAAATGTACAGTCTGTTTTCTGACAACCTCACCCCACACCAGCCAGCAGCTCCACAGCCAACACTATCAACACAGAGCAGGAGACACATCCCACACAGACAAGCGGGGTCGGAAATAGCAACCCTTTACCGGGAATGGGTTTTAATAGGAGAGAAAAATTCAAGTAGCGAGCTGTCAAGGGATTTCAAGGGACTACATTTTCCAGAAGCAAAATTTACTTTGTGTTTCTTTTCTTTATCTGTTTTTTTGGGTTGGGTTTGTTTTTATTTTTTTAAATAATCTTTTCTCATTGGCTGATTATGGTCTTTTCGAAAGGGGAGAAAAAAGGGGCCCTGCAGCACACAGGGTCTGAAGGGCTCAAATTAGGAGTTATCAAGATTCTCCCTGTAGCCAAGCAGCTAATTCCAGTGGCAGAACAAGAAAGCTTCTGTTACCACACTGTACTGAACTCCTGCTGCTCTTTCCATGACAGGTGTTAGCCCAATACCTGTTTATCAAGGGTCTTACTTATATAAAAGTAAAAAGTTCAGGAAACTAAAAAATCTGAGTCACTGTCTGCTGAACTCCCAAATAAAATAGTTTTATTTTCCAACCAACCCAGTTTTCCTTATTTAAGCCCAAGGAAAAGAAAGAAAGTAAAAAAACTTGCTTTGAACCCTGACCTTTGGAGGTGTATCCCCCCCTGGGTGATTCATCTGTTTACCTTAGGACAATTAAATGTGAGTCAGTTTAAATAAACTTTAAAAACCAAAGGAAAAATACGCTAAAAACAGATCTGACCCCACCCCTTCTCCTACTAGGGCCAAGCTGAGAAGTATGAAAAACTGCAACACAGATCACATTTTCAGGAAAATCCTAAGGAATCCAAAGTGAGGTGGCAAGTTACAGTGAGGGGCAGGAGCTGGAAGGTGGAGCTGCTCCAGGATGGACTCTGTGATGTCCCCACGCTGCCACCAGCAGCAACTGGCCACCAGTAATAAGCTAATGCAGGGGCCATCAGAGTCGTTAACCCCAATGCAATATAGTTAAATGCTTCACCTTTAGGCTACCAGTCAGTGGCTTCAAGGAATTTCTGTTCAGTAATGTCCTGACAGCTTGAAATATTCAGCACTGATAGCAGCGCTGCTGGCTGGGGAAATACAGCAAGGACCCAGAGGTTTGCAGCAGATAAAAATGGAGATAAAATCACCAGAGACTTACTAACTGAGGGAGAGGGGAAAGAGCACTAACGACCCCCCTGTGTAAATAAAGCAGTGCTGAGTGCTGAATGTCAGGGTTTAGGCCTGCAAGAGATGTGGTAGCTGGAGGGTGTAGCTCTGAAGAGACCATTAATGGAAAGAATCAAAGCTGCTCTCAAGCCTTTGGAGCAGGATTGCCAGGGCTGTTAGCAGGCATGTGTTGGCTCAGAGACTGCCCAAAAAGTGGTGGAATTGCACAAAAATAGCCCTGGCTTTGGGCAAGTTTTTCACTGACTTCCGGTTTCCAAGTTGCTCAGGTACCTTCAAATCCCTCTTAGACCAGAGGAAAAAAAGGTGAGCGTGAGGAAAAGCAGGAGATCATCCTACGGGTCATGTAGGGAAGCACCAGCCACTCTGAAATTCGTAGTGGAGCCCTGAGAAGTGAGGACATGCTTGAGGAGGCAAAGGCTCAAGCAATTCCTCACTGTTACTGTCTGAGCTCAGGCATCCCTCAGTGCCTCTGTGCCAAGAGGGACAGCCACTCCTCCTCTCCCAGGCATCCAGAGGTGGCAGCAGGGCGAGGTGCCACAGAGATTCAGAGAACATTCTCACCTTTGTCCAAAACACACTTTTTGGGGGGGGTAAGAGACCAGGCTGTTTTCTGCCAGGAGGATTTAAAACAATCTCAGGGATTTATTTCTCCACATTAGTGACCAAGTGGTCTCTAATAATATATCAGTTGGCTTAGGGATTATACCTGCTGGACATTTCAGTCCTGGCATTGCTTCTGACATTGTGATGAGTGGTCAGCCTTCCAGCACCTAAAGGGGCTGCAAAAGAGCTGGAGAGGGACTTTTTACAAGGGCAAATGGCTTCAAACCCACAGAAGGCAGGTTTAGATTAAGAAGAAATTCTTCCCTGTGAGGGTGGTGAGGCCCTGGCAGATTGCCTGGAGAAGCTGTGTCTGCCCCATCCTTGAAGTGTCCAAGGCCAGGTTGGATGGGGCTTGGAGCAACCTGGGATAGCGGAAAGTGTCCCTGCCTGCGTCAGGGGACTTGGATCCAGATGGTCTTCAAGACTCTTCTAACCCATTCAACGATTCTGTGTTGCATTTTTCTTTTGATCTTGAGATTCAGGGGGCACATGAACTCTCCTGGCTGTAGTCACCACAAGCTGGTACTGGAAACTTCAGGCCACAAGCGTGAAATGCAGAAGCAATGGCAAACCACGAGCACTGGCTGAGGTTCTTCCAAAATGCTTATTCCTCATCTCCTCACAGTGACTTCATGCTGGAGAGGAGCTGTGAGAAAGTCAGATGAAAGAGGGAGGTGGTGGTAAAGAAACTGCATGAAAAATGGAATGGCTCCTCTTTTCCTCAGCAGGCAGGGATGGGATTGTCAGTGTCTGTAGCTGCTCCTTCCCCTGCCCAGGGTGAGCAGCCCTGCACCATCTGTTTTGGCACCTGTGTACAAAGATCACAACAGGAGCCAACATTTACAAAACCCAACATCAACCACTTCTTGGAGCATTTCATTTCAAGGAGTGCAACCAGACATCCCTCACAGTGAGCAGGTGTGCTCCTGAGGACCTGGGAACAGGGAAATTCAGGAAATACAAATTTCATGGGGAGGAGGCTTTGCAAAAGCAGGTGTTGCTCCCAAACAAGAAGTGTAGCTGCATGACTGTGGCTTTGTGAGTGCCAGGGCTCAACACAAACCTGCCAAGCTGTTCTCTGAGCCTTCCCTGGGAGCTTCTGTGGGTTTTAAATAGGGCAGAGTATGGACAAAACACAAACCATGGGATCTTGCGATGTAGAAATGCAGACTTCCTGCCTGGGTCTACACTGGTGGAGAATCTTTTGGGGGTTATAGAGAAGGCAGAGCTGTCTCATGGGGAGCTCTGGATACTAGGAGAAACCTTTTGAATTAATTTTGTGCTCTTAGACAGTTTTTGAAATAAAAAGTCTATTTTTGCAGGCTTTCCATTGCTAAAAGCTCATGTATCATTTAAGTGAGCATCCAAAGCTCTGGCAGTGGGAACACTGGGTCAGCTTGCTACTGATGGGCACAAATGGATGTAGCTGGGACAGCTGGCCCAGAACTAAACCCTCTGCCATCACGCTGTACCAAACAAAAAGCATCCTGCTTGACACAGGAGTCTAAACTATAGCTTAGATGAAGTCATTCATTATTTAATGCATCAAGAAGCATGGAGCAAGCCCACCTGTGTGTCCATAAAAATTGCTCACACAGAGTCCTGCCCACAAGCCAACTGCAGTCAGCACAGACTGATGGCCTTTGAGTCTGTCCTTTTGGTTTGTCCAGTTACTTAGGAACACAGGACTTTACGCTGCACTTCGGTCTCGTAAATGTTCTACAAGGCCAAACACATGGACTGTGTAAGTATTTTTAAATCACAGACAAATCTAAGAATGTATCAGTCTGCTGGCAGAAGATTTATGCGCAGGGAAAGGAGTAGGTTTGCAGTAGGATTCCGGTGCTCTCTCGCAGGGAGGCTGCCGCAACACCGCGCGTTCTTGAGGCTCGGGAGTGGGTGTAAACGCACTATAGAACATTTCTGCTCCCGCCCTCTGCTCCCAGAATCTGCAGCTGTGGGATGCGCCGGCATCCCGCGTGTCCCGCTGCCGGGGAGCGCTCGGGCCGCGCCCGCCGCTGTCAGTAGATGGCGCTGTTTCTATGGCCTGTCCGCCGCGCTCCCGAAGCGCTCCCGAGGGAACGGCACCGCCGCGGTCAGAGACTCAGGGACGCACCGGGACCCGGTGCAAATGGAAACCCGCTTCCCCCAGGGGAGAACCACCCGCTACCCGCAAGCATCGAGGTTCCCCACGGGGTCTCTGCTCAGGAGCTCCTCTGTGCTCACGGCCCTCTGCTCAGCGTGCAGGCACGGGAATATGAACCGAGCCATGCACGGCCGGCCTGCAGGTGCCAAGGTGATCACATGGGGCTTAAGTCTGGGTAGTGTCAAAGTGCCAGGGATCATCAGGAAGGCTGTAAAATAAGATACTCGGTCTACACCTGCATGATAATGATTTCAAATTCATCCCTCACCCTTTTCTCCTCCAAAGTCCTTTATGCTAGTCTAAAACTATATAATTTGCTGTCAGCAGCTCCTTGATTTGTTTAGGCTCCACACCAGCATTACATTGGAAAATTATTTCAGGCTATTCAGTCATCGTCACTTACACAAAATGGATCCCAGCTCCTCACTACAGGACTTGCGGTTCTGCAGGCTGGACAGCTTGCTGCTTCTGAGCGCATGGAGGAAAGGAGTGAGGATGTGCAAGTGGATAAAACAGTCCTGAGTACTGGATTCTCTCCATGCTCTGTGGATTTATGCTGCACATCTAGCAGAGGGACTTCCAGAAGGTTCTATTGTAACATGGTCCCTCAGCACTCAGATTTACTGCCCCACGTTAAAATAGTCAGCCTCCTAACTGGAGAGAGCATCCTGGGATTAAAGCTCAAAACAATTACTGGGCTGTTAGAAAACTCCTTTAAATAGTCCTACCTAGCCATTTCTTCTTTAGGTAATGGCCAACTAGAATGTTCCTGCCTTCGCTTTCAGACTTCATCATTAATGACCTCAAAACAGGTGAGATCTGGCAATTTGAAGGGAATTGCTTTGCACTTAGCAGCCATTAGGTCAGCAGAGCTTTACTGACACGCTGTGTGTTTACACAGCTTCCAGCAGTTCAAAAAGCCAAAGGAGGATCACAAGTCTATCTACAAGCCAAAGGGGAAAAAGATTGACACAGGGTTGTAATCATGAGAATCTGAAAAAAGCCTTCTTGTCTGTTTTTAAGCGTGTTCAAACAAGACATGACTCTTTGTACAACAGGGGTGCAGGGAAGGTGGGCACATGCCATTCTTGTGGTTTAATTAGGGACCTCAATGAGGATCTAACAGATGCAGTGCGAGTTGTGCCTAGTGGGTCTTGCATGTGTGTCAGGAGGGGGGGGTACTGGGGAGGGTGGAAAGGGTGTGGGAAGTGAAGGACGGTGTGTGGCAGCTGTTCACAGCAAATACTATTCTAGCTCATGGCTATGTGTTCCAGCCCTGTTGGAAAATTACATCTAAATAACAGATCACGAAAGAGCAACCCTGACAAGGCCTGTAATTTAGTCCCAAGAGGAAATTCTTCATTCATCAACTGTACAGAGACTAAATTAGTTCCCTGCTGGACGAGGCTTTGCTGGCAGTTTGCTCTGTGGGCCAGCCCTACCTTAGAGCAGGTCTTGCTGGAGAGTCACTCCTGCCAGGGGCAGGCCCTCTCCCAGCCCATTGCACTGAGGGAGACACCACCCTCCAAGCCCAGGGCTTCATCCTGACATGTATTTTGGGAATTGTGGGGAGTGGCTGGCTCTGTCTGAGGCAGCTGGACAAGAGGGTTGCAGTGAGAGTAAGCACACACTGCCCCACGCTGAAGTGTCACCCAAAGGCAGCCTGCCCTTCCCATCAGTGCTTCTGCTGCTTGGATTAGAAGGACAAGGAAGGATGCTGTCCTGCTGTCGTGGATCTGTCACTGCAAAGCTCTTACACAGCTCTTACGCAGCTGCATGTGCTGCTGCCAAGATCTCTCTGCTTTCTTGTGCTGGACAAGGAGAGGGCACCCAAAAGGCCTCCTGGCTGGAACAGCTGGTGCAGCACAGACCTCCTGTGGTCTGTGGGGCTCCATTCCTACACATAAAGATATGTACACAGATGTTTTTCTTTTGATCATGGCAACAGCAAGTTTTTTAAAGTGTTGACTCGATTGATTTCCTGTTAATGTTTCCCTTGCACATGAAAGCAAGGTGTGTTTAGTTTCTTCCTTTACAGGAATTGCTGTTTTTCAGGTGCAGTTAGCAGCTCTCCAATTCCAGAGGCCTGGCGTGTGGGTGTGGGAGAATAAATCAGACGCCCCGATCTGTAAGAGGTGTCCTGAGCAGTTAAACATGGCTCAACCATTTTCTTCTCTGTGTGTTGAATCTGGTTCTGCCACTTTCACTCATGGTAAGAAGTATCACTCTCAGGGATCCATCCTATTTGTATTTGGAACTAATGAAAACACCATGGGAAGTCAGGAATTCTTCAGGATCAGCCTCAAGTTGTAATAACAGAGTACATAAGTGCAAGAGGACTGGCTCTTTTGCTCAGATACCTCTGAAATGCTGTCCCTCTACCTTAAGTTCCCTGTGTTCACAGACGTTCTGCTATGCTAATGCAAGTCACCACCTAGTTTGCATGTTCGAAAGTTTATTCTACATAATACTTTTTTCATCATCATCTATAATGTCCAGTACTTCTACCCAGCATCTTCTTTAACCTATGGATCAGTTCCAGGTACTTCCAGGATTGTATGAAGAAAAGTTACAGAAAATTACGTATGATTTCTGTCAGACTGTTTCGTTTATGTCTGGAAATATAGGGACTTCTGCTTCTTCTGCTTAGAAACAAGCTGGTCATCTGCATGCCTTTATTCTTATAGTTCTTGAGTCCTGTTTTGATGGTCTCGAGGTATTTGGTCACAGTGGCTTTCTACAGCAATGCATCTTCCAGGTAGCTGTATATAGAGGCATTGCTCCTTTTTTTAATTTCATTTTTTCCATTTCTCTCAGTTTCACTGAGGGTTTTTTGCCTTGTGTTAAGGAATGCAAATTGTGCACGAGATGCTCCCCTTCCCCTTCCACTCTTTAGAGGAATGCTCCTGTTGCATCCCCACTTACTCACCCTACTTGCAGATGAAACACACCTACGCTTTTCAAACTCTCTACCGAAACTCCTCTGCTGTTTGTCATTTCATTTCTTCTCCACACCCTCTTCTGAACCCATTACTGCTGTTCCTCAGCAGTAAGGGTATGTTGGCAAATACAGTGAACAGCTTCCCTTTGGTCTGAGAGTAAATCAATATTTAAGGCCTTGTAGGATGTTTTCCTTTAGGAGGAGCAATGGATGACACAAGCCAGGTATGCACCTTGACACAACCTGTTTATTTGCAAAGAATGTTCATGACTGCTGAGCCCCAAACACAACAGGAGCAAACAGTGGAAAGTCCTGTTGCTGGCAGGAGCCTGTCCTGCCAATCCTTCCTGACCCACAGGGATCTCTGCTGCTCTGCTCACCATTTGCTCCTTTCCCTGCCACACACCCCCTCCTAGACCTTGCCAAGCTGGGCTCACATCCATTCAGTAGCAGCTGGGTTATCCCACCTCTGCCCAAAGATTTGTCTTGGGATCAGACCTTGGCAGGAACGTAGCTCCTATTGTTCCCAGCTACCTCCCTACATGAATGACTTTCTCCTTTCACACACAAAAAAAGAGACATTTGACACCGGCTGGCTTTGTGCAGAGCTGTTATTTGCTACAGACCAATGACCCAGTTGAAGGCAGCCATTAACTCACGTTAAAGAGACCCCATTACTAGAATATGTTCAGTCTGGTTTTCTGTCACATCATTCTCCTTCTTAATACTTTATTTATTTATTTGGCTTGCTGTACCAGGTATGGAGAATTTTCTGTCAGCTCTTTAAGCTAAGTTCTCCTTGGCCACAGGCAGGGACAGGGAATATGTGCGCCAAATGCAAATTTTCCATTGTGCTTTGTAGGAGGCATTACTTATACTTGTCATCAGTGAACTTTTTCTTCCAATTGACCTGCTTGTTCTGAGTTTCCCTGTAGTCTTCACCTCTCTTGATGATACTGAATCACTGTTCCCATTGGCAAATTTTCTATCTGGCTGCTGACCCATTTTCTAGGAAGGTATGTCTGGATGAAAATATGCCAGGTTTGGCTGAAAGTCAATTTCTGGACAAAACCATTTTATAGGATTGTCCATTCTAGTGTTGAGGCTAAGCCTGGGGCGCTTCTGATGTGTAATGAGCTGTGTAATGGGACCTCCTCTCTGGTCAGATAGCAGAGCAAAGCTGTTTTGGTAGCAAAGTCTGAGGGAACAGAAGTGAAGTCTCAGGAGAGACTTCTGACTTCTGTCTGAGACTTCTCAGACACTCAGGAAGTGTCCAGCTCAGCTCTGCAACCTGGTCCCTCTGCAGGACTCAGCAAAGCCCTCCAGATTTCGCAGCCCATTCCCACTTCTCTGTCTCACAGGGTTCACCTGAGCATTAACGATCACAGACACATCATCTTTCTTTTGTACTGAAAGAAAGACTCTTCAGTATGTCTACATGAAAGAGCCCTAAATGAACAAAAGTGGCCTATGTGGAGCTGTGTGGCAGCGCTGCAGCACCGAGAATAAGTTACAGTGGCTGCCTAACCCTGACAGCTGTTACAGTGCCTGCTAAATGCAAGCCATTATTCCTGCTGCGAGCAGAGATGGCAACAAGCTCCCCTGTGTCCTCAAAGTTTCATTGCTTTTATATTGTCTCATACCTGGCAAATCTAACTGGTACCTTCTGCTGCTTGCTTTTTTTTTTCCTAAAGTATTGGTTGGACTATGAAAAATGTCGTGGTTTCAGCTGAAGGTCAGGCAGCCCACAAAGCACGGAAAGAGCACTGCTCAAATTCAGTCCCTCACCACATTTATTGCACTGAACTCACTTTCCCTTTTGCATTGGCCACTCAGAAGTAAATGAATATCCAGTGAATATCCATAAAACAGCAATCAAGAGCACAATTTTCACCTCCCCCTAAGAGTTATAGAGTAATAGGGTACAACAGCATTTTCACAGGGTATTAGAGTGAAATGGTAAAGGCATGTTTTAGTTCTCAGTTGAGAGGGAGGAGCTGAGTCCTGGGATGCTGAGACTCCTTCTGAAGGTCACATACTTTCTTGTCACGGGGCTGAGACCAGATATCCTAAGTATTGACCTCTGCTCTCTCCATAAGAGCACTCTTCCTTTCAAGACAGGAGCTGGTGAAAGCTGATCTTGCACGTCCAGGTGAAATTGTCACCTAGCAGCTCCTTGGAAATATGAGTTGTTCCTTTTGCTGAGAACAGCTGAGGGTAGGACCTGGATTTCATGCTGTTCTTTTGATATTAAAGTAAAAAAAAAACAAACCTTGGGAAACTGTTGAAGCTGCTGACTCATAACCATACCCGTTACACAACTAGCAGCTTTCATCTCAAATTGCTTTACAGTGGGGACCAGAGGTTCTCCTCAAGCTGAGGCCTGGAAAGTAAGCACTGCTTGCTAAATGGAAGAGCAACACCTTTACCAGGCCCAGCCCCAGCACTTCCAGAGTGTGCCATCAGCGTGTGCTACTTCCTCCCAGCAGCTCTGCAGGGTTACCTCAGTGACTATCTCTGTGCTGGCATGTTATTTTGTGGTATGGCTTCACCTTGGGTTTTCCTCATTTGTGCAAAGAGTGACAGCCTCCTGAAGTGTAATTTACTTTATAAAGGCTCAAAAGTGCCCAGCTGGTGTCAGCTCTGGGCCCTGGCCAAGAGAGAGTTCATGAACCGGTGAGCTTGTAACTGGCCCCAAAGCCTGTAAAATCCTGTGCAAAAACACGACCCGTGAGCTCCTTCCTTGCACTGAACCACATTTCACTGTTAGGAGACTAAAGTTTCCTTTCCCTTCCTCCTTTTCATTCCAGGACACAGCTGCACTCCTAACTGATTGCTTGAAAAGGGTTGCATGTCACTCTGAGGTGACATTTCTAGCTCAGAGCTAACAGACCATTGGCTGTGACACATGCACAACACTTCAGGGGCTTCCACAGATCTGTTCATGTTTGGATATTTGTTACTGGAGGACTGGACTGTCCCACAAGCAGTTCTCCAAAGGGATGCAGTAGAAGGGGTGCTCCTGAGGAGCTCACCGTCTCTGCACACCAGGTGGACACCAGCACAGTCATGTTGCCTAAAATGAGGTGGAATGGGCAATGTGAAAGTCTGTGACAGCGGGAACTTGGAGAAAAATTTTCTTGGAGAAAAGACTGCAGCCTTTTCTTTCACAAATCTCAACCTGTGCAATAGCTGCAAAAGATAAAAGGGTGTCTGTGGCCTTCCAGCTTAGACTGGAAGTTTCTCTGGGCGGCACTTAACAGCATCTAAACCTGTGAGAGCTTACTTCAGCTTCTGGGTGGTAAAACAGCACAAACGTGATTTCCTGAAGGGGATCTGAGTGGCTTATGGGGAATCATGTGTGGAGGGACTGGAGGAACTCCAGTGTTCTGCTGAACTGGGATTACCACTCTGTTCTCCCACCCCCCTTTTGCCACACCGCTGCAAATCTAGGTAGTAAAAATAATAGCGATGACCGAGGTCATGTCTAGGGTAGAAATGCTTTACTGTGTGTTCTATAATGGCGGAGCCCTTCTTGCCTGAACGCAGCTACCCGGGGAAAGCTGTGCTTTGTATCCACATGCCGTGAACCCCCTTGGTCACCCAGCCTGAAGCCCAGCAGACTGACTGATGGGCCACGGCCACAGCTGCCCTCCCTGGCCAAAGCAGGGGTTTGGGAGCACAGGAAGGCAGCCCAGGTCCCTCACATCCTGATCAGCTGAATGATCACTGTGGCAAACAAATCGCCTCAGTAGCTTGAAAAAAATATCAAGTAACTCATTCATTTTTTCAAGAGTTGCTATGACACAAATGCTTCCTTTACCCATGGGGAATAAAGGAGGTAACCATATCTGCTTGCATTTGAAAGACATAGACACCGTGGACTTATAATTGCATGCACTCATGTTTAGCATCATTATCTTCTCTCATTTTATCTTTTTTTCCATGAGAGCTTGTCCCACAGTGCCTTTCCACTGCCAAATCTGTAGCATTTACGTTAGAGCACTTTAACAGGACAGGAGTATGTGTCAGGATCTGCAGCTTGGATTGCAGTGACAGCTCTGGATGGATTGTGCTCTCCTATGCCCTTTTGTGATCCTCTGTGGAAAAGGGTTTTATAGATATATATAATGCATGGCATGAATCAGCAATGAATTTCTCAGCCAGGTCTCTGTTTTCTTCACACCTGAGGACAAGGGTCAGGGTGTTTAGCTCCGCAGAGCATCCCAGGGTATTTAAAAATTCATCTCACTTGGATTTCAGGGAAGGAGGAGCCCCATTGTTTTGGAAGCACTTGCACCATGTCTCTCCTGTGAGCTTGCCCCAAAAGGTTTCTGCATTTGAGCATGTGGAGAAGCTGATATTTTTCAGAGAGCAAGAATAAGGTACCTTTGTTGCTGATTATCTCAGATTGCCTTTTTAGAGGATAGATTATGGCATAAAATAGGGCAGTATTACTACTGGTTGTTTAAACAAGAAGAGAGGGGAAAGAACTGTTGCTCTTTTGGAGAACAAGATAAATTTATTCCCAGTGATGGCAGCAATTCAAGCAGACTTTCCTAGGCTCACTCTATTCATACCCTTCTCCATGACTGTAAAGCAAAAAGAGCTTTTTACATGCAAAAAGGCAAAGGGCAAGGTGAAAGTTTTGCCAGCTGTCATTTTTCCCTTGATTCCCTTATTTTCAACATCACTGTGTAAAACCCAGCCAGATAAGCCTATCATAAACAAGCCTGTGTTTGCATATGTGAAGGCATATATGCACTGGTCATATACTGATCTCAGAGGCTTTGCTAAAGTATAGAAGGTTTACCACAACATATCTTGCTTTTGGAAGAACAAATGGGTCTACAAACTTGAATTTGCTCCCAATCCCAAAGGCCCGTTCCTGGTGTAAAAGGCTAAGAGGATAAGGGCATGGAGTTCGGGTGCCAGTGCTGCATGACTTCATAGGTTGGGAATCAGCACAGACACCAGATGAAACTTTTCTCCCTAATCAGGTTGGAAATTGATGTTGAGATAACAGCAGTTTCCAGGGTCTGGTTAGTATTTTAAGCCTCTCAAAAGCCAAATTCAGTCCTCATGTCTGCCCTTGCAACCCACTGTGTCTTACAGAGTAAATGAAATTAATCCGAGAATAGAATTTTACCTCACTATTAGTGAGTTCTTTAACACAGCGGCAAAGCCCATGACAACAAAAGTAAAAAATGGGATATTTTTCAAATTTGAATACTTTTCCATTATTATTCTTTTGCTCATTATCATTGATGAGCCTATTAGTGCAGTTTGAGGGAGGAAACCTGACAGCAGTTTGAGGTTGCGTTCATTTCTTTGCAGTGCCCATGGGGATCTGGAGTTGTGTGGCACAGCTAGGGATGCAGCTGGTCAGGAGCTGCCTCTGACAGCAGCCAAGAGAAACCATTTTGGGGAAGGTAAGTGTGCAACAGGCACCTAAAAACCTATCCCCAAAGCAGTCAAATGTAGATTCTATGCCCTGAAAATTCAAACGTTTTATGCATTCAAAAGCTTTTGTTTACTCACCATTCGTAGCTATTATATTTCTATAATATTACCCTTTGTATCTATTGTGTTTCTTGTTTTACTATAGATAGATGTGGAGGTTTTTTACTCTTTTCACTGTATTCATGATGGCAATGTAATCGTAGGGTGAAGAATTGCATTACCTAGATTTCTGTTCCATAGAAAAGTATTCCTTTCAGGTTGTAAGCTCTTTGTTCGTGCTATATACAAAAAAAAAAAGGATAAATCATTCCAACCTACTTTCCCAGCACTGCTCCTTATTTTATAAGCTTAAAATGTCTCCTCTCACTCATCTTCTCGTTCATATTGTCTCTACCTAGAAAGTTACAGGCATTTGATAGTGCTGGTACATGAAAAGCTGTGCAGTCCTCTTGGAGTAGATGCAGGACACATTCCAAAATATCCAAAATATCTTTTTTTTTCCTCCTCAAGTATGTTATGCCGATATAAAGTAACTAAATGTTTTTAGGAGTTAAGCTTTAAGATGTGAATCAGTTTTAAGAGAAATCATGCCAAACATTTTTATATGTTCTTGATGTTATCTTCATAAGCTATAGAATTAGGAAGCTTCCTCCTAACCAACAGGAAGAGGAACATCTGTTTCTGCTGCCAGAACAGCAGGACAATGCTGTCACTTAGGCTGCAAAAGAGGTATAGTCCTGAATCTCAAACTAAGCCTAGGATAAATTGTATAAATGAATTTGGGTTAGTTTTCAGGTTTAGAAATTTATTATTTTTAGTAGAACTGTGAGCCCAAGCTTGAACTAAAGTTAAATGAATTGTACCCATAAACAACACGTGCACTTAGATGTATGCATGGGTTGCACACATACGTGTGCCTCAAAATGAGCCCAGTCTTGAAAGGTTTTTAAGGACTTCCCACCTAGAGAAAGCAGCAAAATAAATCTAAAAGGTGCATGAAAGCAGCAATCACTAATAAGCACTGTCACTGATGAACATGCTTCTTCATGAGCTCTGCAGTGTCCACAGCTCGGAGGAGCTACTAATGAACCTTATCTTTGTGTGAGATAATGGTTAGGACCAAAAAGGGGAGGCGGAGGGGAATTTGACCACCCACAGAACAAATACCATTATCAAAGTGCAACTTATGCCCCAAAGCAAACTTACTTGCTGGAGTGACATTTCTTCTTGGCATTTCATCATCTTTGCTAGGTGAGGATCTTAGAGGAGGAGGGGAAGGAGAGAGGGAGGGAGGGAGAGAGGGGGAGAAAAATAGCCCAGCTGACATTTGAAGCAAGTAAATAACCTCTGCAGGGAGGCAGCTTGAGGGGTGTTTCCACTCTTAACATGTAATTCCCATGCCACTGGACATGGGTCGTGTGGAGGGAGGAGAGCAGGGCACTGTCCCCGTCCCTGTCCCCAGGGTGGGCTGGGGAGGCTGTCGGCAGAGCCGGAAATCGGAGATCAGCCTTGTCAGGTCGTATCTCATCAATAGCAAGGAGCTGCACAAACACCTATTTCATTCCCACTGAAGGTGCCATCGCTTCCTGTGCACCTTGGAACACCAAATCGGCTCAAATGAGTGAAAAAGGCAACAGGTCCTTGCATTGCAAAAGGCCAGGATTTGATCATCCATGACTATTTGGAGAAGTCAGTGGTGGGCAGTGCTCGCTGCTTCAGGGGCAAAAGAAATGAACACTTCAATCTCTCTTGGAGGTCCTGTAGGATTATGAGAGCAGTTGGTTTCCCTGTGTGTGTTCAAAAGGAACGTCTGCTTGTTTGTACCAGCCTAGGAATCCACCTCTATCTTACAGCATCTCTCGAGAGGATACGTGCTCTTATGATGGAAAACATTGAAGTTGTGATCAGTTACCCATAACAGTGCAAAAGATGGAGATGAAACAAGGTGTCCCTGAGCAAACTGCACAGAGCAAATAATTTCTGTCTCAGAGTTGGATGACCAGGAGTAGCCCTGTTATCTCCCCATGAGACCCAGTCAGATCCCAGATCCATCTGGCATGGGGTTTTCCTGCCTTGACTGCCATGAAACGGCACAAAACCAGTAACAAACGTGCCAGTAGACGACGTGACATCATTCTTCTGTGCTAGCAGATAAGAACAAATGAGGCTTAAGCTCTCAAAAGCCATCAAAACAAATGTGAAATTAAGGTTATGCACAAGATTACTTGGAGGTATGTTTGTCTTAAACATACGAGTCTTAATTGCTGTATGAGCAGCAAGTAAGCTCAGCACAGGTGAATCGGAGGATATTCTGCAGTAATTGTGCCCAGTGGCAGTACAGTAGCGGTACCACTCACTAAACTGTTTGTGCTATATACAAAAAAATGTTATTTCTGCTAAAATAGTGCCCTGTCAGCTGCAGCTTCACAGAAAGGGTGGCAGCGATGCTGCGCTGAAGAAGGAAAAACAGGAATATATTGGTCTGGAAAAGAAAGTAGACTGGGATTTGCTGGTTTGTGTGCTTGCTATCATACCTGGCTTCTGCCTCCCATTCCTCTGTGCTTCTTGTGGCCGTGAAGTTGCTTCCTACTCCCTTATTAGAGCTTTCAATAAGATGTGAATATCAAATCAAACTGAAATTTCTAGGGCCTCTTGTTGCCTTTGGATTGCAAAGCTCACTCAGTTGCTTACACTGTTCTGGTAATGTTAAAGGGCTGCAGCAGTGTATTAGTGGCATGAAATGCCATTCTTTACCCTCCTGTCTGGACCTCAGCAATGTGCTTCCATGGCAGTTGGCTCCTGGACACGGAGGATTAATAATATTTCAAACCAAAATGTAGTCCATATCCCAGAGCTCTTCCCCTGGGCCATGGCATGCCCTCTGCTCTGTGGAATGTTGTGAGCTGTGGCACAATGTCGTGGGAATTTGCTCACCAGTGAGGCTCACTGAAATGCTCACAGTGGAAGTTGCTGCAAACCAAGGCCCCTCCATGGATTCGTGCAGTCATCATGAATCATTCTTTACTGGAGTAAATGTTCGTGATATTCAAAGGTCAGGAATTATCTTCCCCATCTTGTTTAAAGTCCTGTTCTGTGACAGTTTTAGAGCTGCTCAAATGAACCTTTAGTAGAAAATAGGTCTAAAAACTGGTAGCTTTCGGTGTTAGTTTTCTCTTTCCATGAAGTAAATATCTGCTTATAAAGTACTTTTAAGCTTTGCTAAACATTCGTAGAATTCTAGTTGTTTTCCATTCATTCTTTCACCCATTAGGTTTGTTGTCCAAAGTAATGGTCGAATTGTTTCCCACTGGGAATATATTGACCTGCATGGCTTTGAGAGAGCTAAAAATCGCTCTTCATCCCAATGCAAAAATCTCACTTTTCTCAAATAAAAACAACAAACACCACTAGTGTGTGGAAACACCCAAGAACTGAGCATACCAATCAGTGTAGAAAATGTTTTTGATAAGGAAATAATAATCATTAAATGTTTGCTAAAGAAGGTAGTATCAACAAGGACTGTATCCTCCTGAGAATATTTTTTAAAACATTGTTTTCACTTCATTTGTTATATCTGATAGATATTTTACAGCCTCCACTATCCCAGTAGCTGCAAGTGTGTTATAGCTTCAGCAAAAATATACTTTCACTGGACAGCTTTCAAATTAATCTTTGACTGTGAGGAAATTGGGCTTGTTGCATTTCTGCAATTCTTCCCCCTTGAAAGGCAGCAGTGAGGATATAATGAAACCCTCTTCATCTCTCTAATTAACCGTCTTGTGACCAAACGGGAGAGAGGCAGGAGTGGAAATACCCAACCCAGTTAGGTAATTGCTGATAATCACAAAGCTGCTTGAAAAACTGCAGGCTGAGGGCTCCGTACCGGTGCGGCCGCCTGGGGCTGCCGGGCCCGGTTATCTCCTCCACATTCTGCAGCGGGGCCAGGGGAGCCACCACCCTGCGTGCAGCAACACGGCCCCGGGGCACAGATCCAGGCATCCGGGCGGGGAAAAGCCTCCGGGGAAGAGCCGTGAGAGCTCAGGAACGCCAGGACACGCTTTGTGTTGCCGGCTCCGTGCTGACCACCCGTGGGGCTACCAAGGGGATGAGGAGCTCAGCTGTACCTGGGCAGCCGTGGTTCCAAATGATCGCACCGACAGGAATTTGAATGGCTGGGGATCTCTGTCACTGAGATTTATAGTGCTGTCCCAAGGGGTTTCCCAAGAAAGGAGGCTGTGTTTGGGGGTGTTTGCAGCCCGTGGTGTTGCAGTGGGACACTTGGCTCTCCAGGATGGTGGGACAAAGAGAGGGTTGGAGATCAGTTCATGGCTTGTGGCCAGCAGTGACCAGGAACCAGATCAAGAGACAGACAGTAGTGCCCACTACACATCATTAGAGTGAAGCAGCAAACAAGTGAAAATATCTTAAGGGACTCATTAAAAGAATGTCTCACTGAAGCGATGACTGAGGACATTTGGCATCAAAATAATTCATAGTTTTCTCCAAACATTTTAGATCTTCAGGCTGAGGACAGTATGTTCACCTAAAATGGGAGTAACTCCATAGGAGTTACATACAGACATTCTGTAAATATGGAAAATTACTCTAGGTCTGTATCTTCCTTTTCATATGCATCTTCCCATTTTCCATAACTCCAAAACAGTCACATTGGGAGGAACTGCACCAGTCCAGAACAATTCTGCAGTGCCCTTTAACATCTTTGTCAGGGAGTCCTGAAGCAGAGCTGCTAAACCACAGAGCTGACAGGTTGGTGCCTTGTCAGCTGTCTCATTCTTTGAGATGAGCAGGTGAACCTTAAGAAAGTCAACCCCTTCCCCATTATTTCTGAGCATTTCTGGGGAGCCTGTGGCACAGAATGATCCCAGTGAGGGAAGGAAAAACATTGTCCTCTCCAGAGTGATATTGTACTGGAGATGGGGAGGCAGCTCTCTCTAATCTTCTGCATAAATCAGTGTGGTTGTTAAGCAGACCACTCTCACCATGTTAGTCTGTTATATACCTTTAGTCAAGCCCAGAAACAACAGTGCTACATGTTGGTGAAGATGAGAAAATACCAAAAGTAATAGTGAGGGGGGGCTTTTTGTTTTCCAGCATAAATCGTTTTCATCGCACAATTGACTCAGAGTCACTTCGTGGACTCCTTTATCTGCAGAATTCCTTTAAAGTTTAACAGTGCAGAACTAATTTTGATGACTCAGTAGCTCAAAAATTGTTATTTTAAGTGCCGAAAAGGTATTTTCCCTGTGGATTTTCTAGCGCTGAGGCAACGTTCTAAATGTTTTGACTGCTACTTTGTCTGACAATGTAAACAGACAGGAATAATTTAATGATTAACTCGTTATCCTTGATGCATGCCTTGATGTCTCATCTTGTTATTAACAGTTTGCCCATGTTTTGAAATATATATAATGTGAAGCAGAGCTAATTTTGCTCTGGAATGCTCTTTAACACCATTCCACAACTTTTTCCACCCACTGTCTGAGCTTGGTCAGCAAAGACACACTATTAACAACCCAGCAACTCATCCAGACACTTTCAGTTGTATATAATGAAACCCACTAATAAGAAACTTCATCAAAGAGCTTGAATATGTGCATAAGTCCATCTTTATTCAACCTGCTATCGTTTGAGTATATGCTTAACTTTACTCCACACTTGCAAATCTTGCTGAAAGCAGTGAGACTCAGTTTTGCTGGTTGGGTCTTCGAAACACTTCCTAGCACCGCATCCGGCTTCTGTCATCTTTAATAGTTACCTGTCTATCATTGCCACTTCCTCACACATTTCTCCTCAAAAAGCCTTTTGCAGAAGAGAAAAGATCTTGGAAAAATGACATTTGTCTTTGAGCACGGGGAGTGCTGCCTTGTTTTCTGTACAAACTGGAAAGTCAAAAACTAACAGAATGCTTCTGCCATGAGAGAGAATTTTTAATGCATTTTCACCCAAACTTTCAGTGTGATAATATTATGTGCTGCTATTTTTCTCTTTGCATGTCACATTTATGATGTGTGTGCAGCCTGTGAAGCACCGAACCCATTTTAAAAAAACATTAATTCATTACATTAGCAACCAAACAGCAGCACAAACAGAGCCTACACTGTGAGTGACCCCACAGGGCAGGAAAATCCTAAGAATTTATTTTTCACGTCCTTGGAAAAAAATTTTTAAAATGCATCCTCTGCTAGTATTATATGAACCGATGCACCTGAAAGCAATCAGGTTGTGAGAAATGGAAACTCTGGCATTAAAACGAGTAGTAAAATAACCATAAAAACTAAAATAGGCAAAGTCCTAACACAGATTTCCCTTCCCAGCAAATGGTGGTGTCAGCAATCCCTGGTCCTGACCTCAGCTCTCTCACTTCGTGTGAATTGAGACTGGTGAAGCAAATGATGGTAACACAGTTATTGGCACATTTCCTTCAGAAGCCACTAGTAAAAAAATGCTTCCCCTGACGTTTCCATTCTACACCAACCAAGCTCAGAGCTCTTACAGCAAGTTAGGGAAGTGAAATGAAAACAATGACCGAGTATGATTTAATTCCTACCTGGCAACTACCAGCCAATGGCCATATAAAAATACTTAAAAGGTAGAAAGAGAAATGCCACGGAACTGTTGAGAATGTGCAGCATCTTCTCTCCAAACTCCTTGTGATATCAGCATCTGTTGCCAAAGCAGCACCTGCTCTTATGTTGTAGTATTTCCACTTAGTCCTGCTCTCATGCTGTTAGATCTCCCCTTTACTCTGATTTTCTTATGACTCAGGTTGGTAAAAATGTGTCTTTTGTGCATCTGTTAAATACCTTAATGGAACGGAACAGGCTCTGCAGTTCTTTGCTCTGTGCAGACAGTAGCACTGCACCTTGTGGGTGGGATGGGGATCTGACAGAGGGAAGCCCAGGGAGGGTGCAGAATTCATTATTTTTTATTTTCCCTGGTCCACATGATGGAAAACTCAAAGGAAAAAAGAAAACTAAACAGGCAGTGCCAGCCCCTCCATCCACAGGCATTGCCTGTAACTGAGATGAATATATAAATATGAATATGCATCTATTTATGTCTGCAAAGTTTGCCCAAACAACCTTGATTGGGAAGCAGGAGTCTTGTATTCCAAAAGCACTTTGCCATGACAGATTTCAACATCTGCTGCAGAAATGTAGAATCACTAAAGCCCTCTTGATTTAAGATGAAACATGAAGTCTCAGCTACCTTTTGGCGAGAAACCATCAGAGACCTGGTATCTTTTAAAGGACTTTAAAGGCACTTCAGCTTTGTGAGACATTTAAAGGAATGTAAACTGTACAGGAACTGTGGAAACCACATTCAATGCATCTCCTTCAGGCACAAGCTGCCTTCTCCAGTGTTAGGCTGTAAGTAGAGTCTCATCCCTCTTGCCTAGCTCGGAGAAGTGCCCTGCTCTGCTTGGGATCTGGGCCGGGCAGGGGAGCTGAGGTGCTGAAAGTGAGCCGCTGCCAGCTGAAATCCGCCTGAAGCGCTCCTCTCTCCGCAGGTGGGAAGATGGTCTGTCACAGACAAAGGCAGATGAAAATGCATCTGGGCTAGCTCAGTGTTTGTTCTGCATTAGCTTCTGGCACGGCCTCTACTGTATTTATCCTTCCGCCCACCTACCTTCCACAGAATGGGGATGTACTCAGTCACTGATCTTATCGCCACCACACTTTGATCCAGCTGGGATGTTAGGGCCTTCGGGAATTCCCCACGTTTGATAATTCTTGATAGTTACTTTTAAGAAAATACCAGCTGAAGGATGGGGAGGGATTCTTCAAATTCCAGCAGCTGAGTGAATGGTGGAATTTATCAGGCATCCGAGCCAGATTTCCTTGGAAAGAACACATTTATTTTCAAGCGTCACATTTTCATTGTATTCAACGAGCAATGTCACCTAAAGCCAGAGAAAGCCAGTGGAACAGGACATTACTGGGATTTTTAATAAGCACAGGAGCTGGCCCTGATAAAAACATTGTGAGAGATATCCAAACTATGAATAGCTGAGGACTGGCTTTATCCTGAGCAGTAATTCATTACCCCTTCATGTTTAGCTTTCGAAATACCACCTCGAGAGAAACTTGACCCCAAGGAAATCTATTTCAGGAATGTGCATGGCCCCCATCCCAGCAGGCTGTGACTGTCTTACCACCTTTATTGTTTTCTTCTCACCACGCTCCTGCAAGGTAGAGCCCAGCCATTACCCCGACTTCACCAAGAGCAACTGGAAAAATATTCATGCATCTCACGCCCATTAATATCCAAATTGTGGCAGTTAAGTGACTTTCCCAAGGCTGAGGAGGAAGTTGGTGGCAGAACAGGGTGCCTGGTGCTCTCTGTGCCTGCCTGAACACAGGAGTAATTTTCTACTGGCAGGGTGCGGCTTCCCGCCCCCCAGTAGCAGCCAGGTTACGGGGCTGTCAGAAGGTGTGTGTGTGTTTGTTTGTTTTTCCATGGGGAGCATCAGGAGAAAATATCCATCATCTCCTGAGACCAGAGGCATTCCTGAGTGAAAGTGTGGGCGGCTGCCGTGTCCCGCTGCGGATCTGGGGAGGTGTTTGCTGTGGGTTGCTCTGAGGCTGTGTCCAGCTGGGCCCATGGCAGGTTGGGGCTTGCAGACATGGAGGCTCTTGCTGTGGCTTTGTCTGGCTCTTTGTGGGGAAAAAAAAGGGGGGAAAATCGGTTGTATGGCTGCTTGTAGCTGGTGTGTGGATTTGGCTTGATAGACAAGCTCCAGATGCACTAATTCAGAAAATGTGAGATCCAAGAGGATTGTTGGGAACTCTGTTTTGACCTCACAAGAAACACAAGGCTTTCTGCCTTGTAATTCCTGGGTGAAATCTCTGGTGGCCAGGGTGGATTTGAGTTGGTGTCCCCACGCTTGCCTTCATACTCCCAGCTGCTTTGTGGATTTTTCCTATATCCTAGAATGTGGGGACTGGATATGAGCGTAGGAAAACTTGATTTATTCTGATAAAGACAATGTGCTATTGGGAAATAACAGAATTGGCAGAGTTACTTAGATACCACACACAAGGAAAAAAAATTAAAAAGAAGCAAATACTGTGCATTTTTAAGGGCTCTTTTTAGTGTCTCTCTTACCACTGTTGTTGTAGGAGATTTTTAGTGCTGGTGTAAAGGCTTCTCTGAGAGTCAGTGCCTTTTTTTAGACAATTACTACATTAAAGCTATGGAAAACATTTATTCCATCATGCATGGCAAACAAATTAGGGGTTAGAGACCCATCAGAGGGAAGAAGAGCAAGTGGTGGTAAAGTGGGATGGAGGGATAAGTGTGCACAAGTCACTTGGTGGGCCCAGCCAGACCAGAGGGCAGTACCTGGAATATTTGCCTTTGGTACTTGGTCATATTCACCATCAGCTCCTGCCTTACCTAGGGAATATGTCTGAGAAACTCCTTCTTCCCAGCAGGGAGCAAACACCCATGGTCCTGGTCATTAGCAAAGAACAAACAGAACCATTTCCCTCTGTCTATTCCCACGCAATTTCAGCATTACCTGTTTTTAATTGCTTGAGAAATGTTTTACAAGCATCTGCATCAGGTGAAACACCTTTATTGTGGGAGGCTTTCCTGAGGAGACTTCATAGGCTGCTGATCACAGGCCCTGCTTTAAAGCCCACTGGAGTCCATGGGAGGGATGTGCCTTTCCCATGACTCCAGCAGCCTTTTGATCAGGTCCACTATGTGAAAATGTTGTCCAGCACCCTGGAGTCGGCTCCTCCAAGGTGTGTTTTGTGTGCACGCTGGGCCAGGCACTCCCAGCCACCCACCATGTGTCGGGAATGGTCTGTGGGACACTCAGGAGCAGCCACATCCGAGAGAACAGTGGGTGACGTGGGTACAAGAGGGTGAACCCACACACCCAAATGCTGTATTCCCTTCCAAACGTGTGAGGCACTGCAAAGTCCCAGAGCTCCATGGATGGGCAGTAGCAGCCTCCCTGCCAGCAGCTGGTAGCTCAGGTGCCTGTATTTTCTTGGCTTCCTGGCCCTGCTCAACCCCCTCAGTTGTTCCCAACCACCAATAGATACCAGGTCAGCCTCTGGTATAGCAGAATAGAGATTTTTCCACTGGTTTATTTCACTGTGGAGCCTTGGTCCTGCTGCAGCTGGAATGAAGGGAAGATGGAGGAGTATCTCATCTCCAGGATCATGGCCTAGATGTGGGAGAGTATGAGCCATTGCATGATTTTCCGCTGTCCTGGAAACAAGCGAAGCATTCAAAATATTCCCTGAAAAGCTAAGGCACAGTCCACAGCTGAGGTGACACTCACCTGGTAAATCAGCAAGGACCTGCTGGTGTGGATAGCACCCCTATCAAACACGCCAGCATTTTTTTGCAAATACCACAAAAGTCCTTTCCCCAACTGGAATTAGTCACGCTAAGAAAATGTGTGATGTCCCAAGGACTGACTCATTTGGCATCCAGAGCTTCTAGCCCAGTATCTCTCCTGCCAGGACTTTTATATTATCAGTTCCATTCATTCCTCCCACAGGCTGATGGGGTACGATAAAGCAGATGGCCAAAGTCCCAGACAAAGGTCAGGCAGGACAATTAATGACAAGCCGACAGCCCCACAAAGGCCATGGGCCCAGGATAATGCTGGCTCTGGAGAGCTGCTGACAACAACATAAAGCTGCTCCCCTCACAATGGAGAGATAAGATACAGTGCTGTAATAGGAAAGCAATCATTGCAAAATGCCATCAATTATAGAAAAGCTGCACCAGCGGGGGACTGGTTCAATATTGGCTCTGTTGATGCCTCGACATCCCTTGGCTGCGCTCTCTGCGTGGCTTCTCACAGCGAGCCTGGTTGGGCACTGCAGCAGCTGAGGCTCCCTCATTCCAGCTCTTTCATCAGTTTTTGGCTCGTGAAATTACACTGAATAATATGCTTATTCAGGTTTTTATATCTGGGCACCTATTTTATTACCTTTTATAATGCATACAGGGTCAGATCAGCTTGCAGCAGAACAAAGCTAATTACACCTTTCATTACCTAAATATAGCATAATGACAGAGTGTCATTCAAGTGTGGCATTGAGCTGAGAAACCTCATGGCAGGCCAGGACAATGACGGAGGTTATTGAGCTCCACCTGAATTGCTGCTGGTGCAGCGAGAGTGGGGCAGGGTTAATAGACAGGTCATTCCATAAATTACAGTATCAAATGGAAACTGCAAAGGCTGAACCCTGCTCCCATCAGCCACTGGATCTCCCAGAGTCAGGAACCTCCAGAGGAGCATTAGCCTCTTGCCTTCCTCTCATTACCTCTGGAAGTGTGTATTCATAAAGTGTGTGTTGGCAGTTGGGAGACCTGAGAACAAACCCACTTGCTGAGGTGTAAGAGCAGCAGTGCTAGGCTGAACCCATTAGTTTTGGATCATCTTACCAGGGAGGCAGGATGGTTGGTTGCCATTTCTAGCACGGTTGGTAGCCATTTCTGACATCTGCTCCCAGTCTGTTAAGGTACTCTTGAAACTTAAATAAAAGCTCATACTCCTGACTTGTAGCACTGCAGGAAGTTCTGTGACTGAACTCCCTGCTGCCACCTGAATGTTGCCCCCAGTGACATGGCAGGGTTTTCCTTTGACTTTGGTTGGAAGCCATCTCCTCTACATCTCCACTATCACTTAATGCAAACAGAGAGGTGATTTGCTTTTAGCTTATTCCTTTACATGTCTTTTAATAAGAGGCTTCCCTAGATTTTAATAAAGGGATGCGGAGAGCAAAGGCTGGTAAAAGCAATGTTCATAAAAATTATTATCAGAAGCTATTTAATTTCTGCCAAAGCAAGCAAATCACAGAAAGTTTCTACTTTCCTTGGGGTGTTTCTGTGTTTCATCAAAACCAGAAAATGAGACATTTTAATTCTCAGATTTGTTCAGAAGTTGAGGAATAGTCATTCCAGTTTTCTAAGGTTCTTACTGAGTACTTGTGTTGCAATTAATGAGATTTTTTTTCCTTATCTTTTTGGCTGAACAAAAAATATTTCTATCACAAGTCATCCTATCCCTCCCTAGTTTCTCCCTGAAAGGCGAAAGGCATTGCTGGGCTCTAATTCCACTCTAGCAGTACTGCCTACATGAAAAATTATCAGGGCCAAAAACCTGCAACAGGAGACAAATGAGATTGTCTTAAGCCTTGGATGAATTTCCAGCTACCAAGAAGAGACACATGATCTCCAGTACTTTGAAGGCTGAGGCTGATACTGGTTTCAGTTTTGAGTGCAGCAGAAATGTAGTTTATTTTCTTTTGACAGGCTGATAGGTTTTTGACAAATTTGTTAGTCTCTGGTTTTCTTTACATTGGTTGAAGTCATCAGTTCCCTTTTCCTATCTTTCTGATGTACTCACACTTCTCTTTTCCAGGAGTTATATGGGTTGGGAGATCCTTGAGTTAAAGGAGAGCTTGACATGCTAAAATAGGTGCTCTTCACCTACCTTCTCCCTTTACAAAGGTGAGGTGCTTAAAGAGTCACAAGTAGAGATTGAACTTTTAGCAATGTCTTCAATCCTTTGGGCCAGGATATCCTTCCAAAAGATGGAAGGTTGTTTTCAGTGGCCACAGGATTATTTATTAATATTGATGTTATGCCACCTAGAGTGTCCATCAGAATAGACCCATCACTGTGCCTTACATTGAGATTTTGTTTCTTGGGCAAGTAACATCTTCTTGGGCCTCCTTGGCAGTTCTTTGTTCTTTCTCATCTCCAAATTTCTCCTTGTTACTCAAGTTGCACCTTTGCTTAGGGCTGCGCACAAAGCAGCTCCGAGGCCATTGCAAAGACCCTTAGCTCTGTGGTGGGAGAGGGCCACAGCTGAAAGACAATGAAATATAATTTCCAGAAACCTGAAATCCAAGGTTTGGAGGCGCAAAGTGCTTTGAACAAGGTGGTAGGGAAAGGGTCTGATGGGATAAAAACAGCACAGTTTCCAGAGCTGTGGATAGCAACCCAGCAGCTGCTCCCATCTGCAGGAGATGCCAGGGCCGTATCTCTGACCTGATCCAGCTCAAAGAGTTGCACAAATCTGTCTGCTGCCAGCCAAGTCCACATCTGGATGCAGCTCCTCCCTGTCCATACCACTGCAGCCTCCACCCTCCCTGAGCTGCTTGTGAGGCCCTGGGAAGGATCCAGCTTGACAAAAGCAGAGGTTTATCTCCTTTGGTGACTGCTCTCTACAAACCAGCATTGTTTCTCATTCACTCACCTCAGTGCTTCCTGAGGGCAGCAAAGAAAAGCCTTACACACATCCTTACAAGTGAACTTCGAAAGAGCTTCAGAGACCCTGGAATTGTTAATTGTTACCGGGCACGTTTTTTTTCTGGAATAACAAACTGAGAGGGTCCTGCTCACCCCTGCTTCACATCTCTGGAGCTCAGCAGGGTGGAGCCCTGTGTCCTTGTGAGCAGAGGAGGTACCCTCCATCCGGGCTCCCTGGGGTGCTGCTCTCTCTGGGTCCCTTCCCAGTCCCTCCAGCTCTCACCCTCGCCTGCTCCAAGGGCCACAGAGTCCCCTGTTTCCATTTCAAACTGGGACTGACTTTGCAGTGGCTCTCATGAAAGCCTGGCTGGATCAGGGCATGCTGGTGGGGTTGGCAGGTTTTCACAATCACTCTCTGAGCTTTAAATCAGCCAGCGAAGTCCCAGCGGTTCTGAAAACACATATGCTCTCTTTTTGCTCCTTTCTTTCCTCCTTTTCTCTTTCCTTGGTCTGTGAAACCCTCCCAGCCTCCTTCTTCATTTCCGTTTTTGCTCTCGCCTTTCTCTCTCCCCACTGTTGTCGTTACATCCTCTGGTGATAACGGGGGTGACCCCGTGGGGTGACTCTGGAAGATTATTACATTGGCTGTAAATTTTGAGCCCGGGCCAGCCAATCCAGTAGGGATTGCAACTCCCATCCTCTAAGTGCAGGAGGATTAGCGCTCGCCAACGTAAGTCCCTTAAAGCACTCCGCAGACACCAGCGACCATTCCTTTCTCTGCATATCTTTGTATTTCTGCCTTTAAGACCAGTTGGGGAATAGAGCTTTGCTGTTCCTGTTGAGGTGGTGAAGGGAAGGAAAAAGACAGCATTCATGACAGTCGGGGCAGAGCTGCATTAAGTAAAGCCTCCATCTTTCATTCTTAAGCTCAGCTCCAGGTCCTTGATGAAGACAGATTTTTCAATTAGACAGGCAATGTTTGTTCTAATATTTTATACAAGAACAGCTCAGCTGACATCTTACCCAGATTTATGAAGGAAATCGAATACAAATGGGAGGTTTAATATAAATTTATTATTCAATTTTATCACATATTTCCGCAAATAAAAATTATGGTCACCTCAAAGAACTCTTTTTTTTCCAAAAGAAAGAAAGAATTTGATAAAGTTTCTTTCCACCCGGTGAATAACAATATTGTACGTTAAGAAAGATCTGTCAGAATATGAATTATAACACACATGGAATACATTTCCCATTGAAGACAATATTTCTTTCTTATACAAATGTTGCACTCCTTCGTTGAACTGAAAGGAAGTTCAGGAAGGTTGGCAAAACAAAGTCCCTCATTTTTAACACTATACAGAACAAAGTGTATTCTGCTGCCAATTACCCTTAACTGAAAATGACTGCAGCTTCTGGGAGACACAGCCAAGGGTCAGGGGCTGCAACTGCTCCCCAAAGGAGCAGAAATGTCAGGTGACATTCACACTTTTGCTATTTAAAGAAAGGATGAAGAGAATTTGAAGGAATAAAAGACCCTGCAACATCCATTTTAGCCATGGGGAAATTACTGCAATTAATGCTAGGCCACTTATAGCCCACAATTCCATACTTTTCAGAGGGCATATCTAATTTAGGAAAGGATTAATATGCCACAAGTTTTCATCTCCACAGACTGAGAAGGAAATATGGGAAAATGCCTTTTTTTTTTTCTTCCCTAAATCGGAATGGAGTACTGGACTGAAAGATTTATATATTTTGGTTTCTGTAAACCAAATTTTTGCTTCCTTATTCAGTTGTTGCATTGCCGTGGTTTAGCTGCAATTCCAGCCTCCTATTTTTCATTTAACTTTTTCCTGTTTTCCCACTTTTTTAGACTGTAAAACAGTATGAGATGTGAAAGATGATCAAAACACATCAGAATACTTCCAATGTCTCTCCATTTTCAAGTGGGGAAAAAAACAGAAGAGAGGAAAGCCTGAAAGGTCGTAGTAGTAATGTCAAAACCATTTGTGTGTTCAGTGTTTCAGAAACCTAAAGGAAACAGAGAATCTCCAAGAATGTGTTTTGACTGTCAACGTGTTTCACTGGATTTCTGTTTTTTGCTGAATTCTGTTCTAATACACTCACTTATATATGTGAATTTGCAAGTTGTTCAGGTATTCCCAGGAGAAATTGTGATGTTATTTGGTGCTCCAATAAACCAAACCCCAGGGAGATGCATACAAAGACAAAAGGTCATATCCTAATGTGTATTAATGAATATATAAATCAATAGCAGAAACTGGAGGGATATCCAAAGCACGGGGGTGGCTAACCCTGCAGATTTCAGTGGGATATGACATCCCTTCAGGGGGGAGAGAATTTGTCTCACCCACATCTATCGACCTACAGAGGCTGATGCTCAGAGCCACATGGGAACCAGTGGTGCCCCTGCTGCTCCCAGGGCAGAGAAATAGGCTCCGAGCCCAGAGCTTGCCCTGAAATGGGAAAAGGAATCAGCCCCTAAAAAAGGCATATCTAGTTGGCCATGAAGTCGAGTTAGAAGGTGAATTCAGCTGCAGAGGTCTGTGCTGGGGGAGGTGGCTCCCATGTGATTTTCCTATCTCTAATTAGCTATGTCAGCAGGCACTGAAATGAATTAGCAGGCCCAAAGTTCCTGTCCCAAAGAGTCCAGATTTTAGGTCAAAGTGAGTGTTTTCTCCCAAGTCCCTAAGTCACATATTTGGATATTCCCTGTTCAATGCTGCTAAAGCTGAAGGCCACCTTTCCTCACTGGGCAGAGGAAGATTTCCAGAAGGCACCTAAGGTCCTTCCCAGAACCAAGTCTTGGAGCTTTTTAAACCAGTTCATTTCAGGATTGAAGTCTCCTCATTCAGTTGGAGGAAAGACTCTCAGGTCTGTGTTGACGTGGGTGCTAACTTCTACTGAGAGTAACAAAAATATTATTTGAGGAGCTTTTGAAAATCGTATTTACCTTCAATTTATAATTGTAGTTGGTCAAACACCTTTAAGAACACCTCCTGAAATACTGGGCAGCACAGAGCTGAGCCCTGCTTAAATACCTGTAAACCCCAGAGTATGCTTAACATAGAAGCACAGGACTATTCACAGGGCAGATTTAGTGGCTTTAAATTAATTTCTACTGACTATGCCACATTTTATGACACATTTTTTGTACAGGAACCACTTCTAGTGTCAGTTGCAGCCATAAATCTGAGGAAGCTGTTGCTAAATGAATACAGCGAGGTGTGGCATGCAGTGTTTGGCTGCAAAGCCAGACCTTCTGCCCTGAGATAACAACGTAGGAGCAGCAGTGAGGGGATTAGGGATCTCTGAGTGTTTGTTTTCATGCTGAGATGTGCTGTAAGGCAAGGCAGCCAAACAGAATCAGAAAAAAAACAAGTACAGCAAAGTTGGCATATGTATTGCAGAGTCTTTTAGATGAGCCTTTGAGATGTCCAGTTGTTTCCGCTTATGGCCTTGCATGGCCTTGGGGTTACAGGCTTGGCTGGCACAGTCAAGAGCCTCTCTTCAGCTCAGACTGGGATTCAGGGAGCTCCAAGGAGGAGAATTCCCTGGGAAGAAAAGGTCTGTAACAGCACTCAGGGCATCTAGCTGGCAGGTAGGGTTCTTGGCTTCTCATCCCAATCCCCAAGATTATTTTGCTTGGGTTTCATTTTGTTTTGGTTTGTTTTATGCCAAGGTTGTTTATTGTAATATACATGAACACTCCTGGGAGAGCTCCCCACATGCAGCTGAGGGCTCTGACCGTGGGATGGTTGTGCAAAGGGCAGGGCATTCCCGCCTGTGTCTGTCTGCAGCTGGGAGAAAACAAGCCGTGAACGCTGACCCTTTTGAGAAGGCTCTGGGCATGAAGGGGGTGGAGGCACCTCCCCAGCTGCTCTGACTCAGGCGTGTTTGGCACACCAGTGGGGTGGCACTTCACACACATCTCTGCTCAGCACCCGTGCCACAATCTTGGACATCATCCTGTCCCCCGCTGCTCTGAGCAGGGACAGTTGGAGCAGTTCCCCAGAGCCTCTCAGGGTTTCAATGCCTGCATGGCGGAGACTCCATAACCTCTCTGAGCAACCTGCTCCATTGTCAGGTCACCCACTGTATTCCTGGTCACCTGTAATTACCTGGACCTCTTGTATGCTTGCTTCTTATGGCTCAGTTTTGTCAGGAGCTCTGTGCTCCTCCATGCAGGCTCCTGCTGCCACTGTTTTTCAGATTGTTGGCATGGACAGTTCTTGAGTTTGGAGAAGGTTGTCCCTGAAAATCCACCAGCTTTTCTGGACTCCTTTCTTTCCAGAGCCAGACAAAACCATCACTACTGAGAAAACAAGACAATTACCTTTCTTGACTAATTTCAATCCCCAAAAATCAGGGTTGAAGTAGTGGGTTTTAATCTCAGGAAGGATCTAGTTTGCTCCTGAAAGACGTGAAAATCAAGAACGCATCGATCTTGCTTTGCTGGGCTGGTGCCTTTGTGCTTTGGTGGCAACTATTTGTTATCCAAACAAATGTAATATTTTCATGTCTCATATTTACCAGGCAAGACCAGTGGCTGAGGATGGGCTGCAGGAGCTCCCAGCTCCCATCTGTCTGGGGGGCAGGAATTGTTTACAGTGCTGCTTTGGCTGCCGGCACGGCCCCGGCTCTCACAGAGCCATATTTTACTAGCGCTGGATGAATGGTCTTCAAAGCTGTGTGACATTCTGTGCTTTGCCAGGCTGCTCATCTGCAGGATTTTTTCAGTGTCCATAAAATTCATTATCATTGTAGCTCTGCCTAATTAGCCCATAAACGTTCCAGCGTAGTCCATAAATTACCCTGGCCTTAAAGGGCTTATCTAGTTGGTGTAATAAGTAGGTCTATACACTGCTTTTTTTCTATTATAATAGTCAGAGTATTATTTATATGACTGGGGCTGAACTATGCCTGAACTGTGAAAGAAGCACTACACTATAAATAAAGAGTATTTTACTGTCCAAAGACTTTAAACCTAGTTCAGGGCATGTTAGCATCTGCCTGAACCATCTCGTTTTGCTTACTCTCTGCTCCAAACAAGTAGAGAGTGGACAGACAAAGTATATCTAGAAATACTGATGTACAGTGATCTACTGCACAGATAGTCAGTGTTAGAGGTTCTGAAGCATTTTGTATTTTGACAGGTCAGTGGGTGCACAATAACATCTTACAAGATTCCTGGAGCTCAGCAGGAGGTGCTGAATTTTGTTGTGGAGCTACACCACAATTTTAACATATACATATTTTGCCATGTTGTCTAGGTTGATCTGTAACTAACATGGGAGCAAAAGGAGTTTGGTTTCTAAAAATGTGAAGGAAAAAAGTATCAGTGTTTTTCAAGCAGACTGGTCTAAAATTGGCAATTGTTAAGTGGTTAAAGTATAAAGTCAGGTCAAAGACGGAGCATAATAGCATTTTTTTTCTTTGAAAATTAGCACTTCTAGCCAATTCTGTTATCTTAATGTTTTGGTACTTTATTGGGAGGTCATTTTAGAAGGCTTTCACTTTTTTATTTGTGTGAAAACAGCATTTCAAAAGGGAGTTTCTCTGAGACATTCAAGGCCCCCTTGAAAGCTCAAATTCCAGATGGATGCCTAGGAAAGCACACAGGGAGGGAAACAGGTCTGTGGTGCCCTGGCTCCTTTCTGCTCTCATGAGAAACACCTGCACACACTGTGCAAATAGCCACCCACACACTCACCACAGGCCCAGGGCACTCAGCTGCACACTAAACAGGCTGAAGGAAAAGCTTTGGCCACCAGCTGTGGTGCTGTGCCTTTAGGACAAATGACCAGGGTTCAACCCAGCAGAGCAAATACCCCCAAATGTGGGAGTTGGAATATGAGGAATATGCTTTGCTGTACGTGCACAAATACTGCAAAGAGATGGATTTTGCGTGGGCACAGGTCTGACATCTGAGTTATTTCCCCAGATTTGGGGGTAACTCAGCAGCTGATCTCAGAGCAGTTGAGAAGTCAGCAGCCAAGGCTTGTGCCTCGTTAACTGCTCCAGGTGATCCGCATGAAGGCAATTAATTGGGCCGGAGCAGGGAATGCTGGGAGGCTGTGCCCTCACAGCCCACCTGCAGCAGTTCCCGAAGCCATTTCTCCTTTGTGCTCCTGGAGGGAGCCTGGAGGCCTGTCCTGTGCTGGTAGCAGAGCATGGAGCACACCCTGGGGCTTGAGGTACAGTGCTGGAGAGGGGATGCCATCATGCCCTTGTGCCAGGTGTGCTGTGAAGGGTAAAGGGGGGCAGACACACCCTTGGCAGGTGCAGTCGTAGAGTAAGGGGTGCTTTGGTGGCAAATTGGCTGTGTGGAAAGGAGTTTGCCTGGCTCTGTTGGTGTCTCCAGAAAGAGCTTTACCTCAGCAGCTGGAAGGAAGTTGGGGGAGGCTTGTATTTCACTACAGGCCTAGTTCTGTGTCTTAAACATAGGAAATACATGTTGCCTGTCTGAGGAATATGCTTTGCTGTACGTGCACAAATAATGGGAAGAGATGGATTTTGTGTGGGCACAGGTCTGATATCTGAGTTATTTCCCTACCTAGAAAGCATTTGTTTTCTGTGATGAAGACAATTTGATGGGCAATAGTGGGCTGGGTGTTGCTGTTGTTTCTGCCACAAGCTCAGTTTTTGATCACAGATAAGTTATTTTTTATCCTGTTTAATTTCTCCATTGATAAGCTGCAAACAGTAGTGTTTCCCTGGCTGCTATAGGTGGTGAAAGCTTAAGGTCACGTGTTACCTGGGTTTGCTCTGCAGCAGCACCCTGGGCCCTGCTCACACAGGGCTGGGGATTGGGGTGTCTGCGCACTAGACACAAAACAGGTCTCCTCAGCACCTGCTGGGAGTTACAGCTCTGCTCTTTGATTTTTAAAGGCTGAAAAAATGTGATTTGTAGGGATACTTATGTGGAGGTTGTTTAGCTCTTTAAAAACAAAATCGGTTTTGAGAACATCTCAACTACTGCTTCCTCAAGTGTTTTTCCTCTCTTTCTCTCCCCCTTCCTGGCAAACTCACCCTCGGCTAACCCAAGGGGAATTAAATTTCACAAGGGAAATCTTTTGCTTTCAGCTGGTGTTCCAAAACATGCATATTTTTGTTGCTGTGTGCACAATTATTTTGCAACTACGAGCACCATCTCTGCAACCTAGGAGGACTTGTGGTCACACAAGGCTTGTGTCGTGACTTGTCTGAGCCAAAATCTGCAGAGGAAGCTGCATCCAGCCACACACCTGCATTTCCTGTGCTGTTACCACTTAGTTGGGTGCCTTTATCCCTGTGTTAGGGCAGGATGGATGCGTGTAGTTTGAGACTCATGTTGGGGTTTTGTGGGTTGTTTGTTGTTTTTATGCAAGAAGCTCAGGAGAAAGATTGACACACACTGGGTGCTTCTAACAAGCACCACTAGGAAGAATTCACCTCAGGGGTGGAGGGAACTGTGATGTGTTTCTCACCATTGCTGTTCCTGGGTCTAAGAGTGTTAGGGGGTTACTGGTTCAATTCAACAACCATCCTTTCCTCTAGTGTTAACTACTTGTGGTTCTGGGGAGTGCAGGATCATTCCAGTGTTCAGGAATAATTTTAAGACACTGGAATGCATTTTCTGGTCATATCTATTAGCATTCCAGCATCTCCCACCTTGCAAGATGAACTCTGATTCTGCATGTTCTTGCCTGTGTGTGTGTGTTGGACTAAAGTGATTGTATATTGTATAAGGTCTTGGGAGTTGTTGACTATAAACATGCAGAACTTTTTTGACTTCAGGCCTCAACACTACAAAAGAAATTGGGTTTGGAGAAAACCATTTGAGTAATGTAAATTCACTAAGGCAGATTTTACAGGCGGGGCTTTTAATTATTTGTAAACAGAATCAGACAGCATATCCCTGTTCAAGTATGCACTGAGTAGTGAAGATTTATCTGTGGTTATGCAGTTGATGCTGTTAAAATAGCTGTGATTTTTGGTAACTGGAAAGAATTTATTTTCTTGAAGCAAAGTCTGGATTCTTTAATGAGAGACCAGGTCATGGCTCATTCAAGGCTTGCTGTTATCTTCCCTGAGAAGTTGGTAGGTGTTAAATTTTCATATTTAGGAATGAGGAAGAGTTGCTGGGAATATGTTTAATATTCTTCACTCCAGGGATGTGGACTATGAGGTGTATGGTTTGCAGTTCAGATGCTGGGTTTTATCTACTCTGTGGCAATCCTTTTCCTGTTAGAGCCGAACCAAACATTAAGTTTTTACTTCAAATCCTAGAATAGGATCATAAAGGCAAAAGTAGTTATCCTGTAGGTAACATGGCCAGCTGCTGAACTGGCTTGACTGGGAGAAAATTATACTCTTGCTTTAATTTTCTCCTGTATCCTGTTAGCGAACCCAAACTCTGTGTTTTCCATCTGCTGCTCCCCAGCAGATCCATTAGCAACTTTTCCCAGAGAACAACTGTCAGCTAAAAGTGGTTCTAAGCAGATGTTTCCCAACATGTCTTCAGCAGTGAGTATGTGTATGACTTGGAGAATCTTGCTTCCTAGGAGGTGTTTTAGCTTTAAACAAATGGCAAACCAATACGTTAAAGCTGCATGCTCTGATGGTGGCACTGAAATCACCCTCATTGACTTCAGCAGGACATGAATAAACGTGTGCAGTTTTTCCAGAGGATTATGAACTGACGTTAGCACTTCACCAATCTTTGGATTCTTGCAAAGACAGTACTATGGGATTGTTCTGTAACAGTGTGGATGGGTTGATTGCCTGGGTTTCATTTCTGTTTGTTATTCCCTTCAGTATATCTTTGTGCTGAGCATCTCTTCTCTCTGTTCTCCTCAGATGCCATTGTGTTGTCAAAAGAAACTTCACACAGGACAATGAGTCCCCCAGCCTTTGCTGTGATTAAGTATTTTTGTTTTCATAAGCATTCAGCAGTGTCCCTGCTGCTCCCCACCAAGCAGAGTAACACAGGAGTTGCTGTAAGTTATCAGATTTCTCTGTCTGTTCTATTTTGGATGACACACTTATGGAGAGTCCTCCAACCTGCTCACCTCCCCCGGGCTCAGCAGCATCTTGTGAGCCTGCTGGGGAATGGATTGGTGCTCTGGAGTGGTCACTGAACCTTGACGAGTGGCTCCACACAGACCTGGGAGGCTGGGAATGAGATCTGGTACTCGGTTGCTGCCCTGACATTCAAAAATATAACGGGTGAAATCCTGGACCTGCCTGAAGTCAGTGGGAATTTTGCCACCAACTTCATCACAGCCAGGTTTTCACCCAATTTCTCTCACAGCCTCCTGGTGCATGAGTGTGCAAGGTCAGGCTCTCATTGTGGTCCCACTGCAAGCCATTTGCTGAGTCTTGTGGAATTGTTCCTTGTTCTCAGTAATGAAATGCAGTGGGAATTCTTGCCTGTGCCTTCATGGGTTAGCAATCAGCTCTCAGCCGCATGGAGGGTGGACTGAGAGGCTGTGGAGGTGTTTGCTTCTTGCAGAATGTTTGCTCCAATGGGGGTTTTTTGGGGTCTTACTTCTAACAGCAACTTTTGGAACTTGTTCTACGTGGAGAAGAAGAATTCAGCCTTTACCACAAACCTTGACTCTAGCAGGGTGTGTGCATGTGTTAATTCCTTTCTATAGATATGCTTGATCCAAATAATGTGGATTCTGGAATTTGGATGCAGCTGTAAGGGAAGGATCTGGCTTGGGAGGAGGTGTTGATCCTGCCTGCTCCATGAACAGCCCTTAGCTGCCTCTTTCCTTGCCTCTTGGAGATGTTCATGAGGCCCATTTTGCAGGGTCATTGTCCAGGTCTCCCTGTTGATTTCTTTAATAATACTGAAAATGCAGCTTAAAAAGTTGTTACTTTGTCCGAGAAACTAGAATCAAACTAAACCAACAAAACCAGAAAAGTTCACTCTGAATTTCTGGGATGAGAGCCAGTTCTCAGCCACATGTTTTAACTGTATTATTTATGTCCTTATTTATTGACTACATTGGCACCTAGAGCTCCCATCTCGGCCTGAGGCCCTGTTGCAGTACACATGAAAAGCGTAGTAAGGGGGAGTCCCTGGCTGTGCAGGCCATACAAGACACAGCAAACACCAAAAAAATCTTCCTATAAATCCCATTTTACGTAGCAGGAACTGAGGCTTCTCTCTGGCAAAGTTGCACAAAGGAATGAGAGTAGTTCTGCATCTCAGGTAGGGGCTTTAGAGACAGTTCCAGCTCCAGAAATGCTTCCTTGTCTCTTCTTTTCGTGAATAAATCTCCTTTCAGTTTTTCCCCTGGATCCCGCTCTCCGTTGTCAGAAGCAGTGCCACCTCTGGCACTGAGACTGAATGGATTAAGAGAAGGGCAATGTCCCATTCCACATTTCCCTTGCTTCAGTGTTTGAGGGAAAATGTTAGTATTCTATAAAAATAGTTTCTGGAATCAAAGCAAATTTATTTCAGTCAGGCTTCAAATACATTAGAGAAAAAGAAAAGATAGACACCCATTATTGTGTATTGCATTTTGGATTAGTATTTCCTATTGCCCGGTACCTGTCATTTCTTCTGCCCTCCCTCTTCCCTGAGGCATTCAATCCCTTTCAGCTCCAACTGAAGGCATGAACTTGGGTTTTCCCTAATAATGAAACATAATACCAAATTGAAGCTTCTTGACTGGCTCATGAGGGAAATGTGCAAACATCTGGTTGACATTTAATCTAGAAATGTCAGATCTCAGCATTTCCAACCCAGACTGACAGCTCCTTGAACACCAAAATGTTCTTATTGAGAAAATATAGGGAAGAGGCAGATCAGAGACCAATTAAACTGGAAAAAAAGTGTTTGGTTTTTTTAAAAGAAGTGGGTGTAAGCTCTGTGTTTAGAAACCTTTGTGTATTCGTGACTGGAATCAGCATTACCATGTAAGGAGGGCAGTTTGCTGTGGAGAAAGCTGGACTGAGGCTCTCTGTGAAGGTGGGGCTGACCTCCAGCAATCTTTTTGTCATTTGACTCAGTCAAACCTTGCAGCAGCTGGCCAAAGCTGGCTCCAAGGCTGTGCAAATGGCAGGAGGTCCCCAAATCCTCTCTGCCATACTTGGGCGCTTGCCATCGTGGCTGTTTCTGTCCCAGAGGTACCACATTTTGACCCTGGAGCACACCTGGCTTCTCAGTTTAGCAGAGGGTTTGATAGGAATGCAGGGCCTGCATTCCACTGGCTCCCAGGATTGTCTGAGCCCAGCCTAATGGTACATTCCCTCTGCCCAGATCCCAGGATGATGCTTCCCGTGGGCTGGCTATGGGCTCCTCGAGGCTCATGGCCAATGCAGGGCTCAGCTCAGCTCTCTTGGTGAGACTGAGGAGATTTAGTCACCAAGTCCTGGAAAAGCCCAGGCTTAAATGCATGTTTAAATCCCAGTTAAATAAATGAAAATGAAATATCTGCCTGGAAACTGCACCTGGAAACTGCTTTGGAGACCTGGCTGAGACTGAGAAAGTTAGGCTTCAGTTCTGATTGAAAAGTTCAGCAAAAGTTTCTCTGTTCTTTTGTAAGACAGGGATTTTCTTTTCTCAAAAAGTAATATAAAAGTGAGAAACAACTGTTCCTGAGAAAGTACTCTTTTTAGCAGGGGTGATGGGGGATTTTTTAAGAGCTTTCTTTTTTAACATTATCTAGGCTTTTGACTGCATTCTTCTAGTTTTCACTTTCTTTATACCCCTTGGTGTCTTTAATTCCTTCCAATATGCTTCGTCTTGAAGAAAGAACGAGCAGATGTTCACATGTTATTCCAGGTGAGGTTCCACCATCTGCCTGTGACATAACCAGATTTGTATTACTTTACTCTCTGACCTCACATTCTCCTGGTTTTTTCCTCCCCTGCTGTCACGGCAGAGCCGCTCCTCGTGCTGCAGGCAGGGATGACGCACACCATGTCCGATTTCATGGTGACTCTTCATCCCATAAGTCAGGCCCCCGATGTGCTGTATCTAGCAACAACCATCAACACTTCTCCTCTTCCACTCTCCATTCACCTTCCTTCAGAAAAGCTTTCTACTTAATGAGGTGTCCTGGTCCCGAGTGAAATAAATCATCTCATGTCCAATTTTCTTCTGCCCAACATCCTGCAATGTAATGTCATGTTTCTTATATTCAGCCGTGGTAAAAACAGCAGGCAGGCTGGCTTTTGGAAGTAAAGATATAGGATCTGATCTGGTTTTTATTGGAATCAGTGATCAAGTTCTCACTTCAGCAGAACTCATGACTCACACATGGCTCACAGCATCTCATTTGCACCAGTGAATGCTCTGGGTTAAAACAAAGGTCATTAGAAAATGTACCCAAGAGATTAAGACCAGTTTAAATACACAATGAGGGATGTAATGTTTGAGGGGAGTGTAGTTAAACTGAGCAAACCAGATAGGACACTGTCTCCCCAGCTTTTAAAGGATGCATCTGATTTTCTGGCCCTGTGGTTATTGTTGGTTGATCAATAAACGGGCTTGACTTTGCTCTAGCAGGAATAGTGGGGTGGAGAGGGAATGGGAACAGTTTGTTTCAGGAAACAGTTTCATGTAAGCTCAGCTTGTAAGAATCTCAAATTGAAGATTTCACATGACTGGAAGGCAAAATCTTCTGGCTGAGGGCCAAGTAGGGAAATGAGTGATGTTTGCTGGGGGAGCTTAACCCTGCTTAGGGACAGGAGGAGTGGCTGGTGGGGAGATAAGTGGGTGCCCTCTGTACCCCTCTGGGCCTGTTTCTACCTTTCTGAACCTGCTTGGCCTCTCCTCCTCCTGAGAAGACTGGATCTGTTGGTGGTGATCCCAAAAGGCCCTGTTTTCATCATTTGTGCCCAAGTGGAGGCTCTTCCTAGGAAAGGTTCCTTGAGTACAAGCCATGAAAGGTTGTTTTGTTTTTTGGTTTTTTTTGGTTGCTTGAGAATGACCCTTTCCAGGTGGTACAGGAGACAGATGTGCAGTTCTGGGAGCTGTGGGATGGGCTGATGCTGCTGTGGCCCTACAGTGCTCCTGCCCATCTGAGCAAGGCAAGGGGGTGGTGTTTCAAGGAGTGCAAAAAGGCTTTTCCCTGGTCATGATCATCCCCTGTTGCACAAAGCATCTCATTCTGCTTCTCCAAGAAGGAAAGGCTGAAAGGGATGGAGAACAGAGAGGACTGTTCCCTCTTTTTGTCCCCTGGAGAGTGTGTTATTTAATTAGGTACAAAGGCTGTTAAAATAAAAAGATTGATTTGGAAGTCTGCTTGATTTATTACAGCCTCCAGGAAGAGGAGAGAAGAAATTCTGAAAAATGTTCAGTTTTAGTTCATATCTTTCTATCTGGGACAGAAAAGAAAGAAAGAAGCAGGAAGTAACTTTCCATGTAAAATTCAGTTTTTGCTTAAAATTTTCACTTAGGGATTTTGTTTTCATTAAATTACCCAATTACTGGGTTTAGTCGAACCTCCAAAGCTAAAAGGAATTAGAAATTACAGAACATAGAAGACAATATTTTTGGTGGTGTTCCTTTCTTTGTATCTTTGCTAACTTTTTAAAAAAGAACTCCAAAATGAGAGATAACTCCTTTTATCCATATATATCTGTATATTAAATATCCATCCATTTAATATCCATCTGAATATTTAAAAAATTCCTTTTGAACTTCCATGCAAAATAATTGTAATTTTCCAACCAGTTATATTCCAGCTATTGGAAGCATTTTTTTCTCTTTTACCTCAAATTCCACATGTATGTTAATACTCAGTCAGCCCTTGAAAAGTCACGTAGACCCAGGTTTATATTTGTTTTCAGAATTGGGATGTATTTTGGTGGGGAGCTGAGTTGAGCCCCAGCTCCAGGCACTCTCTGCCATATGGAAGTGTTTGCAGATGCGTGCTGGGGAATGTGGAGCTGAACCATGGCTCCTCATCGAGGAGCAGTGCTGCCTGCTGAGTATGTTTGGAAATCCAGGGGTTTAGTGGAGCAGGATATCTATTTTCTAGGTCAAAAAGCATAATTTGGCATTCGGCTCTGGTGGAAAGTCGTGGAGAACTGGCTTCGTACCCGCCCTTTGTGACACTGAGAATGTGTTTCTGCGTGAGTGAATTCAAGGGTTTAATGTTGGACATATGGGGTTTTATGGTCTTGGCCCAGCCCTCTTGTATAAAGGAACTGGAGAATGGGTGCAGAGCTAGACACCAAACTGGCAAGATGTCACAAGAGGAACTGGTGTGTCACCACTGGGTACAGCCACAGCAGAGAGAGCCTCTGCACGTGGGCTTGCCGCATCGCACCTGCTCCTCTCCGTGTCCATCTCCGTGAACTGTGCACAGGAAATGTAACTGTGACATGAGGAAACCCCATCCTTGCACTGCCAAAGCATCCAGCTTCTCCATGTGCTAAGTGCGGGATGTTATCATGCCCTTTATCTTTCACTAACTCTGTGCAGGCACATCCAGAGGGTCTCCCTGCAAGCCTCAGCCTCCCCAGCACTATTTATGAGGGGGTCTGATGACAGGACAAAGGGGAATGGCTTAAAGCTGACAGAAAGCGGGGTTAGATTGGATATTAGGACAAAATTCTTTGCTATGAGAATGGTGAGGCCCTGGCACAGGTTGCCCAGAGAAGCTGTGGCTGCCCCATCCCTGGAAGTGTTCAAGGCCAGGCTGGATGGAGCTCTGAGCAACCTGGTCTAGGGGAAGGTGTCCCTGGCCGTGGCAGGGAGGTGGGAATGAGATGAGTTTTAAAGTCTCTTCCCACCCAGACCATTCTGTGTTTCTGTGGTGAAGGCTCTTTTGATTTGTGAGTCCTTTGAGATGCACAGACCAGAGGTTCTAGAAATACCACCTACGTGTATTGCTGGACAGCCTGGGGCGACTTGTTCTTTCAGTCCCTTTTGTGGGCTTCAAGTTTGGGAACGTGCCTTGGCTGAAGAGCTGCTGCTTTAGAGCAGTGATACGTGGGAGGAAGGGGCTTTTCAGGAGTCAGCCGCCTTGAGTACACAGTGCTTCATCATTTTGTTTGCTTAATTGAAAATTACCTTAGAAATGCACAGTAAATATTGTTAATGCTACTGGAAGAATGTGTCCAAGTTGATTCAATCCTGAAACCAGCTGGAAGAGCACCAGCGCTTATGTCATGCTTGCTCGTGACTTAGGCAATCAGAGGTGTTTTGTAGCACACTTAGCAAAAGGTGGAATGAAGAATTCAGCCTCGCTGGGTCTGGATACAGCACCGAGCTCTTAAATGCACAGAGATCAGGATTTCATAGAAGAGCCCCACAAGTTTTCACACTTTCATGTAAAATTTCCCCCCTTGTGGAAAACTAAGGCTCGTGCTGTTTGACAACGCACACACGCGCAAAATCACCCCGGACTGTGCAGAGTCAATTGGGGGATGTTGTTTGTGTCTGGAGAAAAGTATTTAATCATATTCCCAAAGATATCCCCCTGATACGAATGGTAACAGGATGTTTATAACAGAGATAAGGCTGGGCTGAAATCCTATCCCTCTCTGGGAGCTAATAAAAGCAAAGATTTGGAATTAAGTATCACTTTCTCTGAGCTGCACACGAATGAGGAAATAGGGTCAGAAGGGCAAGCTGCAACATTGTAGGCACTTTATCTAAAACATAAACATTACTAGAGTGCATTCTGGCCAAATTAACTCTCTCAGATCTGCCATGTTAGCATTCCTGTAGTACTTAAGCCTGCCAGCTTTGCTGCTCTGCTGACTGAGGGTTGAACTCCAAGTTGGGGTTGACACTTGCAAACTCAGGGGTCTGAGCAGGGAGGGTCTGTTCAACACTTTTGCAATTAAATATTCTCCAGAGAAATGCCAATGTCATTGTGAAAAAGAAAAGGAGAAAAAAGAGTTGGGGTGAAGTCACAGAACTATGATCTGCTCTGCTCAGTGCACAAATGCCTGCAAAGTGGAGTTTTCTTTCCACTAGCAGGAAAAACAGGAGTATTTGCTTTGCTACTGTTCACTGCAAAGCACTTGGATCAGAGAGGCAGGGCTTGAAATCACAACCTCCCTCAAGTCCCAAGTGGGCCTTTTGATACCACACTGCGTAGTTTAGCCAGTGATGTCAAAATCTTCCTAAAATCAGGATGCAACTTTGGGATGGGAACACTCTGCACACTCAACATCATCTGTGTTTGAGAGATGTCATGCAATTGCTGCAAGAGCTGCTCTCAGGTGCTCCAACCAAAAGCAAGATCCCCTTGTGCCAGGCAGTGGCCAGATGCCTCTCACAAAAACAGAAGGACAGGAAGGACGTGTTATCCTCGTACGTGTCACAAGGGATTGATGGAGCTGATGCTATCTCCGCCCTGAAAGCAGAGGTGCAAAGGCCTGCAAAGAGGAGGAATAATATTAAAATTAGCACCTTCCTAAGATCAGACAAGCATTTGGGAGCTAAATTACTTCCTTGCTGTGTAAGGAGGAAGCAAAAGAGAGCAGAATGTGCTCCACACCTTTCCATGGAGCAGATGGCTCCCCACAGTAGTTGTGGACCTCAGCCAGGAGGGATGGGGAGAGCTCTGTCCCAGGGTTCTGTTCAGGCCTGGCTGCAGCTGGTTGACTTTGGAGTATCTGTTCCACTTGAAATGCCACCTTGTTTTAATATTTATCTTAAGTTTTCATTCTGATTTGGGATTAAAATAGTATTTTCTAAATGTACTGGGCAAGAAACTTTCTGCACCTTTTGCAAAAATCAAGTCATGCCAACTGCTTAGAGTGAAGGGACTGCTTAGACTTGGGGTGGTTTTGGTTTGGTTGGGTTTTCCTTGTTGTTTTGTTTTGTTTGGAAGGAACAGATCCTCAGGATCTCCTAAATGCCTCCATGGTAGTGACCACTTTTTTGTTTTCCGTTTTACAGAATGATAAGGTGATCCTAAATATCCTATCTTTCTGGGATTCCTGGGAGTCTTACAGCTGGGAGGTTGATGGGGCAGGGATTGCCACCTCCAGGGCACTGTGTGTACAGTGAGGATGCTCTTGGAGGTACAAGATTGAGGAAACCTGGTGTCCCCACAACTGCCTGGTAGGCACCCAAAACCCTCAGAAATTCCCCATAGCCCTGCAGGGTTGTCTGCAGTGGATTACCCCAGAACCTATCCTGGGTATCAGAAGAAGAATATCAGTTTGAAATTCCATCTGTAAAATGGCCTTGTGTCAACAGAATGAGACTTTGTGATTATAAAAGCATTTCTTATATTACTGTTCTCTAATTTCCAGTCACAGAACTGTGAGGTTCAATGGTCCAAAGTTAAATGGATTGTCCAGAGTCTCACAAGCAATAGGAAGGGAGACAACCCAGACTCCATGTCCCAGCCCTTGCTTTGAGGACACCCAAACTACATTTTTACCCAGCTCCTTCCTGAGAAAACTCTTGAGTTTGTAAACTCCCTGGTTGGGTGGGTTTTTTCCCCCCTCTTTTTTTTCCTCTTTTTCTCTTTTTTTTTTCCACAATCACTTGAATTCTTATCATAATTCCTTATCTATGGCAAAGAGCAGTGTAAATACCTCAAGTAAAATCTCAGCTGTGCTGGGAACAGCTAGTCCTTGTTAGCTGATGGTGGTTTATGTTGCAGATAGCAGTTATCTGAGGAGGCTTTGCACAGCAGTGTAAAGCCATTCCTTTGTCAGCTGAGGTCCATCAAAGTCCTGTGGAGGATTTGGCCGCTGGAGCATCCTGGTAGGGCACTGCCGTGCCATTGCAAGGTGCCTTGGCAGGAAATGAGGCAGCCATTCCCTTGAAATCTGAACTCTGTGATGCAGTGAATTAGAGGGGAGTGTAGTCTCCAGCGCCAGCTGCCAAGAGATTGTGCTGCCAGCTTACTCCTTTCCTCATTTTATTTCCCAGTGGACCAGCTTCCAGCTGGATCCCAGCCCTTCAGAAAGGGGAGGAGAGTGGAGGCTGTGATTTGCTAGAAGTCATTCATATAGGGGGAAATGGGAGTGGATAAAAAGAGTTGGAAGAAGTTCTTCAAGTAGCTTATAAATCCACGTTGCTGTCTGGAAATGCTGCTGAGCGTCCTATAAACCTATCCTTTTCCTTGTGCTGTTTCCTCTGCTCCTAGCATTGTACACTGAAAGCTTGTCAGATAGGTCACTTCACACTGGCCTTTTATTTTTTTTTTTAAAGCACACAAGGAGCTCCTAAGGTTTAAAATCATGCAGTGAAGCTGCATGTGACAAAGCTGTCAGTATTCGGGAGGAATTGCCAGCAGTGTGTTAATCCCAGCACTCACACGGATCTCCTTGGGTGAGATGTGCTCCCCTTCCAACACGTTCCTTCCAGTTTTCTTTCTAAACCACAATCAAAACCCTCCTGTATTTTGGTTGAGATTTGAAACAGCCAGTGGTTCACTGATTTCACATAAAGGGCTTCTGTGCAGGGGATTGTGCATTCGTTAAACTACTTAGGGCTAGCCACCTTTCCTCACCCAAAGCCCTGGGAGGGGCCAGTGGGGTTTCCATTTCAGCCACCCTGCAAGGGGAGGGGAGCGATGCTGGTGCTGCTGACTCTGGTGGAGCTTTGGGGTCTCACTGGGGAGCTGGATGAGACTGCTCAAATGGGGACAGCCAGCCAGACTGGGGGAAAAGTCTTTATCCCTTCATCCCTGTGGCTGAGTCAGAGACCTGGACTCCAGACAGATACCTATGGAAGTGTCCACCTCCTGTGTTCCGGGCTCAATATCTGGTCCTCAAAGTGAACCTGAGGGCTCCAGTCCTGTGTTACATCTGTTGTCTCTGTTAAAGTATCTTGTGTTTTTGCAGCCCCTACTTTAAGAGGGGATTAAAATAATCCAGTATAGCTTCCTAGCTTGCCTGGAAACTGTGCTTGGTGAGGTCCCTGTGCCTTCATCTCCCTGCTCCTCTCTCCCTGGGCAGCTCTTGTTCCCCATTTGGACCCATGTGGCTTTGGGGTAGCACAGGCTTGCTGGGCTGGGGTCAGAAACACCCTCTCTTCTCCACCACCTCCGAGGAGCTCTCAGAAACTTGTTTTACAGCCTGGCAGTGCTGTGGGTAGGAAGCCAAGCTCTGTGTCTGAAAAAATCAGTACAGGATCCTGATAAATTCGTCTGCCTGATGGTGCTTCTATATTTGGGGTTCTGTTCCTTGTGGTTGCACAGAAACGTTTGCAAACATGCACTGGAGAGACCAGCAAAACATAAATCTATCTTATTTCGAATTTGCAATGGGTAAGGCAATCTCATCCCTCAGTGGCCAAGCAAGGATTTTTGAATGTGTGGTTCTGGCAAAAATTAATACCTTATTATAGCTTCAGGGATAAGTTTGCACCAGCTTACCCTGAGTGACTGAGTTAATATACAGCTCTGCAAAAAAATCTGGATTTTAAAAAATAATTAAAACCACTGTGCAGACAGCATAGTTTTGTTTAAGTGGGGCTGTGTTACATGACAGGCTTTCTACCCCAGCCACCTTTATTGCAGTAGCAGTAGGGTATATTGGTTTCAGTATGACTTGCGGATTTTTTTTTCTCCTTTTGAACTGCATTCATGAACAAGTTCATGTGGATGGAAATGGTGTATGGAAATCTCTCATTCTAAGCAGTGTTAGAAATTACTAAATTATAAATTTTAAACCATATAAGCACCTTGGATTAAATGGAAATTGGAAAACAGCTGAGAAATCAGGCCCGAAGTTCTCACTCTGCCAAAGAAGTTGAAGACTCAGGTGGGCAAGAGCATCCAATGAAGGTAACCAGGGTTAGTACCAAGTGGGACCTGCTTCACTGTCACTTCTACAGGAATCACCAGGTGACTTGTGCTGAGTTATATCCAGCCTGGAGTCTGTGTTATCCAACTCGCTTGTGGACATTGTCCCTGCAATGTTTAGCCTGTTGTTCATCAGGACGGAGAATGAGGTTTAGCCTCCCTGGCCTTTGGTTCTTCTGGTGCAAGAAGGGACCTCCCATCCAAAAATGTGTTTTGACTGTAGGTGCAGGAAATTGTTGGTGATTTGCCTCTGGATTTCTGTGCTCACGCAGAGCCTGGCACAGAAGGGATCACATGGGGGCAGAGAAAACTGGGTCCTGCCATTGACAGCAGCAGTAATGATAACAAGGGAACTGACAAGTCACCATTTCCTCTTCTCCTGAACTATTTCCAATTCTTCTGACTAGGAAAGAGTCATTAATGTGTATCTATTCTGTACAGTTTTGGATCCATCACTTCTGTTTGCCTAAATGTACATTTTATTTCAAGCCAAACCCTGACGTGTGTGTTCCTACTCAATGTGCTTAAACATTTCCCTAATATTCTCCAAAGTGCCTGTCTATGAGGACTTTAGAGCAGGTAGGCTTCCCAGAAAATATTGTAGTCGATGAGTTTTACATCACAGGCTCCCTCTTGCACTCTTTTCCTGTTGGTTTTGTTGGTTTTTTTTTTTTTTTTGAAGTGGAAACTGTATTCATTTTCAAAGTGGACGTGTGCAGTCAGCAAGGATGAAAATGAAGGTAACTGTCAAAAATCCTGCCAGAAAGGATTTCTCCACTTTAATTCCTGCTTATATTATTAAGACAAGTAAATTATCTTTACATGGAATGTTTCCTTTTTTTCTGGAAACACTACTGATAAATTATGTAATATTCAAGGCCCTTCTCCACAGCTGTTGGAAGCCCAAAATTTCTATTCCCTTCACCACAAGATGTGCAGATGCCAAGTAAAACCTTAACCTGACTTTCATGATGAAATGTGATGGTATTGCAGAGGGAAATGAGGAATCTACAAATATTATTCTGAAAGTAATGGACTGATTGAGCTCCTGTATTTTTTCCTGGGTATTTTTAGGAGCCTGGTCTTTTTACTACAGGGATTAGGAAGAAGCCAAGCAGAGTTCTGAAATGGTAGCTGAGAGGGGCTTTCTCTGGCTGTGACCTGAAATACTATTTTAAAACCACCTTGACAGGAACAGGCTATAGCTGCTGTGTCAAAGCAGAAAGCTGCTATTTTTATCCCTGAATTTTTAACCAGTTCTCAGGAGGAGCTTGCTTTCTACACTGCTTTCAGATTGTCACTTCCAAAACCGAGAGGACTTCTTTAGTATCATTAGGAAGAGGGAGTAGCTGAAGCAGAAAAACCTCATCGACTGACAGGATAGTATAGTGCCTTTTTGTGAAGAGGGATCCCTTTTCCTCTGGTTTTTATCCTCCCCTAAGCTGTCCACCGAAACTTGAATAGCAGAGGCCACTTTTGCTCCATATCTAAAATAAATTAGGTCAGTTGTTGACATTTTAGCACAAGTAGCTTATCTTAGGGGTAAGAGCTGCTTAACCCATTGCAAGGGGGAATGAATACTTTTTCCCCCACCCCAACATAAACAGTCCCTGGACTTTTCAAACAGTGTTTGGGAAGGTCTCTTGACATCTGACACTGTGCAATTTACTACTCTTGTCAGGTGAGTAGGTTTGTCTCTGGTGACCAGCACTGGTCCCCGCTGCACTGGTATGGGTGTTCTAATACCTCTGCCCAGCACCCACTGCTGCTCCTTGCCTCCCTCTGTGGACAGCAGTTCCAGCTGCCCATGAGCCATCTCTCAGCTGCTCGAAGGCCTTGTCCTCTTGCTTCAAAGATAAGGAGAAAAACTACACTATTTAATTATGTAATTGGTTGGAGCCTCCTTGTTGCCCTCTTTTATGTCTAAATGAGCAACCTTTAAGTGGAAAGTTGCTTCGTAAACTTGTGGCATTATGAGTTTAGGAGGTTACGGACACAGAGGATTTGATAGGTGTCAACCTAAAAATTTTCATATACTGACAAGAGGAGTCAGCCCATGTCTGGCTGTTGTTTTTCATGCTGAATATGCCAACTTCAGCATCCCATCACTATGTACACAGCTGTGGATTGTCAAAGGGGATCTGGCAGGACAGGGAATTTTAGACCAGGATTCAATTGCATAAGTAGTGTGAATTTTGGGTAAGGACCCAAGTGTCGTGTACCTGGTACTTGGCCAATTTTTACTCTGGCTGCTCTTTGACTCCATTCCTCTGAGCAGTCCTTATTTTCAATGTGGGCCTTAAACTTGAGGGAAATACAGAAGGAATAGGTGAATTTTTAGGGTTCAGGGCTAGATAAAATTTATCAGGCTAACTAACAAGGAGAACAGGAAGAAAAAACCCTTTTTTTCTCTGGTTTATGCACAAAAGCTTTGCAAGTTCCCAAATACCCTGGTGAGATGGGCGAATGAGAAACTTTGACAGCATAAAAGTATCTGTTAGAAGTACTCACTTATCAGAGTGCTATTTTTCAGTAAGAAAACATGATTTATGTGGGTTCAAGGAAGAGGACACAGGTGATTATTGTGATGGGCCTCTCTGAAAATATCCAGATCCTACTTTAGCCCACTGAAGAACACCCCGGTGCTGCCTGAGTTCAAAAACAAGTACCTGTCTTGCCAAGGCACTGCAGAACCACCTTCTGACCGGTAACACCCCTGAGTTCCTGTGCCTTGGGAAGCAGTGACCTCCAAAATGCATGGTCCTGTGTTAGATGTACCCAGGAGAAGTTCAATGCTGGCTTCTCCAGAGCAAAGCCAGAGAAGCTAAACATGAGTGATTCACTGCAGTGAGGGAGCCTGGCTTTAGCTTGGCCTTGGAGGCGGCCGGCGTGGCTTCCTGGCGTGAGCGTGCTTCCCAAGAAACCCTTACGTCTTCTAGGTGGAGGTGCTGATTGCAGCGCATGAAGTCAAGCCGTGTTTAGCAACAGCCTTTGATGAGAGCACCATCCCTTCTGTCGGATCCTGAAGACATTACCTAACCATCTGCTTTCTGAATTCCTGGGAACTGCCCAGCTCGGGGCTCGTGGAACCAACCAGACACATGCACACACAACAAATGAGTTCTGCTTAACACCTGGGGCCAAGCCCTCAGCTGATATAAATGGGCAGCTGTGACACTAAGCTAATTTATGGCAGCCCTAGATTTGGCCCAAGAATACTATTATTTTTCTATTTAGAGAAGTGCTAGCAGTTTGCAGGAGCTTGTTATTAGGAATGAGCCAACTATTTCAGAGGAAATTACGGAGTAATAACAACCACAGAACCTAAATTAGTTGTTTTTAAGTTATGAGAGCATAAAATAATAATATCTGACACCACTAACCACTATTCTTTTTTGCACTCTTTAAAACTTCAGCTGCGCTTTGCCAAACCAATTGTTTCCAGGTTCTGTCAAAAATATTGTCCTTGGGCAGAAAGCTTGGATGCTAAATTTCATCCCAGAATGATTTTTATGGCGGAGCGACAGAAACCTTGAAAAGGGGATTTATAACTAATACAACCTTAGCTACTGTGGCGTGAACGGTGCTGCAATTCTCATTAGCTGAGCTTTTTTTTCCCCCTTTTCTCAGAATTTCAGAGGGTGGGGCTGGCCATAGGAAGTAGTCAACTTGTGTGTACACTTCTGTCATGGCAGGAAAGGAACTCAGCAGCTTCATTTCCCCTTTCATCCCTGAACATCTGTCAGGGTTCAAAGATTCTGAAGCAATAGGATTTCGGGATGGTTTTTCATCTTGTGGCTGTGAGCGTGGGCAGCTGGTGTGACTGTGGTGTGTGAGCCGAGGGGTTTCAGCATCAGGAATTGACTCTTCTCCTCCTCTTTAATGAGGTTTATTCTTTGGGGCGCTGTGGAAAGGCTTTGAACCTGAAAAGAAGCTTCAGCAAATAATAAGGAGGGAGAGGGACTAGCAAGTAGAGGATGTGCCAGGTTTGTGTCCTGCTTGGCTTTACTGCTCAAGTCCAGACTTTGGGTTGTGGGAGAAGGTGAGAGACTCCTCTGTGTGTGTTAAACACCACGTGTGCAGGGTTGGGAAAGGGGAGTGGAGAGATGGCTGGAGGATTTTTCTGTGTGTGTGGACTTCTGTTTCCCATGAGCAGAGAGTTCCAGTCATCAAGCTCTTGCAAAAGGGGTGTAGGTGCACCTGCATTTTAAGGTATTTCCTTAGCACAGCACAACATTCAAGGCAAAAATCCAAACAAAAAAAAACCCTTTAACACCAGTTTGTTATAGAAACAGAGAATTTCTGACTCTACGTAGCCCTGAAGCAGCACTGTGACCCTTCTTTGAAATTTCAATGTAAATATCATCTTAAGTATCCAACTTCCAAACTCTCAGGGTGGGATCTCGGCTGTGGTGGTAGAAACTGCAGGGAAACCAAAAGCCCTAAAATATGAAGTGATTTCTGTAGCCCACTGGGTCTCCCCAGGATGGTCTCCTGGGGATGAAAGATGATACATGTGGTGAGTAATGTGATCATCATCCCAGAGTAGAAAACAAACCCAAGTTGAAGGTCGCAGAAGTCTTTCATCTCCACTTTTCCCAAGCCACAAATGGTGAAATCTCCACGTGGCTTGCTCATATTCCTTTTGCAAGATGAGAACTTCTGTCCTCCATGGGAGAGGCAGAATGGGAACGAAGTTGCTCTGTTAATGAAGAAACCATTAATCATAAGTGACCCTGCTAGAAGCTGTTCTTGTGGTGCCTTCTCTTGGTGTCTTTGATAGGGAGGGAGAAAATTTTGATGAACCTACAAGATCTCTCCTGTCTGTCTTTGAAGCTGTTGAAATTCACTCAAGATAAGGAAAAAGGGTTCTTCCAAAATGAGTATCCCAGTTGGCAGCTTCATTGGGCACGGGCTTTGCTGCAGATGGTGTGAAACGCTTTATGTGGTTGCTGGCACAATGGCTTTTAAGAACCATCTTTTTTTCTGAATTGCTTTTTTTGAAAAGAAATTGAACTGATTAAATATATATATGTGCACACACACATATATATATACATATATGGATGTGGAGGTGGATTGTGTTTGAAGATGGTGAGTTGAGGGTCAGCACCTAGCCCTGGGTACCTACATTCATTAGAAATACGCAGGAGACTGAGGCTGGGGTGTACTCTGGCAGCCCACTGGAGGTTGTGCATACTCTGCTGCCATCTGGCTAATGTGGAATCCTTCCTCCCTGCCTTGGCAGTCCAACCAGGAAGCGTTCCTTGCCTCTCTTTTGTGAGTGGCTAGATCACTTCATGCAATTACGTGAAAAGGCTTGCAAATATCACCTCTCTGCTATAGTGAAGCATCTCCCAGTACAACACTGATGTGCTCAGTTCAGGAATCGTGATTTGTTTTGTTTTGGTTTTTAGGTTGTTTTTTTTTTTAGCTGGAAATAATAATTTAACAGTTTTCAACAATTTTCTGTCTTCAAGGCCTGACCTGCCATTTGGGGGGTTTAAATGTCTGCTTGACTCTTCATAAGGGTGGATTAAGGGAAAACACCTACCAGCCCAAAAGTACCTGCACTTTGTCTGGCCTCTTCTTTGGGATCTCCTTTTCCATGTGCTCCTTGTTTGTGTAATCCAAAGCAAAGGCTGCACCAAGCCAATGCAGGGCAAGGGGAAGGGAATAAACAGTCGTGTTTGTTTTCCATCCTCTTGCTGTCAGATACAAAGAGCAACTTCAAAGCAATACATAACGAAGTTGGGTGATACACCAACTGTAATTAAAACGCCCCTGCAGGAAGTCATGTCACTGAAACAACAACTGCTTCAGAAAGCAGTAACAGTTTTGTGCCAAAGGCATGTGAAACTACTGTGTCTGAACCAGGACTCAAAAAAAAAAAAAAAATTGCCTCTTGCTTTAATCCATCCCTATGCAGGACAATTGAATTTAATTCTGAGACTGCACTGGTTGCAGTGGGGCCAAATTAAAGCACAGACTGGCACAGTGTCAGTGAGCCATCTCTGAGCAGAGGGACTTGTAGGAGGGAGCAGAGAGGTTGGAGGTGATCTCTGTGGGGGAGCAGTGCCCGGGCAGAGCTCAGCCCCTCCAGCTCCCTCACACTCTGTGACCTTATCAAATCGTGTTCCTCACTGCCTGCAACCACGTCCTGCCCTGAGGGAATTAAAGCAGGGCATGGCACTACTGAGTGTTGTACCCAGCTCTGGGGTCTCCAGCACAGGAAGGACAGGGAGGGACCTGTTGGAGCTAAGCCCACAGGAGGGACAGCAAGCTGATTGTGGGATGGAGCACCCCTGCTATGAGGAAAGGCTGAGAATTGGTATTGTTCAGCCTGGGAAAGAGAAGGCTTTGCATGGCCTGTTTATGGCCTTGCAGTACCTGAAGCAGCCAACAAGGGAGATGGAGAGAGACTTCTGACAAGGGCCTGGAGTGACAGGACAAGATGGGGAACAGCTTCAAACTGGAAGAGTATCTTTAGATTACATATTAGGCATTCTTTATGATGAACGTGCTGAGGCCCTGGCACAGGTTGCCCAGAGAAGCTGTAGTTGCCCCATCCCTGGAAGTGTTCACAGCCAGGCTGGATGGAGCTCTGAGCAACCTGGGATAGTGGAGGGTGTCCCTGGCCATGGCAGGGTTTGGAACCAGGTAGTCTCTAAGGTCCAAAGCATTCTGTGTTTCTGTGACATGCAGGAAGAACTTGGGCTCAGCAGAAGGGCGATGAGACCCTGCCAGAGGAGAACGGTGAGGTGCCCTTGTGGTGCTGCTGAGTGTCTGTGTTACAATTCAGTGACATCCAGGTGGAAAGGGTGAAAAGTTGCCCACACCAAGTGCTGTACTGATGATGACTCGTGCAGAGGCAAAGGCATCCCCATCTCTACCAACACAGGTCACTTCAGCACCATACTGATTTATTTGTGTCTTTATTACAGAAAGGCCCAGAATCCACTAAAGCCAACAAAAAGACTCTACTCAGCTCTGGGCTGTGCTTTTGTGCATTTCTCATCAGTAGAAGAAATGCTCCTTCTGTAGTTATTGTATGTGGGTTTCTTAATATTAATTAGCATTGTTGTGGAGTTTTTAGTTATGAAATAATATCTGCGGTGCTGCTTTATGGCTTGTGTAGCTGCTGTCCTCTGTGATGCTGTAAATGTCAGTGCTTTCCTCAGTGCTTTCTGCTTTTTTTCCTTTATGGTCAGGGTTGGAAAGAATAAATGCTTCTGAATGATTATGAAGTTGACTTTGGAAGACTTTATTTTAAAAGTCCAGGTACACTCCTTTATTTAGACAGTAGTAATTCTAAAGTGGAAGCAAATTGTTGAATAGATTTACCTGTAGGAAAAAGGGGAAAGCAGCTGTTGCTTTCGATTTTATAAAAGTAGCTTAAAACATAGATGGTTAAAAAAAACCCTAAAAACCCAAACCAGAAATCCCCAAAAACACTCAGTGCAGGTCATTTTGAAGAGAGAAGTTATTCAGAGCTTGAGCAGTAAGCCCCAACAATGAATTTAAGTTACAGACAAAACCCATGTTTTATCAATCAACTGCTACTTTCAAGTTTGACAACTTTTGTAAGCAGGAAAATGTCAATTACAGAAGATATTTGAACCTGTGGAAATAACCCATGGAAACACAAAATGTCTGTTCACACATCAAAATGATCCAGACTATAAGGAAGTTAAAAACCAGAATGCACTAAGGAATTATCTGACGGAAAAATGGAAACTTTGTTATGAATTTTCAAGAAATATTGGCTAATTAATTTCTTTGGTGAGTTTATAAGGTTATTTAGGATTGGAGAAAATGAGGTAACTTCCGTGTTTTCCTGATGTGTAACAGCTATGGAAACACTTTGAAATGAGTGTCCCATCATTATGAATTCATTTGGTTATCCTTTTAATAACAGTGATCGTACTCAGGCATTTTATATGGATCTTACATCCCATCTCCTTCAGGTGCTGCTTGGTCACTTCACTGAGCACTTGTCAGCTGGGTCTTATTAAATTCCCATTAAGGAAGGAAGAGCTAAATACCCAGTAAAGAATCTGAATGGGGAAAAAAAATCTAAAAAACACGTAGGCTCAGGCCTGGAAAATTAGTTTGTGCAGAGCAGAAAATGTTCTATTTAAGCAAACAAAACACTGAAATTGACTGTTTTACATCCATTGCCATGATAAAAAAAAATTGTCGGGAACCTGGTTCTACAAAGCAAAATTAAATCAATGCTCACTTTCTGCAGCAAGATGTGCTCTTTGGTGAAATGTTTTGTTAAATGCAGCCAGTGTAGCTGGAAAAAATAGACACAGACTTCCAGGCTTATGAGCTCCTCGGGTCTGAAGTGTGTGATTTAGTGTAATGAGTTTTAGAGAGCCTCTTAAACCAAATGCCAGCATTTCCTAGGGCCAAGTAACACTGGCCACACGGAGGTCTGATAACAAGTAGAAAGTTTGTTTGGACCTGAGTTCAAATAATCCCTTCATGTTGCCTTTAATTTACAAGTTCAGCTGAACAAATTAGGATGATTTTATATCTGCACAAATGCCTGTGTTGAGTTTTGATGCTGTTTTACTGGTCTGATGAAACTAAGCAATCTCCCATTAAAACTCCAGGCATATGAATGCTAAATTAGAGCCCAAAATTATAGGGGCAGAGGAACGTGTTTCCAACAGTGAGGAACACAGCTTGTTTCATAGATATGTTAATTAGCAACACTTTTTTTCTCATGGAATATTTAACATGGTCATTAAGGACTAAACATTTTTAGTCTAACCTGGAATACTTTCATTGTGGGGTTAAAATGGGAAAGTTCTCGGTTAAAACCTTTTGTGCTGTAAAAATTTCCTTCTTGTATTCTCTGTGAAAGGTTTCCTTTAGTTAAACCAGACATTTTCTGTCTAAACCTAGAAATATGTGATAGCCTAATTAGGATTATTCAGTTTATGGAGGTAATAACCTAGATGGGCTAAGGAGCTTCCTGTTGCATGGGGGACAAGCATCACTGTTCACCCAAATCCAGCATTCTTGCCTTATCTCTTTTTTTTGCCTCAAATTCCCCTCCTGCCAAGGGAGCAGTATTACATAACCAAAATCCTTGGAAAGCCCCGACAGCCCAATGCTGCGTAAGTGAGCATTAAACAATTAAAATACCACGTTGTTAACACCAAATACCATTTCTCAATGAAATTAAGACATTCCTGGAGTCCAACCCTGACTGCCCAAGACATTCTTTCCTTCATGCAGAGCTGGGTGTTGCCTGGGGCATGTGCAGTGCCCCTCCAGCAGTGTGGGACCAGGGTGGGTTTGGGTAGGTGCTGCCAGGGGTGTAACACAGTGGGCATCAGTGCTGTGCCCATCTGTTTCATGGGCTGTTGGAGATGGGGAGCTCCCAAAGGCTCCGTATGGGATATTCCTGCAGCTCCCCAGAGAGTCTATGGGAGCCCCTGGGAGAGGAGCAGCAGCCCAGCCCTGTGCTCTGTGTCAGCCTTGCTGGAAGGATGGGCACAGGGCCACCCTCAGCGTCTGGGTTATGTGGGAGGTAACTCCCAAATTATCCAGGGAGCCTTGGGACAGCTGATGCCAGGGCAATGCTGCCACTCTGGGACCTCTTATGTTACCTCTGGAGCCCATGTGCTGTGCTCCAGGGGTGCACCATCTCCCTCGCTGTGGTCCTGGGTGTTCCAGGGGGAAGGGAGCACCAAGGGCCACTTGCTGGGACACTGCGTAACATGAGCAGAGCCCCCCTATGGAGTAAACCAAGAGCTGGGCAGGTGACCTGATTAGGGGGGTTTGCAGAACTAACCCCATCAGTTCATGAAATATTCCTGGTCCTTCCTGCTGTCTATGGTGGCATTAACCACACCTCACTGTCTCCGAGATGGATTCACTGGGAGGCTGTAGTTCCCAGGGAAGAGCCTTTTTACGATCCCAAAGCACCAGCTCGAATAGTTGCCTTAAAATTAACTCCAAGCAAGTGGCCTGACATCACTGGGTAGGATTACTGACACCTGTTTAGTAAACAGCAAAATTACATCACATCTTTTCGGCACCAGGTTGTTAAAAGAGAGCTGGAGAGCAGATGTAGCCTCCAGAATGAATAGGAGAATTCATTATGCTTCAAGGCCTTTAAACTCATCAGGGTGAAAGAGTGATTGACCTCACACCATAACTGTTAGCAAGTGATTTATTGACAAGGGATTGACAAGGTACATTTCCCTGGAGGGCACAGTAAATAATTTTTTCATCCCAAAGTGTTTTTGCAGAAATGTTTATGTATTTGAGTATTCAAAGTTAACTAATTTCCGGTAGTTTGACAGAAGGCACTTTTTTTTTTTTTTCTCAATGACCAACAAAATCTTGTGTGAGTTCATCTCTTTTCACAGTAGTATTTGGTGAACTTCTCCTGCATGATCTAATCTCGCAGTGGAAAACCAAATAAGAAGGTGTTGGTAAGCAGGAATGAGTTCACCAGCCTGCTCAGCTGGTGTTATGGGTGAAGACAAGGCTTGCACATACTGGAAACAGCACTTTTCCTTGGACTGGGAAACCACAGCGCTCGTATGGATAAACCTGTGCCGTGGGTGTCCTTAGGCAGACCATCAATATTGTAAATGGAAAAAAGACATATTCAGCTATTCTGGTTGTCTCACAGTATTTTCCATTAGTGTTTGAAGTTGTTCATGGCCACCTCTTAGAGTTCTCTGGGTTTTTTTGGCTTGTTTGAGTGGGGACTTGTTCAGGATAAGGAGAGGCAACCGTCAGACAAGAGGCACATTCCTCCAGACATCTTCCAAACAGCTCAAGGCCAGTAGGATTTTGGTGTTCTGGGTAGCCCAAGCAAAGAGCCCAGCTCATAAAAAAGAGAAAAAAATAAATTTCAGGTTTAGTGATCAAAATTTAGATTTGCATCAGGCAGCAAGTCATTAGAGATGAACATGCTTATGTAGGGTTTTTCCATTACTACTGAGCTGATTCAAAATGAAATATTTTGCTTTAAGATATTTTTCCATGATTTTTAGAGTTAACAAAGTGGAAATTTTCGTGGAGAAATTTTTGGAGCTTTCCTCACTCCAAAATTTCTCCCAGTGGAGTATTTCCAGCAAGCTCTAGCTATTAATATACATTAAAGCTAATGGCAGATTGAAGGGTATTTTAAACAGTCGTGTCAAGTTTTCAATGCTTGATTAAACAGCCCTTTACTGTGTGCCCATTAAATTCAAATAATGCCACTCCAGCACTGATCTAAGGCTTTTAAATGACAAAGGGTTTGGCCTGCAGCTTGATTTGTGGTTTTTAGTGACTTTCCGTGCCACTTTCCCTTTCAGAGCTGTTTCAAACTTCAGAATTCAAATGTTTTGCATTTGCCTTTTCCATTTCTCTACCTGCCCGTGCTCCTGGCTAATATGTTAAGTCCTTTAGGAAAAGGACACAAATTCTCCTTCATTTCTGTTGCTTATGGCACCGATTGGGGTTTGTAACCTTTTCTGCCAGCGTGTAATCTCTGCTGATTTTTGCTAGGATGTTGGCAGAGCAGCTCTTCCCATTCCTGCTTAAGGATTTCAGCAGTTAATTTCCCTGAGTTACAATAGCAAGGAACTGGAAGATGTTAGGGGCTCAGGAAAGGGTCTACTGCACATGGCTGGAGTTTTAGCTGTGGCGAAAGCCTTTTTGAAAATAATTGCCTTAAAACATTGTGTGGATTCCGTATTAGAACAAACGTCTCCCAGGACAGGTCTAAAGCTGTTGAATGGCCTAAACAAAATGCAAGGAAAGTCTGATCTTGTTTAACCAATTTTAAAGTATCTCATTCTCTCTAGGACTGGTTGTTGAACTGAATCAATAATTCTCCTGTGTTATGTGACTGTCCTTTTTTTTTTCCTGAGTTTTGTGTGCAAGTTCGTCTTTGGGGGTGGTGATTTTTTGGTGTCTTCATGGGCAAAGAATTTGTATGTTGATTGTTTTGTGCACATGCAGTAAGTTACCCATCCTGATGTGACCACTCCATCCCGTTGTCCCGATCTCATTTGGGATCTCCACGTTTTCTTACCTTTGTAATTGTTACCAGGCTCAGCTGCTGCTGTTTCAGGCCTCTCTGCCCAGGAGTGGAGGTGTAGGGATTGTGCTGGAGGACATGGATTTCACAGGAGCATTGGCGCTCCTGCAATATCTGTGCAGCAGGAATTTCCCTCTGAGATTCATCACCAACGACTCATTTCCACGGAAAGCTGCACTTGCAAGGGCCAGCCCCTGAATGTACCGAGATACCGAAATCCCTTTGCGGTGACTAAGCTCCTTTGAAAGCAGGATTTAGACTTTTTAAGCCGTGTAAGTGTTTCTGCAAATCACATGTTGGTTCATGAAGTAGCGGGTGCTGATGCTTTCTTTGGCAGTCACGCTGATGGTCGTGTTCAGAACGCTTCGGCCGGGTGTTTTCCAGTGCTCGCTAATATTTCGGGTCAACAGTCACGTCTGTCAAGCCTATCCTATAGCACTTGCAAGCCTGAGATGCTTTGTACAATGTTAATGAGGATGGGAGAGGACTTTTCCTGTCCTGGGAACAGGCTTAGCATAATAGTTTTCTTGTGTCTGTGTAAGATTTGTTCTGTCCACGGGGCGGAAAGGAAAAGCCCTCTGTAAAAATAGTGGTTTGATTTTGCTGCTCTCTCCACACACATCCCAGTGTCAAATGACTTCTCTCTAAGTGAAAGCTCCTGGTGAAAGAAGAAAGCAAGAGAAGCACTGAGGTAATTTAGAGATGGTGAGGGAGGCATTCCTCCTTCCATGAGGAATTCCTCTCCCTGCCAGCCTGTCCAAATCCCTGCTGAAATACGGTGTATCATGTTTTAATCCCCAAAGGCTTCCTGCACTGTGTTAGTTGTGTAGGCTGCGTGTTTTCCTCACCCACAAGAAGGAAGCAAGAAAACACAAGCTCCAGCTCCTTCTTACACAGTTTGGCTTTTCCCAAGAGTTTGGAGATTTTGATGGGACAAACTTCCTGCTCAGTTGACAGCCCCTTAGCTGCAGGCGAAGTGCTTGGGTGGCAGGAGATGGAACTGGCAAGTGAATGCAAACCCCAGCACTACCCAGAGTGGATGTTCCTGCTCAGCTGCCTTCTGTGGATTCTTTAATGGCTTGTTTCCCAAGTGGATAAAGGCATTATCAGTGTCCACCCAGGCAGGTACTGGTAAGTACCTGTCCCATGATAACTGGCCTGATTTGTTTTCCAAGGTACACAAGCCTCAGAGTGAGGACTTTTGAAAGCATCTAAGGGGTTTAGCAACATGAGCTGATTTTCAGCAAGATTTGTAGTCCTCTAAAGAGCACCTGTAAAGATAACCAGAGATGACAAAGTGAGTGAGTGCAAATATTCTTTCCAGTCCTGGACAGCTGTTCCAGTTGTGCATCTGGGCCTTGGTTCGTGAGTGTCTATGGAATTCCCACCCAAACCCTGTGCCCATGATACTGTGAGGCTGCTTCCTACGTTGGCCAGCCAAGAATTAGTAACTGATAATAAATAGCAAAAGTGAGCAGTTCACTAACATCCCATAAGGTGAAAAAGCTGATAAACTTGTGAATAAAATAAGATTTATTTTCTTACTTTTTCTAAGGTGGGTTAAAAAATAAGAAGAGGAGTGAAACATCTAAAATACTTCACTTTATTTTTTTCTTTATTTGCATTTTGTCAAATATTTGAACCACATATAGATTTTAGCTGGCGTTTGAATATTCTCTGAAACAAGTGGGGAAAAATCATGTCTGTTTTAAGCAAGTTGTTGCCTTTAATTGCCTGCTTTTAAAAAGTGCACAAATTTATATTTTGAGAAATAATCGGTGAAAAGGGGCAGAATTAACCTGATTTTAAAGGGAAAAAAAGTAACCAACTCTCTTAAATATAGAATTGATATTATGTGTTTAGGAAAATATGTTTAGATATATTTTAGATATATTTTTGCCTTAAAGATACAAGTTTTATTTCTTACTCTTTCATAATAACGTAGTTATTATGTATTTGCAGTTATGTAGGGTGGCAACCAGTTCATATCCCTGGAAGTTAAAATCCTATGACTGAACAATTTAATATTAGATTTGCTCTTCATAGACATAATTTTGGAAACCTGGGCCATAACTGCAGTGCAGCCAGGTTGTCACCTCCCTGTGCAGGACTTGGTGGCCCTGGCTCAGGCCATATCCACAGCTTTTCTGTACCCATACAGGCACTGTCTGGTGCCTGGGTGACTTTAATATAACTAGGGTCATTGTCATTACAGGATTTAATGGTGATTTTCACCTCACATGCAATTTCCAGTTCAGCTGCAGGCAGCAGTACCAGCGTTGAACAAAGGCCAAGTAGGCCTGCACATCACACAAGCTGAAGGATGCTGGATTTGAGATGTAGTTATGGCCATAAATAAGAAAAGAAAGGGGAAAAAAGCCTAAAGAAACACCAAGCATAGATTATTTGCTGTTTCTGGAGCAATATGGCAATGGAGCACCATAAATACCTGGAGTATTTACCACACCGTCTGCCTCCGTCGGGACTGGGCCTGTGTGTTTGACTCTGGAGCTCTGCATCTGCTCTGCCCTCCCTTCTGTGATCAGTCCATGACAGAACCTGGTTTAATGTAGCATGGTTTGATTGTGCTTATTTTTATAAAGCAAAAATTCTGCTATAAACAGGTTTCAATCCTTGCTGGTTCCAGCCACAGTCAAGCATTTGCTCAGCAATTGGCTCTGCTGCCTCTCAGCTCATTTTATCCAGCACTGGTGAGGTTCAGCACTCGCCTGGGTTATACCAGGTCAGCTTTTCATTTCTTTCTTTTTCTTTCTCTCTCTCTCTTTCCCTCTTTCCTTTTTTTTTTTTTTAATCAAAAAGTTTTTTATTGGTGCTCTGGAAAAATAAACATGACACACTGCTGTGAGTTTTGTAAGTGAACCAATAAAAAATGAAATTCACTGATGGATTCTTTAATAGCAGCAAGTGAGCCCAGGTTCCAAATGGATTTTATATTGTGCCATTACGTATAAACAACATGCAATGTGATAGCCCTGGGCTCGGGGGGCCACGCCAAGGCAGGAGCACCCCAAGGACAGGATGCCCTTGCAAGCCTCTTGTTCCCTGTCCCAAGGGGTTTGGATGTGTGGGGGTTAAATACGCTGAGGAAGGGGAGCTGCTGGGCTCAGGTGCCCTAAAGCTGCCTCAAGGCTTAGCAGCCGTGCTCAGTCCCATTCGGTGTCACCTTCACTGGTTGCTTTCCAGTCACCCTGCTCGTGTCTGCTCCAGGTATTGCTTTCAGAGCCTCAGCAAGTTTTATAAAAGCAGTTTTGAACACTTTCATTTAATGAAACAGTCCCAGAGAAAACATTCAGAGCAAGGTTTTCAATTCCACTTAGGAACCTCTAGGCAGGCAAAGGTGCCAGCTTGGACTCCTGAAAGCATCGTCGTTTTTTCTATTCTCCGTAATTTCTTTGAGGCCCTTCCCGGAGCCCAGTGAGGATGAGAGACAAGCTCAATCTGACTTCAGGGGGAAAATCCTTGGTACCAATGCAGAGCAGCACCATCACTTTGTACAGGGCCTTGTCTTTGGCCAGAAGGAACCCACAGGGAGCTGGTGTACCTGGGGGCCCTCCTGATTTCCCTGTTTTGGAAAAGGCACTTCTGCCTCCTACCAGGTACCAGGACGTGGAGCACAACAGTAAATTCCTGAACATGTCTTGTCTGGCTCCAAAACAGAGAGATTTTTGTAGCCTTGAAAAACCAGCGGAAGATCTTGCTCCACCAAGTGCAGTGGAAGCTGCAGAAGGCGCTGGCTGGCTGTTGGCAGGGCTGGTTTACAGGAAAATAACCAGGATAAGTGCAGCTGTGAGTCCGTCTGTCAGTCCTGTGGTCCGAGGCTTGGCAGCATCGCCTTGAAGTGTAGTGTCAGAGCTTGTGTCTGTTCCCTGTCTTGGGATTTCTTCCCCTACGTGTCTTGTGCTGAGAGGTGCTGACAGGGAGCTGAGGAGGCCTGGAGAAGGGCTGCCCATCCTCTCCAGAACACCTGGGGAGCAGGTGGGAAGGGGAGACGGATGGGCAAAGGGCAGTGTGCTGAGAGTGGCTGTGTCAGGTGGAGGAAAAGGGCTGTGAGAGAGGAGAGAGGCTCATCTGCCCCAGAGCACACTCCGCCAGCAAGAGCAGAGGGCCCTTGATTCCAAAGCTCTGATCTGCCCTGAGTTTTGTTGTTCTCTGCACCACATTTTGCTCAGGCTTGGTCTGAAAAAAAATCCACAGAACAGCTGTGGGGCTGTGAAAATTATTTTCATCTGTTTGGCTTTTAAAAATGAATTTGCATCAATCTTTCCGTGGCTCCCTCCCACCCACGCCCTCTCCTCTTGTCTCAGCTGTTCTTTCAGAGAGGTGAAGCAGAGTTGGTCCAGGGAACATCCCCATCCTGCTCTTTTTCTGTCTCCTGTGTCACACCCAGAAAATGCCAAATGGTTTCTTGAGGTTGTTGAGGTGACAGCTGTGCACAGGCTCTAGCAGAGTGGAGACTCTCCCTCCTGGTGGGATGTCACAGCTGGATTTGATCCTTTTCAGTTTCCCCTCTGCAGAGAGAGGAAAGCAGGGAATTTGTTGAAGACTTGCTGATACTGCAAGCAAGAAGAGATGGGGAAGATGGTGCTGCATCTTCCATCTCCCTTGTCAGCAAAGAGATCTAAGCAATGCCCAGAGGAATTGGTCAGGTCTGCTCCTCAGGACATGATTTTGGGATCCATTCTGCCCTGATGGGGTGACGTGTGAGCTCTGGTGTGTTACACTCCTTCCTCTGCAGCACCCTGGGGCTGTCTAGTATCTTTCTAAAGGAAAGTTCCTGTGGCTTTGAGTTATTTCACAGCAGTTATTTATCTTTTATTTTTAACAGCATGTCTTTCTTTATGCCCTCAGCCCAGTGGGAGCAGAGTTCTTCTCCCAGGCTCCTGTTAAAGCTGGCTGTGTGTGCATGTGTGTTTACATGTGTGTTGCACATAAATAATCCCAGCCTGGAGAAGTTCTGCTGGCTTCAGGCAGAGCCGTGGTTTTGCTCATGGCATTATTGAAATTCATCTCCTGTGGACTGTAATTCCTAGGGAGGGAAAAGAAAAATAGTATCAGGTGTTCTCTTTTTTTTTTTTTCTTTTCCCCTTGTTAGAAGACTATTTAATCTTCGTTGTAGGGTGAGAAGGTGAAGCACCAGACCTCAAAGTAGGCTGCAATAGGATCCTGGCAAACTTCCCATGTTATAAACTCTGTCCATAGGCAGCACTCATTTTGTGCCAAGTTTGCTCAGCTAAAAATGACTGGGCCGGAGTTTCAAAAGTGGATATTTGGCAACAACTAGCACTGTATTATTTTTGTCCTAGCAAGGAAAGAATGAGATTGTGAATGACAAGGGGAAAAGTGTTATAAAGAGGTTTTCTGTGCCCAGATCAGATGTGTAAGGTGACAGCCTGGTATTGCTATCACAGGGCAGTAAGAGTAGCAAGCTCTCGTTCTTTATGCCATGCTCATCACCCTGCTCTCAGGATCAGTTGAAGTCTGTGGAATTGTGCCAATTTTCCTTGGCTTATCTGTCTTCCTATCTTGTTTCTCAATTAGAGGAAGTAAATGATCCTTTTGTTTTCGTCTCCCTTTTCTTTGGGAAATGTTAAAGAAGGGTTCAGATTGCAGTGGAGCTGCATCATTGCGGGGAGCCAGATGGTGGATGGGGGACCTGGAAGCAATTCAGGCCCTCAGAGCTGATGCCTGGCTGGATGTGCCCTGGGATTTCTTGCCTGCCCACTTCTCTGCAGGACTCCAGCTTTGCAGGCCTCCCCTGAGCCAGAGCTCTGGAAGTAGAGGAGTCAGGTTCAACTCCCTTGCTCTCCCCATAACAGCACCTGTCTGTGAATGCTCAGCAGGCTCCAAGAATTGTGATCTAATTAATTCTACGTTATATCTAGTCTGCCTTTGCAAGTGTTCTTATTTATTTATTAAAATAAAGAAGAGGAATAAGTAAGTAGTAGGTTCTGGCCCTCACCCCACATCACTCTTGGGTTATGCCATCTTCTAAAGCATTCAGTACAGGCCTCTGTCAGAGAACCTTTTGCCAGGCTTCCCTGGAGTGGTAGGTGAGCTCAGGGAAGGAATGGAAAAGCAGGATAAAGTAGCTCCAAGTTTCCATGGTGAGATAGCTCCCAGTACCAGAACCAGGCAGTCTGAAAGGAACTGATGTGCTCCATCTCTGCTCACATTGCTGAACAAGGCACTTCCAGTTGTGGTTTCTCCTTATTTCTGACCATAAATGTCATTCCCAGGGTGCCAGCATATTTTGGTTGATGCTGGGAGCTCTCCCACTGCCTTGAGTGGGAGTTTACTCTCAATGTATGGAGAGGGATCTGAAGCCCAAGACTCCATGCCTGGAGATGCAGGGTACTTTATTTTAAGGCACCAAAAATCCAGCTCTTTAAAGAGGCACGGCCTGGGGGAGGGAAGGCAGTTGTTCAGGTTTTGTTAAAACCTCATCCTGCTGTAGGGTCTCAAGTCTGGCATTCAAAATCATTAGCACTCTTTAAATTTGGCCTAAAAAATCCCTATGAAAAGTTAAAGCACGTGCTGAGTAACTACTTTTCACAATGTAATAACTTGGCCCTTTCAAAGAGTAGGTTTTAGAAGCATATATTACTGACTAAAGGCTTGCCAAATTTCTTTTTTCCTTTCCAAACTCCACGTAGTGATTCATGGAGACCCATCGATTTTGTTTCTAATAAGGTGCTGTTCTCGGGTACGTGAAGCTGAGAGGAAACAGAGCGACGTTTTGAAGAAATATGTTTTGTCTAGGAGCTGAGGCATCCAAAGAAACACAAGAAAAGCATTTTGAGATTAAAAAACCCCATGTGGTGTTAAGTTAAAAATGGGATTTTAATGTGAATTTAGCATTTGCAGAAGTTTAGGGCTGATTGCACTGAAGTCTAATGTGCTCTAAATGAAAGTAGATGAACCAACTCTTTGCTAACGTGTGTGTGTACACAGCACACTCATCTGCCACTGACAGGGGGCTGGGCCCACTGATGGGGCTCAGGGAGCTCTCAGCCAGCGAGTTCATTCATGGTTTATTCGTTAGTAAGAAGTTATTCATTAATAAAATCACTGCACCTTCTGATAGAGCCAAGCTCCTGCCCACTAGGAATGAGGATGGCAGCACTGCTTCTTGGTGCCAGTTCCTGGCAGCACTCACCTGATGGGATGTTTCTTGGAGGCATCAAGTGTTGGAGCATTGCATCCATATGGATCAGATTTGTCTGCTCACCCGGGCTGGGTTTGGTGCTCGGAAACAGAGTCCAGAAACACAGCAGGACCAAAACTCAGGAAAGGCAAAGTTCAAAAGTCCCTTCCAGCTTCTGTGTGAACCAGCCGTGGCTGTGATAAAGAAAAACTCTCCTCTGTCCCAGAGCCTTTTCTGATCCCCTGAAAGTGATTACTTGATGCAACAGCTCAGCTCATGATCTCTTCCTCGATCCTTGCAAGGTTCTGGTGACAAAACCTGACCCGAAGCGGTGCAGCTCCCCCCTCTCCGCAGTCTGCAAAGGCCAAGTCTACCTCTCTAACCATATTTTTTTGTGAAGTCTGTGACCAGCTAGTCAGTTTACTTCAGGGTATGATCAGATTCCAAGCCACAGTGTGAAAATGTCAAAGGTCCCTGGAAAATATGTAATTACATTTCAGATTTGGAGGAAACAATTAATGAACTGGAATTTCTTGGCCGTTCGCTCAGTCGGATGATATGTAGTGGCTTGCCTGTGAGCAGAAGTCTGAGTACACTTACGGCACAGAAGAGTTTTTATCATTTAAAAACTTAATTATATAGGCTGTAATTAAGCTATATACAAAATGTCTGGTTCTTTGAAGTATATTAATTTTGGGGAAGTTCTCAAGCACCCGGTAGCTGCAGAACAATCATGAAAGAAGACAAGGCTTAAATAATGATGACAGTTGCAAGCCACAAATAATAGGAACAACCTTTCCAAAACAAAGGGTTTCACATTTTCCAAAAGCATGAGCATTATTATTTGTGTGTATTTGCAATTTGTACATGCCTTGGAGGGACTAACCTCAACTATAGTGCTTGAAATAATTGTGGGATGACATAAATGGGCACTTCTCTATTGAGGCAATCACTTTTCTTGCAGCATGTCAGTTTTTGTTTACTTTTTAAACAAAAAAAAAAATCTGTCTAAATCTGCAATAATCAGGACATGATATGGGGCATCAATTAATTTGTTGGTGTTCTTTAAAAGGGGGATTGGTTTTCAGAAGATGTCTCATGCATGTATGGATGGTTAAGGGGCTCAGGAGGGGCTGCCTGTTGCTGTTTTTCTATACAGTGCTTAGCAAGAGTGATGTTCCTGTAAGTGAAACAAATATCTCTAGTGAATTTAGCATTGGAAACAAAAATACCTTCTCAGTTGTGTCAGCCTTTACTGTGTGGTCTGTATTTTAATAATGAGTTCCCCCGCAACACTTTCATGCTTAGGTCTATCTGCAGTTGGAGATGAAGGTTTTTATTTCTTCATTTAAAGGACTGCTGTGAGCTTTAAAATAAACACAACTAACTGTCCCTAGGAATTTTAACTATTTCACGTTCTCTTGGCATGTAGCTGTAGCACATCTGGTGGGTCACCACGCCTGGCCCAGAGTCAGGATTTCAGGGTCTCAGTTTTCTCTGTCACCTGCTGCCCTCGGGTGCCCAGCACCCACCCAAGCATCTCTTCCTTTTTCCAGGCTGGCTGACACCAGAGCTTTGCAGTCCTACAAATCTGCTCACAAAATAAATGAGATGTGTTTTTCCTGTGCTAGTTCAGGCAAAATCCTCAAGCTTAACTTGTGTGGCAAACAAAGATGGTTTGCAGACTTTTGAATGACTCCCCCTGTGTAAAGAGGCTTTCCAAGTATGCCCAGGATCCTTCCAGGGATTCAGTTCCTGTCATCAACCCTCGTTGTGGAGCCTCCTCTTTACCTACTTTTCTCCAGAAAGGTTGACTCAGAATAACTTGCTTTTATTTGACTTCCTCAGAAACTACAGGAAAAGCTGTAGTTTCTTTAGTTTGGTTTAGCTGTGGCTTTATGAATAGTTCCCACTGTAAAAGCTGTTTAGTCCAATGGGAGTCTCCTTAAAACTGAAGCAAGATGTGGAGGGGGGAATCATTCTCCTTCCCTTCTGTCTGTGGAAAACATCGCTCTCCTGCTTGCTAACAGCAACAGGGAAGTTAATGGACTGGCTTTCTCAGTCACATTTCCTAAAGGCAAGTTATAGCCTGGGAAACTGGCTGTCAAGCCAATAAAATCATGTGGTTGCATTTCACCTTTTTACATTTAACAGGCTTAGAAACAGAGATAAACCCGGAGAAATGGAAAACTGCATTTTAGAAACAGCCATTTATGTTATTTTTCTTTCTTCCTTTCCTTTCTAAGGGTATTTTCTGACGTAGGAAAGGCAAAATCCTACCCAAGACTTCGACTTTAAACTAGAAGGGGGAAACATTGGGAATGCTTGTGGTATCTCAGGTCATTGCCTTAATCTGCACACTTCCAAAGTGGAGGAATACTCTCAAAGCAGCAACTTAAATGATCTCTTCATCCAGAGGTGCCCTTTAAACATAGTTCCATGTATTTCAAACCTGTGTATGTTACCTTTAAAGCAAGGAAGTCTGCAGGACCATGCTGGAGGTTTATTGTACATGGAGTCACATCAGGGCAGCTGTCTGCATGTGATCCGAGTAGGAATGCACTTTGTTTCTAATTACAGACAATGAGCAATTAATGCCCTCAAATGGAATGAAAAGGAGGGGCTATTTGCAAAACCCCTGTTTTTTTTCTCTCCCTATAACCCATAAATCACTTCTAAAAAAATCGAGGAACAATTCAAAAATCGCCCAGAAGCTGGAGGAGATCAATAATAATGGGTCTGTGCGCATTGTAACAACCCTCTTGTTTTCGTGGCAGCAAGCAGGAATTCTCCAAGCCGGGTCTATGTCCACCAGCGGCGTCCTGCCGTGTGTCACTGGGGCTGCAGCAACTAATCCAGTCTTGTAGAGGAGTGTATAAAAATCTGAACCTTTTTAGTTCCCTTCCTAATTGGATTTATATAATTTTAGTTTCAGTGGGGGAGGTTTTGAAAGGGACAAGAAGAAGCCAAGCACCCTTTTTTTAAAATATTTTTAATTGCCTCCAGCATGTTGTTACTTCCAGAGGTAAAACCCAAGCTGAAAGTCTTGCTGTGCCAGGAATGTTGAAAAGCACAGTTAAAGCAGTGGTGCTGCAGGAGCCTGGACTGTCTGTGGACATAAGGCAGACAAGGCTCTCAGGTACAGGTAATCTTCCTTGTTAGGTACAGCTGGAACAGTTTTGGGCACACAGACCCACACAGAAAAGGTTTGTGTGCCTGAAAATGGGATTATTTCTTCCAGCCGTTATAGCTCATGTAATTAAGGTTTGTGGGCAGAGTTACTTTCTTGCTCTGGCAAACAGAAAGAAAGAGCAAATAATACATTTTTAAAACATCAGCAAATACTTAGCTGGACAATCCACATTTCTGGCCTACAGAATTTTGTTAAGTGTTGTTTGACTATGGAGCCCCATCCAGAAATCACCTCCCTGGTCTTGCTTCCACATGGGAATTTTTCAGGCTGTGGCAGGGAATCCTGGGCCATTGGCTGTTTGTTCTCATCACTGAATATCCCCATCTCCATCTCGGTGTGTCTGGTCTCGACTCCAAACATTGCCTCTCCGCCATCCCACTGATCAGGATTAGTGCAATGCCATCTTCAGCTGGGGAGATGAGACTATGAAAACTTCTCACAAAATGTGTGTGCTGCTTTTTGAGGGAGGGAAATAGATTCTGAAATCTTACCTGCTTGCTTAATTTTCCTATATGTTTCTTGTCATTTTTATCGAATGGCATAAACTTAACATGGCTTCACAAACACCTGATCTTGACTAAAAACAGTATCAGTGCTTAGGAAGAAGGAGCTATATCTAATGGCTCTACAGCAGATTAATTCAGGATCTTTGCAAAGACTTGGAGGACAGGTTGTTGACTTCACCAAGTAGGAGACTTGGAAGAGGTTTTTCTGTGAGATGGCAGCTTATGTGTGGGACTAAGGGATACTTGGCATACGGAAACCTAGTAATGGATCTGTCCCTAGTGATCTCAGAGCTGGAAAGGAGCAAGCAGAGAGTAGATGTTCACAGGGACTGTCCAAGATAAGTGAGTTTTTTTCAAAGTGTGCTGTGGTTGGAAAATGCTGATGTGTCAAATCTGAAGTATCTTACAAGAAAAAGGTCAGTTTCAGTCAATTTTTCATCTGGAGAAAAAGCAAGGTAGCAAAGCTCATAATTGTCAAACAAAATGTTCTTGCATTTTTAGATAAATATTATGGCTTTCCTGTCTAAAACAATACGATGTCTAAAACATTAATTCTCACTGTAATAAAACTATTGTAAAGTGGTTGTATGTTCAAATCCGAAGGAAACGTTGCAGAAATGAAACGTTTTAATTATTCTAAATTATTTCTTAAGCTTCCCCAGCACACCAAATTGCCAAGGTGGGGGTGGAGCTGTCACTCACAGCAGCCAATTGCCCTCCAAACTGGTGAGTGGGGTTGAGGCAGGATGGACCTCCAGAGGCAATTCCTGTCTGCTGTACCTGGTGGGGTAGGTGAGTCTTGTGCCCAGCAGGAGCTGCCTGAAGGTGCACAAAACTCAGCTTTGGAGGCGGGGGGCTCTTGCAATCTCTTTTTCTCCATGTCTAGATCACCAGGAAAGGGGTGCCTGTGTTCCACTGATAACCTGGTAAATCAACAGCTCTTGATCTGATCCTAAAACAGTAAAGGTTAAATAAAACCATTGGTGGGAGAGAGTGCGTTTGGGATGTTTGCTTGCTTTGGTAGTGCCAAATTTAGTTAGGACAGACACTTAGTGCTCGTCTTAAGGGAAAATAAAGGAAAATGGTTTGTTAAAATATCTCAGGAGCATTGTGTTGCTGTCATCAGTTACATGAGTTTAATAGCTAGAAGTGGTTTCAATATTACATTTTTTATTTAAATAATAAAGCCATATGGGAGTGGGATAGCATCACAAGGAGATAATTCAGTGCAGGGAACTGTTACTTTGTTTTGGAATGAGATTAAGCCATAAATAAACACTACTTTGTCTTTAAGTTAGAAAATCATTCCCATCCAAACAGCCTCCACAGACATTTTCCACCTGTTAGAGGACATGTAGTATTGGGAGGCTTTCATTACAGTGGAAACTGGCTCAAACTTTCAACGGGTTTGTAAAAAATAAACCAGCCTTGATTTATGAGTTGAACTATGACAGGGAACATGTAAGCAAATAAAAACAATGAACTGAGAAAAAAGCAAATATACTGTTGATTTGGCACCGCATGAATCATGCAGGCAAATCTGAGAGGAATAGGAGGAATGAGCTCCAGAGTGATAGATTGGGAAAGGGGATCTGATCCCTGGGTAATGAAATGTGAGGGGGTCTTGCCTTATGCTGTTGACCCAGAGGTAGCCTGGAGGAAAGTGATTCCTTCTGACTATACAGTGTTAGTTAAAACAATCCCCTGGGCTCAAATATCAGCTATTAAAATAAATTCAGGAGACAGAGGAAGCGATGTTTATAAGTTGGAAGTTTGAGCTGCTTTTTAAACAATTGTGGATCTACAGATTCTGAACTGGAAACGTGATATGGCGGGAAGAGGGCAAGAGGAAATGACAAGAGGGTAAACTGGGGGTGAGGTGGTAAAGAGCATGGAATTGGGAGGGAAAGCAGGCTTTTTGGGGCTGGAGGGAAGAGGAATTCTCACAGGGCCAAGCAGAGAAACCCCCTACACGTATTCTTGCTTCACCTCCTGCGTTTGAGGTGCCGTGGCTGTATCTGAAGATGCCAGAGAAACTCAGACATCCCAAAGACAACAAGGGTTTATGGTACCTCTGGGTGTGTTTGGATTTTCAACCATAATTATAAGATTTGGTCACTATTTTTCAACAGAATATTTTTCCTCCAGGAATGATTTGCATTGAAACTGAGATCTTCCATGGAAAAATTGATGTGGCTTAGTTCTGGAGAGAAAAAAAAAGTCAAACTATTTATTTAATCAGTAATAAAACCAAGGATGTTAATCATCATAATAGAACCCTTTCAATTTAGTTGCAGCAGCAGCATTACCACCACCAAAAGAAATCTAACAACAAAAGAAATTTTTTAGTTGACCACTGACCAATTTTGGGTTTGGAATAAGAGCATTTTTCATAATAGTGACATTTCCCTTAAGTAATCACTTGAGTTTCTGCGTTACTCCAGAGCATTATTGGAAAACTGAAACTCTAATTTGGGTAGCGGCATGACCCAAACATTATGGCAAAGCACTTAAAATGGCTTTGCCTCTGCTTTGCTGCGTTACTCTGATACTGAAACAAGAGGCTTTTCCTGCTGTACCTTTTCTTTAGCCTGGAATTTGGTTAATACAGAGGATTTCTTTCCTGCTGAATGAGTGTTGTACAGAACCGGTCTTGTTTTGGTTTCTAACTACCATAGTTAGTTATAAGTTTGTTACCTAAGTTGTAAAAATGTAACAAGGAAATGTTATTGGTGGGTCTCTAGCAGGTGGATTTGGTTGTTATTCATAACAATCCAGTGAGCCTCTGTGCCACAGCTTTCTTTTTCTTCTTGTGCTGCTGGAGGTGTCCCGTGGCTTTTCCAAGTGACCTTTCACCATTTAACTTCTTGCTCGTGTCTGATAATGACACACAAGCAAATCCCCATCTGTTCCCATGCCCATCCCTATTGGGTCTTTTCTTCTACTTAATATTTCCACAGAGCTGCTCTGGTGGGAGAGTCTCATGCTGAAACTGTTCCTCTGCAATTTATGAGCAGGACTGGTGCCTGGAATTTCCCGAAGTGCCGGGTGAAAGACAGGCTCAGAGACCCCTTGTATACAATTCTGAAAAAAAAATGTGAAAGGCAATGAAATCTGAGCTCGGGCTTTCAGAGACAACTTGACAAGTCAATTGCCCTGTTAGGAGTTGACAACAGTGACCCTGATAGTAGAAATGATCCGTTTCCTCTGGTTTAATTTATCACCAGCAGAATTCTGAGTAGCTGCTCAGTAGCACAATTTTCAGATACTGATACAGCATCAATCCCAAATGGGACATTTTGTCAAGGGAGTGTTTACTTACAGTCCTAAAAAAAAAAAAAAAAACCAAAACCAATCCCTAGGAAAAAAAATGCCCCAGGAATTTTCAACACGTTTATTGTTAAGAGCTGAACCTGATACACATGAAGCCTCCCGTTTTAAAATTCCTTACCCATTATTGGATGCTGGTCCATGGTGTTGCTCTCTTTTCTTAGGCATTTCAGTGTTCTCAAATAATTTCATTCTAGAGATGTAGGGAGCAGTGGTCTCAGTCATTCAGAATTAAAGGTGAACAAAAAAAGTCCTTACAATTTATGTCTGGGGAAGAACAAGAATAGAAGAATTTGAATTTATTCAGTAGCATACATGGCCTTTTTTTCATTTCAGAAACACTGACAGGAAAGATGTTTGGTTTTGGGGGCCTACTCATGAAGCTCTGAAGCTTTGTGACAGTATTTTCACCAATGACATCAGAAGTGCTTTTGCAGTGATGCTGTGTTTCTCAAGATCCCAGGGGTAACCACTGGGAGAGAAAAAAAAAGGGGGGGCAGAAAATTTATAAAAATATACTTGAAATATCTTCATTTTAGAACTTTTTTTTTTTTTTTAATATCTGAAATTTGGTAAACCAGACACCAATGAAAAAATTTAAATCCAAACTTTGGTCTTGCCTGGTGCATCTCCTGCATCTGTCCTGAGCTCAAGCTCTGTTTGGGTATAACTTCCTTCCTGTCACTAAACCAGAAAGTATTTCTGGGCCGAGAAACTGAACCCCAAGGATGTCAGAAGGGCAGAAGTGATATACTGGGAGCCTGTGCTCCCTATCCAGTTGGGGAGTGCAGCTCTCCTGGAAGTGCTCTGGATCCCCCGCCCCCCAGCCCATCTCATCCCTCTGGCTCTAATGGAAGCCTGGGCTCTTTAATAGAGCCCTTGAAATTCGATGTTTTGAGTTAGGTGGGTGAATTCCCCCCCGGAGCAGTGTGTCCAGATTTATACAGGAAGTCTGTGGCAGAGGCAAGAATTGAACCCAGCTTTTCTGTGACTGTCTTTTTATTCCCAAGCTTCCAGTTAAACTGTAATCCATCTTGAACCACTTACTGGAAATAGTTCCCTAAAAATAAATTGAAAGTCTAAGTGATCAGGAAGTTTACCTAAACTTCAGAGGCAGGTTAATATGAGAGTGCTTTGGACTGACTCCTTGGAATGGCTCTTCTTGGGCAGGGCAGAGCATTATGGGTGCTCTCCACTCCTCCATGGAATTGCCTCGTTAGCCTGCTCCTGGAGATCAGTCGTTCCTACCAGACACATCCTTCCAGATCCCATGAAAAAACAGGTATTGATGAGATCTGGGCAACTGATTAAAAATGAAAATAGAGGGTCTCAGCTGGGAGAAGGACACTTTGCATAGAGTACTGAAAAGCACCTGATCCCAACGTTTTGCAAAGTTGGATTTAGTTATCCAGGAGCTGTAAGAAAGGATATTCCCAACTCCCTACAGCCAGCAGCAGGGTGATGTTTCTCACCAAGCCTTCATGACCAGGAGGGACGCTTGCAAGCCTTGTCCTGGTCTTCCTCTGGCAGGGCTGAGTGGGGGCCAAGTTCCAAGGCAGTGTTTTATGCCAGTGGCATTATCCATAGGTGGCTTTGGAGCGGGTTTGCTGGGAGAAATCAGCCCATGTCAGAAGTCTGACAAACTTTAGAAGTAATTTGGCCTCTTATATTTGAGCTCAGTTACTCCTGAGCACAACCTGTGTGCTGCTAACGAAGATGAGACTGTTAAATAAGGTGACAGGACAAAAGTTAGCTGACATAATTAAACTGCTATGATTTTGGCAGTTTAGGGTTTTTTAAAAGAACCCTCAGCTTGCAACGGTCTTGGAGGAGATGCAGGGAGGAGGGTGGGAGCAGCGGGACAGCCTTCTCTGATGTGGAAGGGACTGGCATTGCAAACATGCTGCTTAGGTGACAATATTATTATAATGCTTTTTTATATATTTATTACAAACATATTCAGATATATACTTTTGTGCACACGTGTGGGTGCAATATATTAAGATTACTGACTGTGGAAATATACGAAAGTTTAAATTCCAGTAGGGTCACTAATTTCATTGCATTTTGTGGTTTCTGTCTGAAATAGCACATTTCAGCTGTAGAATAGGGTAAAGGGGCACTTGTGCTTCATCCAGAGGCAGAGCTGTCCTTTTGAAAATGAAGATCCTTAAACCAACTGCATCCGGTCTGAGTAAGGTCAGACATTGCCTGGAACTGGTCAGAAAACAACCAAAGGGGTTTTTTCACCCTAATGTCTATAAAATCTCCATAGGCATGTTTACATTAGACAAGTGCCTGCCAGCTTTACGAGGACAGCTAAATCCCATTGGGGATATGGGATACCCCTGAGCCTCTTGCCTGAGGTGAGTTCTCACCAGAGCACGGTGCAGAGCCTGTTTCTGAAGGATGGGGAGCAAAGTGGGTTTGTTTTCAGGGGTGCTACATCTTGGCATCCCAAGGAAATCTCAGGCCAGGAAGGTGGGTGGTTTTGCAGTTTAAACACTACACAACAAAACCCCATCCCGACAAAATGCAAACCTCACTGAAGGTAGCGTGAAACCTGCCTAAGCTGTAACCCTCTAAACCTGGCCTCAAAAAATGCCATTCCCTGTGTCTCCTCTCCAGAGGCAACATCCTTTTTCTCATCCTAGGCTGCCTTTGGAGGGCCAGATACCTGTGAGTCTGTATGCCCAGGTATATGCACAAAAAAGCTTTTTTACAAGAAAAAGCACCCCTAGCACTTCCTAACCCCTGTGCCGAGGGCAGCTCTCCTGTAGGGTTTAAACCTGCCCATGATAAATGTGCTGTTATTCTGCCTGCAGGTTTTTATTTCTGGGGGTATCAATTGGATTCTTATTATGAAAGCAGAAAATTGGAGTTACATCTGGTGGCTGACGCATGTGACAGTATCACTGTGAGGAATTCCAGTTTCCTGAAGCTTTTCAATTAACTTGGAGCACTTTTCCTCAGGTGCTGCGTGCTCGGGTTTTCAGCGTGCGCCTGCTTCCAAGTTGTAAATCAAGGAGTGGGTTATTGTACTTTCCTAGGAGCTCTTGTGCCAGTAAAATGAAACAGCAAATAATAAACCCCAAGGAGATTTATATAGCCCGAGTTGATGAAACAATTACTTTCTCATTCCTAGGCTCGCTCAGAAAGGTGGGTTAAAAATAACTGAAAATTTACAAGAGCCTAAAACCGAATCTGAAAAGTACAACCTCAGCAACTTATTGGGCTCAGCCTAGTGAGCGCCAGATTTACTGTTTGCAATTTCTTCAACTTGTTCGGTCATTTTTATTATTTTTATTTTTTTTTTCAACTGCCCCTTCCCCAGGCTGATGACAAGCCTTGGCAAAAACATCTGTGCAAATAATGTAGGGGAAAGAGTGGAGGGACCTGGCCAAGAGCTCCCCGTGTCTGCTATGGCAAAAATGTTTGATAAAAGCATCCTTTCCCCTAAAGCCCCTGGGGTGGCATCTCATGTGGCAGATGAAGATCCTAGTTGGGTCTTGTGTGCCAGGAGCCTCAGATGGGCTCCTCAGAACAGGGCTGAGAAACCTCCACTGTGCCCTTAGAGGTGAGGGAGGAGCCTAAACCTGGGCAGGGTGGTAACATCTCCCCTGGGGTTCCAATCTCTGTGCCCAGCACTGTGTAATGGCTTCTTCACTGTGACTTTTTTCCAACTCAATGCCTGTGCAGTGATGAGAGCAGAGACCAGACCTGGTTTTGCAGAGCTGTCAGCAGCTGAGCGTGACCCATGGAACATTTCTACCAACAAGGACCCTGTGTGGAGAGTGTGGGTGAGGGTTCAGGAGACAGGAGCCTGCAGCAGTGAGCCCAGCAGATGCCAGGGCACCAGCAAAACACAATCAGCATGTCTGGGAGCAGAGCAGGGCAGAGAGAGACTGGCAAGGAGTTGGGAGTGATGGGAGGACTTAACTGCAGTGCTCCAAATCACAGGCACTGTTTTCATCCCAACGTGATCCATCAGCTTGATAAGTGCTCTGCTGACAGCGTTGGGATTAAGGTGACAGCACTTTCCAGTCAAGACACATGGGGAGGTCCCACATTCAACTGGAGCACTTGGGGTAAGAAAGGAACAGGTCAGTGGCCATTTCCCCTATCCCTGGTGATGGCAAGTCCTTGAAATAGTGCACTGCCCCTGCGCTTTGCTCTGCTGGTGCTGGTGAATACACCCAGGAGCTTCTTGTCTTGCATAGCTATGATGCCGTCACGTCCTGGTTGTCCTCTTCCTCTCTTTGAGCCTCCTCAAGTCTGTCCTCTTTGGGAGTCATTCCTGACTCACAGTCACATCAAGGGCACACCAGGTGCCCACACAGCTGGGGACAAGCACCAGACACTCTGTATTTGTCTTTCTGTGACTCCCAGCCTTGGCCACGGGGGTTCAGACCCTTTGGAAACCGCCTCACTCTCTGCTTCCTACTGCGGCCTCTTGAGGAAATGGTGATGTGCTCCAAAGCCCTGCTTCAGGGAACAGCTTGGGGTTTTCAGCCTTTAAATAACATTTTTGTCCTACTCTTCCTTTTCTCCTGCAATATAGGCAGGTGAAGAACGTGTTCCAGATTGGAGCAGTGAGCTCTGCCCCTTCAGCTCTGCATCACACTGTTTCCCACCTGCTACCTCTATCCCAGCAGGACCACGGTGGCCAGCAGGGACACTGGCACCTCCCTATCAATGGCTACAGGTGAAAAAAGCTTTAGCCTGCATTTTCCAGTACAGTTTTTGTAGAGTTCATTCCAAAGGCTAGGTGGAATGAAGATGTTTGTTTGGTTTCCAGAGATGTTTTCGGCATAAATCAGGAAGAACACAAGAACATAGAAATGGGCTGTTAGATGGGCGTAGGAGATTTTGTTTTCCTTTCAAAGGAAAGTTCTTTCCCTCTACAAATGTGTTTGAGTTTTTAAAAATACTTTTTTTTTTTTTAAAGAAGGAAATCATCAACACACTGCTTCAGCTGCCTTGTGACATCCTTGTGAGTCTCCCCAGTGATATCTGGCTCTCCCCAGCCAGAGGCCGTTCCCCAGCCACCATCAGGCTGCAGTTATCAGTGCCACAAATCCTCTAGTTAAAAATGGTGGCTAAAATAATGATACACATTTTAACAGACCAGTTTCCCCTCTGAAGGTTGGCATGTGATTCTTATTTTCTACATTATATAAATCTAAGGTTGGGATTTTTCAAAACCACTTGGTTCTGCCCTAATTCTTCTCCTGTTGAAGTCAGTGGGACTCTCTTACCCCTGAACTGTAATCGGAGCAGTTAAGCCAGCTTATGAAAACCACATCCTAACTATGCTCCCAGACCTCACCCAGTTTTCTGCTTTCATGGCATGAAATTTGTTTTCAACCTATTAGATGTGCTGGAATGCTGATGTCCAAGGGAAGCTCCCAGGGATTGAGTTGAATATTAATTCTGGCCAGGCTTGGCTTTGTGGGTTACAGCTGAAGCATTTCCTTGAGCGCGGCAGGGCCACTCCTCACACAAACAACATCAGCGGGGTCAGGACAAGTCAGAGCTGGGCATACCCTGCTCATCCCAGGGCCTCAGGGTTCAGGGAAGGCACAGGAAGCACCTTGGCCTCCAGGCAGACACCTGCCTGGGCCAAGTGACTCCACCAGCCGTCCCAGTACCTGTGTCCTCAGTGCTGGAGACAAGTCTGCTGGGAGTGGGTTTGGGGCAATGTGCCTAAAACAGTGCTTCCTGCCACTCTCATGGAAATCGGTGTCCCAAATCTGCTTTCTTGAGTGAAGGATCTTGGCCGTAGGTCCCTGGAGTTGTTGGCTCAGGGCAGATCCAGCCTACTGAGAACAATGATGGGAAACAGTTTGTGCAGGGTTTGTTCAAGTAATTGCACTTTCCACACAAAACCAGTTGGGTAGAAGATATCTGCTCGTTCTTCAGAGAGAAGTGCCAGATTGCTGCTCCCTGGGAGCTTGGTCAGTTCTTTCCATTTTGGTTTGGGTTTTTTTTCCTTTTTTTAATCTTTTTTGATGTTGTCATTTATTTGATGTGTCATTTGCAGTTGCTCTAAAATTTCTGCTTTGCTTCTCAGATTCTTGGTAGAAAGTTGACCTCTATTCTTTTATGAAAATAAGCTGAAAACAAAACCAACCAAAAAAGAACAAAACAGTTCCCTAATTTTACCTCTTAATGTCACTGTACCACATTGCCTGTCAGGCATGTTGGCATAATCCTGTCTTTTGTGCTTGTGTTAATTTGGAAGTGACCATGGAGAGGGAAAGGTGGCCGTGCCAGGTGATTCACTCATGTTCAGCAGCAGACAGGATGTGATGGATGCCATCCCAGTGACCTCTGCCATCTCGGGACTTTGTTGGGAACCTGTTGGAGTGTCAAATGACTCCACCAGTGAAAATTCATCATATGGAAAGGCTTCCACCCCAGTCTCCATATCCCAGAGATGAAACCAACTGGAAAGAGCTCCAATCCCTTTCCCTGTAGCCAAGAAAGTCATTTTGTGTTCCCTGCACATGCTGGACTGAACTCGGCCCACAGCTGATTGCTGCTGTCGATCCAAATCTCCCAAAAGGCTGGTGTATTTTCCTGCTAATAAATGTCCCACAAATGTTTTGAATTTCTGCACTCACTAGGGCTTAGGGAGGCTGTTTGTCAGGACCAAAGACGTCTTCCACAATAAACCAGCAGCTGTCTGCAAAGGGTGAGGAGACGTTTGTTGCCGTGAGCTGAGTCTGCTGTCAGCAGCCAGGCCCCTGACCAGCTCTAGTAAATGTTTTATTGATTTAATATTAAATTAACTGCCTGGGCATAAGGAGTGCATTATTTTTAATGGCATTCTGATATTAGGGACTGCAGTTTGCTAGAATGCACCTGTAAAATTAGTATCCCCCAGTATTCTGCAGGAGCCATAAAACGTAATGCTTGTGGTGCTCCGGAGCTCGAGTAGGGTTACATGGGACCCTCTTCCACCCTGATGGCTGCACCAGTTCCTGCTGCCACAGGAGGAGCAGCTCAGTCAGCTCAGAAGGCTCATTCCAAGTTCATCTCCTCTTTGCTCTGAACTGGCCTTAGTGGAGCCTGTGAAGCCTGAGTCCTAATCCCAGAGCATCATATCTGACAGGGGACAGTAACTCATGGTAATGGTGGGGCACCCTCTGTCGGGGGGGACAGTGCAGGAGCAAACAATTTTCCTCAATTTTGGGGTTTTTTCAGTTAATGGAATAAAGGAGAAAAAAATTACAATTAAAAAGCATAATTTGTTCATCCCCAAATATCTGGAATTTACCATTTTAGTGAAAGAAAAAGCATTTAGAAACAAACAGAATTTGAAATTTAAACAAGCAAATTTCTTAGCGTAAGAATGAAAATACTTGAGTATTTGCTAATTTCAGAATGTGGGGTTTTCTGTTGTTCTTTTCTTTTAGAACTGGACTGTGAATTTAATACAGGGAAAATTTCCACCCAAACAAAAAATAGTTCAGATACAAACTAAAGTTCAGATGAAGCGAACCATAGCGACCTTTTTATTGTCCTTAAAGTGCATACCTGGTAAATGCTGCCTTTGGGTTTATTAAGGCTGTAAAAATGCCACTTTTGAGCTGTTTATATTTTTTAGCTCGCTCAGAAAATCTTAATTACAGAGTCATATCTTCTTAAATGGCCTTCAGTCGGGGATTCTGAGAAATCCTGGGATTTCTGGGAAGTTCCTTTCACGTGGATTTCACAGTCATGAATCACAACTCCAAACCAATTATGGATCCGGGACACACCAACAGTCACGACACCGTGATCATAATATGTCCAAGTTATAAAAATAAAAGCCTTAAATTAGAAGTTGACAATGTCAGGAGGTGAGGTATGATACCGAATTTTGTGTATTTTGTCGCTGAAGTTACTTTAAAACTGGAGAGATGAGGGGTTCCACGTATGGTTGAGTGACCAAGTTAATTCCAAGTGGCAGCTGTGTGTACAACAGCAATCTGAGTGGATTTGGATCAAAGTGGGCACCTAGCAGCATCTGATACAATGCATTTTTCAACTGCTTTCAATAAGATCACTCTCTTTGTACATATTATTTGATGATCTCTCTGCTGCATTGCTTTCCTGGACATAGCAGTGAACAAAATCCATGTTTTCATACTCCTAGGGCAAATGTTGACAAGAAAAGTGTAATTTTTGTTATGACTTTCCAGGTGCCATCTAAGTTTCCTTCAAAAAAAGTTGAAAATTTCACTGAACTTAATTTTCCTATGGGGTTTTTGGGCACCAAAATTCAGCTCTCTCTATTTGGGGGGAAAAGAGGCAAGATGGGACTGAAAATAGAAACATAATTTAATAAGGATCAATCATTGCAAATATTGCCAGTTTAGCAGACACGGTTTCTGTAGGACCAAATAATGAATTTCTCAGCTGACAGAGTCTACCCAGGACCTCTCTCAGATTCTGAAACTCGTGAGTGCACCGAGGGCATGGAGAAAACCACAGAGAGAGGATCTGGGCAAAGATTCTGTTGGCTTTAGTTGGTACTAAATCATGCCAACCTCCTGGTGGTTATAACACGATGTTGATGTTGGTCTTCCATTCTTTGCCTGCTTTCCCTGTTGGTGCTTGGCACTGATTTGCCACCTTTCACGTGGCATTCAGAGGTGAACACAAAAGGTGGGTCACTGTTGGCTGATTCCTTTTTGGTTGACAAATACAGATAATTCTTTGCCCGGGCAACTTGAGCTGATGGAGTCACACCATACTGTTTTCAAAGGATGTGGTGGATTTACTTATTCCTGTTTCTGTGTTTGATTTACTACCACATGATTTCATTAAATAAGAACTTAAGATGGGGATTTCTGCCAAGCAACTTTAGGCAAGGCCCATATTCCACAAATCCCTAAATTTGAGGGTGGTGGGTGGGGGCATAATCATATTTTTCTAGCAGATGTCCATTCTGCCCGTGGACTGGAGTTTGGGGTGGTTTATTATTACTGTTGTTGCTTTAAAAACCTTGTAAAATGATGTTTATTTTCCTCCCATAAGATAATGAACTGGAATTTTTAAGTTCCGTGAAGTTGCTGATAACTGTAATGGCTATTCATTCTCTAATTAATAACAGCATTGGAGGGAGTAAAGGAGAAATCTTCAAACAGGCAGCATTTCAGGCTTGAACTGGTTTCAAATTCAGACAGGGTTTCTTGGAGCTCTCCCCTGAGCTCCTCCAATCTAAGGCCACGCAGCCCATGTTTGTTGGTATTTTTAAGTAGATAAACGTATGTAAGAAAGCTGCTCCCTTTAACTACTGGATAGAAAATCCATATCCGGGTAGCCCAGCTGTCTAGATCATGTTAAATTTCAGTGGGAGAAAATAAGTAAATGCAAAGAAGAAAATGCCAAAGAAAATGCAAGGAGGGAAGAAAAAGTGATGTAAGTTGGCCAAGAACTAAGTTACGCTTCCTGGCCCAGCTCTGCGGTGGTATAAATCATAACCACACAGCTTTGGCGTAGCCATTCCACCTCACCAGTGTTTGCAGGCTGACCTGTTGTCAGCTTCCAGCAGAAAAGATAACAGTCAAACTTACAGCACTCCCAAAGCAATTTTGCTCACTTCTGCGTGCTGATCTTTGCCCTCAAATCTGTTTTTGTCCCAGTCCTCGGCATTAGGGTGGCTGTAGATGCAAACTGAGGTCACAAAGTGATGCCATTGTTGAAAGTTGGGCTGGGCAAAAAGGCACACCTGGGCAGGTTTTGTCTCCATTTCTGAGCTGGGTCTCCACTCCTCTGCTCCGAAGGATTTCTAGGTAACACTTGGCAAGGAGAGGTTCAAGGCATTTTGGTGCTCCTGGCCCACTGCCCACTAAACGTCCTCAGCAGATTGCTATTGTTGCTTTGAACTATTCCAGATGAGGCTCTGGAGATGTTTTGGGAAGCCACTCCTTGGAGTTTGTGCAGCTGCCCTGTGCTCAGGGTCCGGACCAGCACACGCAGCCCCTCACCAGAGCAGGCTGGTGAGACAACCTCCTATGGCTCAGCCTCAAGGAGTCCTTTTGCTTCATTTTGCTCTTTCTTGGCCATTGTGGGTTTGGCTTCAGGTGGCAAAGACCATCAGCCATCTCCCACCCAGCACCTCATGCCGCTGCTGGCCTTTCAAACATCTGAAGCATTCCGGCCAGTGGCACAAGGAATTGTGTTTACATCTTCTCTGAGGGACATCCAGAGTTGAGAGGAAAAAAAAAATGGCCAAGACAGCTTAGTGCTTTTGGCTTATTGTTTGAATATTTAAAGACATTGCATCTGGAAAGTATTCCATTAATTTGTGGCTAGCACCCATATATCAAATTCATGAGCTTCCAAGTAAACAGCTGTCACTGGAGCTGCCACAGAGGGAAATTGGCACTGCTGGCTTGTGGTGAGCAGAGAGGGAACACGCTGGTACAGCCTACTCCAAGGAGGAAACATTAACCCAGATGTGTAGAGGACAATGAATGAATTGTTCCTTAGAGCTCCTCAACGTCTCAGCTGTAGTAACACGAGACACAATTAAGGCCTCAGACTATTCTATTCCGTCAGACGCATGCACAGAACTGCACACACCATCACGGCCAGGAAGCTCAGGTTGCATCCTACAGCCATAGACCGTAAAGCAGCCTCGGAGTTGTGTCTGAGGGACAGCTGCCATCCGTGGAGCAGGCAAATCTGTCTCCACGCTTGGATCACGTAGCTGTTGTTTGATACTCACACAGCTTGGAACACCAACGTCCATGGCTTCCTCAGGGAAGATGCCAGGACCCATCCAGGCCTCGGTGTAGCAGTGGGGTGCTTGGCACAGAACTTCAGGTACTGTGGGGGCTGTAGGCAGTGCCAGGGCCTCAGCTGGAGCTGGGACTTCCCACAGGAGCAGCTCAGAGCCATGCAGGGAGTTTGACCTGAAAACACTGAGGTGAGGGCTCAGCTTTGGGTTTCAGGTGCTGCTGGGGTTGGCACGGCTCTTTGTTGTGCGGCCCAGGTGAGCAGGGTGAGGGCCTGGTAGTTGCAGCTACCTTTTTACTCCGTCTGTTTTCCGTGAGGGGCTCAAGTAAATTAATCCATTAATGAAGAGGAACTGTGTATGTGGAAGTGGGACAGATGATACCACGATTTGTGTTTTCTTGGGAGGGGCATTACAGAAGTGTTGGAAAACCCCATGGCAATTCCAGGGTCTCTGAGGTAGGAGCATTGGGGCACCTGGGGAGCCTCCAGCTGAAATGGAGGAAATGGAGCAAGAAAGGTTCCCCATTCCCCCCTCCAGATGGGAAGATCTGAGGCCTAGAGGGATGAGATGAGGCCTCCAAGGAGGTGGGTGCATCTGTCCTAGGGGAAACATGGATGACACAGGAAAACCCTTTCCCACTCCTGCCCAAAAGCTGTTCTGACATCTACTCTGGATGCTCTGGCACTTCATGGGGCTCAGGATTTGCCTTCTGTTTACTACCCAACCCAAAGTGGGTTTGAACTGGTGACCTAAAGGTGAAAGGCTCTGCATCTTATTAGAATTACTGTGAGCTGCTGAACAAGTCCCCCATGGCAGTTAAGATTTGATTATGGTTCTAGAAAATGTTCAGCTTTTACAATTAGTGTCAAAGCAGTGGTAAGCCCCTCTTTGATTCCTGGGTGTAGGCTCGTGCTTTTCTTAACCTCACACATATGCTGGCATATTTACAGTAAGTGCTCAGGGGGTTGTTTTTTTAATTATTATTTCTTTATTTTTGAATTGAAAATGAAAGTTCCCCAGGGAAATTATGCAATGGGAAATAGCCACTTCAATAAACTCAACTCACACATTTTATTGATTATGGTAAATTTAATTATTCCATTTAAACCTTGCTTACACACACACACACACAAAAAAACCACCTTATCCTTTTCTTCCTACATGTTTTTTCCTGTTTTTCTATCCCTCTCTACAGACCAAAACTGTGCTATATGTTATTTTAAACTTTTTAGAGAAGGAATACTCAAGGCTAAGTTTCTTCCTCATAATTATAAATTAAAAATTAGAGAACATACCATAAATCAAAACATCTTCAAATAGAACTACTAATTGTGAAACAGCAGTAATTATGGCTTTTAATGTAGCTCTTTTGCCTCCGCCTTGAATTACGAGACCGCTTTTGCTAAGGGAGACAATTATCAAGTGCAAAGAATGTTAAAAAACCCCAAAATAACAACAAACCATAGAACAAAATCAGTATTTCTCTTACTCAGGACTTCATTAGGTAACATTGTTTGTTTTCTTGAGCCTCAGATATTACCTAGAGATTTTAGTCTTGTTTAGAGACCATTGCACTGAAGTTTTTAGAGGCTACTGCCAAAAGACAGTGAAAGAGCTGCTGACCCCTGGGTTTGAAAACTTATTTCCCTTTTCCTTATCTTTCAGGGAGCTGCTGCTACTTCTTCCAACCTGCTGAACTATGTTCGATCCAGGTAATCACCTTCTTTCTTCCTAAAGTTATGAACAGTCTCCCCTTTTTTGGGAAATGCATTTGTTTGTTACATTCTGGCTGTTCCCGTGATTGGGGAATGGTGGGGCTGAGGTCAAAGCAATCCTCTATGGCTAGAAATTAGGGTGTGAGAAGTGGAATTGTCTCCAGAGATAAAGAATCACAAGTAATTCCCAATCTGTGCTCCCTCTTGAATGAGAGGCCTATTCAGAATCAGCCCATCATAGCACTGACACAAATCATGGTTGATCTTCTTCCCTGACACTGCAAAGTTGTCCAGAGAGGGTCTGTTTGGGGTTCTGGAAGCTGAGCTGGCCAGTTTTGAAATGTGAGGAAGGAGCCAGTGTTTGTTCAAGGTTTTGTTCCTTTCAGGTACATCTTTTATCTGAGTTCTTCCATGAGACTGTCAGATCAGGGCTTGTCTGAATCCCACAGCCAAAGCCTCATCTGGTAAAATCTGAAAGGGCCCCAGTTACTTCAGGGGATCTGCACCCCCTCCATCTGTGGGGTACCCTGGAAGGAGCCAGTGGGGATGCAGGGATGGTGAAAGTGGAGCAAGAGAGCTGGGATGTGGAAGGTTCTAGAGGCTATAGGTGAGCAGTGTCTCTCTTGTTCTCCTGCAGTTTCTCCCCAGGTGGCACATTGGACTGCCGCCATTGTAAGCACAGTGACCAATCTTCTGGATATCCCTTCTTGGCAAAAGATGGACTGGGGAGACCTCGATGCCATTTGATGGGTTTCCTGCATTACAGTGTAAGTGATTCATTAATCATATTTGTTCCTTCAAGAAGAAAATATTAACTGGGATGCTGTGTATTCTGGTTTCAGATTTATTTCCTTTATTTGTAAAGTATAGCTGGAAATAAGTACTTGCATATTTCTAAATGACCTACACTTAAATATAGCCACAATCTGATGTAAACTGGCAAAGCTCCCTTAGTTAAATGGATTCAGTCCAGCTTGCACCAGCTGAGGATTAGGCCCCGAGATTCAGGCAAGCCCTGTTGTAATGAGCATGAAAAGAACTGAGATTAAAGATGAGTTCGGAAGTAATCAAACCATATCATGAGCCTGTCTGATTTCATTTGTTTTTCTGGCAAGCCATGGATTTCTGAGAATATAACCTTGTTGCAATGTGTATTACACCAAACCCTTCAGCTGATGAGATCCATTGCCACAGATGTCACTCTCTGGGCCACAATGCCCCAAAACATTTCCATTTCCTTCCCTGTAACTGTCACCATGCTTCCTCTGGCCACCATGGTGAGGGGACTTAGCCATGTCTGATCCCAGGCTCAGCTTTTGGCCTGGAGGACACTCAGAGTTATTTTGCAGATGGGCCAACCTAGGACACGTGTTCCTGCTGGGATCGGCGCTCTGCTCCCCCCTCGCTGCCTCCTTAATGAGAGTGAGAGAGCTTGCACCAACAGCCAGCTCCTCAAATGGCAACAAAAGACTCCTTGTCATTACCCAGGCTGGCTCAAAGTGGAGTAGAAAAGGGGATTTTTTTGGCAGGGCTGCAGATTGCAGTCATAATATACAGCTCATCAGCTACTGCTGCCAGTGATGCTCTCTGCTAAGTTACAAAAGTCACCTCCTTGCTCCTTGCCTCTCTTTCCACAGCTGTGGCCGTGGGCTCTGTGAGAACTGGCACACCAGGAGATTTCATGGGTGGCTACTGTGGTGACACAGAGAGACATATGAGCAATACTCCAAATGGAATCCCTGACAAGAAGGAATTTTGAAGCCTGACTTGAGTTCAAGAATAACCCTAGAAGAAAAATTCTTCTACCTTCCCTCCTGAAAAGTGAGCCAAGGTCAGTTGTCTCCATTCCTGCTTTCCATGGTCTTGTATAAAACAATCTGCATGAAAACTTGAAGGTAAAAAAGCCAAAAGCTTCATGCTGTAAATTTTGAAATCGCAAAATTGCACCACTCTTGGCATTTTTGTTTTTCTTCTGGAAGTTTTCCTTCCAAAGCAAAGTGCAGTCAAAAAAAAAGCAATCTTTTTTTGCCAAGTGATTCCCTTTTGGCATATTTCAAAGAAAGAGATGTGTATTCCTTATATTTAGCCTATTAACCACATACATATATGATTATTCTGAAGCTTCACCAACTATTTCTATTTACTACTGCTTCAGACAAAGCAGGATCCAAGTGCCTTTTGGAATCCTTGCTATCCCAACACACACAAAGCTCAAGGTTGGAAGGAAGCTTCAGTATTATTTCTTCCCTACCCTTTGTTATTATCATTAGTGGCAGTAGTAAGGGCTGTCCAATGTGGTGCTGCACATCTTCAGCTCCCCTGGAAGTCCCTGGCTCCATAAAGGACACGTGTCTGGGGTGGACAGGCACTGTGGGCAATCCTGGCCACCTTCCAGCCTTTCTCTAAATGCAGGAGGAAGAAGGGCACTGCCACAGAGGGAGAATTCTGGGGCTGGGGTGTTCCTCATGGGCGGGGGGTCCTAGGGTGCTTTGGGAACATTTTCTGCAGTGCCGTAATCCTGGTGGGTGCTGAAGATGCCCAGACACAGTGTGCTGACCACATGCTTCGTTTCACAGCAGCACTGCTGCATTTCTTGGGGACTAAATATTTCCTCTCCTGCTCTTCACAGGAATCCCTTGATTTCATGGGGGTAAAAAAGTCTTCGTTTTTCCTTATTCCTTTAGCCTGTTTGATTCACTGATTCATTTCATACACCTGAAGTTGCATTCAAACTTTAAGCTTAATTTGTTTCCCTTTTTATGTTTCTTCTTGTTGTTATTGGTTAGCTCCAGAAGGAGCAGCCTGGATGCTTTATCTGCCCAAAGGCACAGGCATGTGGCTTTCTTACTGTGCCATCCCTCCCTGGCATTTCATTACATTCCCCTAGCATTTATCTATAACATGCACTGCAGAGCTGCTCCCCAGGAGAAAATGCTGAGTCCTACATCAGTAGCTGAGCTAAAGCAAAGCTGGTGAGGACAACCCTGTACCCTCAGAGCCCTCACCCAGCCCCCTTGGCCACGGGGATGTCGTGACTGATTTTCCTGCTGGCCAGAAGCCCCGTCTGTGTCACTACAGAGCTCAGACATGCCCAAGACAAGAGGAGCTGGTCATACCCCATCTCTCCTGCTGCTCTTTTCTCCTTCCAGACTTTACTATGTTTATCCTCTTAGCACCTCTGTAATTATCTGTCTGTAACAGATGAGAAACAGAAGAACGTGCAGGTTTTGCAATTTGAGCTGGGCCATGCAGGAGCTCTTTGGCAGAGGAGGCCTCCCAAGGGGTGAGTAATGTCCTTTAGTCAATCCCATTAGTCTCCTGGTTGTATCCTCACACACCTAGAGAAAAGCCCAAATCACTGAACCTGACCCTTCTGGGACTGATGGCAGCCTTTCACCCCAGTCCCCAGCACAACTCCCAGAGAACTGCAGAGCAATTCCGCTCTGGTTCACTTTGAAGGCTCAGGTCTTATTCATGCCACCAGTGTTCATTTTCGTTTGACAAGTACACAGAAAATTCACAACAGCTGCAGTTGTTGTGAGCAGTGTCCTGCAGAATAATTTTGCCCTCACAGCTATATTTTAACCAGTGTGACCGGAAAAGGGAATCAGATGGTGCTTGGCTTCTAATGTATGTGTATGGCCAGCTCTACTGAGCAGTTAAACCCAAAACTTTACCAGGAACCTGATTATGGCTTTAGACCCTGACTCAGCAGCAGGAGCCGAGTAGAGGCAGCCAGGGCAGCCTCAGGGAGGCTGAGCTGAGCAGAGACTCTGTAAAACAGCAGTGAGACCAGGTCTGCTGAACATCCTTCCTGCTGAGTGAGTCAGCAGCAGTTTAATTAGGCATAGCTGGGCAGGGAGCAGCAGTTATGACAGAAGAGGCTTTAGTTGATTGGATCATTTTCAGCACAATAATATTAATTAGCAATTGCAATAGGGAACATGAGGCAGGTGGAGCACTTTCTGTTCAGGTATTTTTGTAAGGAATTAGCCTGTATAAACACCCATTGTAAATACATTGTCCTTGTCAGGTGTAATAACTGCCTGGGCACATGGCATCCTTGCTCACAATGGAAGGATAATTAAAGACACAATTCCACACTCCGGTGCTTCTCCTGGCTGCTAATTGTGTCACCGGAGAGATCCAAACAATTATAGTAGGAAAACACTGGCGGACTGTTAACAGTAATTTCCAAAATGTGGACAATAAATAGATTGAGAAATGCTGTGAGCATTGAGCCAGCCTTGGAAAAAGCTAGAGGAAAAACTGTATTTCTGACGCAAACATGGAAATTTGAAAGGCAGTGAGGTGCCTAAACATCTTGGAGGAACTTAGACCCTGAGCTTTCTGAAGCCAAATCCCACCCTAGCCTAGAAATAATTTCATATTTCACAGCCCTCACATTTTCCTCAGATGAACGTTGTTCTTGCAAGCTTATACAAGGAGGGCGAATCCTGAAGACATTACTTAAAGGAAATTTCTATTCATGTCGCTGAATATTCACTACTGATAATCCTGGTAATAATTCTCATGAAAAACTGTGTTACTTTGCATGTTGTAATTTATGATGTACGGCAAATATAATATATTGTATAACTCAATATTACAGGTCTGCATTACATACCTGCAATATTATGCCCTGGTAATTAAACCAATTAAAGTGCAGTTATGAGCTCATTAAACCCAAGAAATATGAGATGTCAATCAATTCTGTGTTCATCAAGATAAAATCTTATCAAAGTCAAATGGTTCAGGCCTTCCAACCAAGTGTTCATTTAATGTCTTCATTTAACACACCCGGAGAACACGATCCAGAAAATGCCTGTATAGACAGATGTGACCTGCACACACAGTGCCACTGCACAGGCAACTGCTGCTGCATATTTTTACCTCTTTGGTTCCCATGATTCATCTCAGTGGGATATTCTGTTGCAATCACAACGTTTTAAATATTTAACACCGTCCCATGATTCTTTACAGATCTGATAGAAGCAAAGCACAGCTCCCAGTCAGGTATGTGAGTTTCACACATTGTCCCTCAGAGAATGCCAGAATGACTTAGGCTGAGTTCTCCTGCTGTGGTCAGATGCCTTTTCCCAGGTGCTGCAGTTCCTAAACTGGTCCTTGCAGAGTTGGCAGGTCCAGCTCTCCCTCTGGGCTCAGAGGTGATCCAGAATTAGTTCTTTTGAAGTCACCTGGGACTGGTGCCTGCCTGCCTGGAGCAGAACATTATACTCTGGAATAAACATACTTGGGGCAGAAATCTCCTTCCCACTCCAGTTCTCCCATGGCTTTTATGATGGGGACAAGATTTTGGGCAAAACCTCACCCCATCCCAGTCATTTGCTGGGAGTGTTTGGTGGAGCTGAGTGATGGCAATTTTGGGCTTTTGCTCTGGGTTGAGAAGAGAAATTTGGTACAGCCATGCTGGTGATCACAGGGGCTGCAGAAGGAAGAATTCAAATCATACGAGGCAGCAGAGGACTGGCAGTGGCAGGGGTTAATTGAGCTGGCTCTTGAGAGTGACAGATATTTCAGGCTGTGGGGGGCACGGACTGCCCTCATGTTGTGTTTGTACAGCATCTGAACACTCATCAGGCCTTGGTCCTGACTGTCATCTCTAAGGGGGGCTCTAACATAGGCAATAATAACACATGATGATGATGATGATGATGATGATGATGATGATGATGCCAGTGAGAGTCTGATAACAGTGATTTTTTCATATGGTCCAGAAAAGCCCCATGCCTCGTGTTCAGCTCATCCAGAGCAGAGAAGCTGTGTATGTTTATACTGATTTCTGGTGGGAGGAGAGTGTTCATGCCCAGAGATGAAGTCTGTAGGGAGAACATAGAGTTGTGAAATAATTTTTCTATTGTGAGTAACAAGATTATGGTCAGAAAAAAGAGGAGGGAGAGAAGAAACTGAGGATGATGTTGTTACTACCAAAATGAAAGAATTTGGATATAATCATAGCAGTTAGGGAAACGTGTTTTTAAAGACCTTGAGAGAGGTCATAATGACAGTTTACTTTGTAGATCTAATCACACTTTATAAGACCATATGCCAGTTCCCAGTGGTGTCCATGGTGAACAGCAGGACATCAGTAATGTTCCAGATGTGGCTTCCCCTCCAGAAGGACAACAAAACCAGTGAGAAGAACTGGAGTGACCCAGCACTGGGGGAGCCTCTGAACTCCTTTTGACTGGGATGCTCTCATGAATAGTTTGGTTGTTGCCTGGTAGCACTGGCATCAATTTTTCTCCAGTGTGACTGAGCCCATAAGAGAGGAGAAAACTGGGAGAGGGATCACAGGTTCTGATTTTATGGAAATGAAGCGTGCATACCATAACATCAGTCCCAGATACACGATGAGCATTTGGAGCCACATCAGTAGTGGGGGAGAAGGGAGGGGTGTTTGGTGCCAACAGGGCACCTTGTGAAACATGCCAGCGCAGAGATCACAAGCTCAGCTTCTGCCCCAAGCTTTCTCTAACTTCAGCAAACACGAGCTCGTTTGGGCCCCTTTGGTCAGATCCTTGCCTCACCCACCCTTGGGGCATTGCCACAGTCCCAGTACAGCACAAGCACTTCCCAGGTCCGAGCACACAGCAGTATGGGAGTTCACAAGGGACTGTTGCATTACTGGGTCTTCTGGTTTTGCTTAGACAGAGTAGTGGTTGAGGGTGCAGCCTTTTGGAGGAGTGCATTTGGAAAAGATACCCCAGTGAAGGAGGAAAAATGACATTCCCCAGGGAAGGAATGTGGAATCACTTGTTTTCTGGAGGTTTTGCTGGCAGCCTGGCACCCTTGTCCAGGTTGCTCTTTACTTCTGTCTTGTGCGCTTTGTGCCCGTTTTGTGACTGACATCAGCTCAGAGAAAGGCACTGTCACAGTCCGGTGTCAAGACAGTGTCACCCCGATGCAGCTGACTCACAGCTTGCTCTGGAGGAGCAGGGAACAGTCTGAGATCCAGCAGAAGCAGCCAAGTGTCTACACGGTGCCTTTGGATAGCTCAGGACTGGGTTTCGCTTGCCCCTCTGGTTGCAATCAACATACTGTCATTTCCCCAGCAGAAACACAGGGATTGTGACAGTCACACCTTTCCGTAGGAGCAAGGAGTGGAGTTTCCTAATGAGCTGGAGAGGGAAGGAGGACATTTCGGTCAGGGGCTGTTGCTCTCAGGGCCATGGCACATCAGGAGCTGCTTGGCCAAGCGAGCTGTGCCTGCCCAGGAGCTGCGGAGCCGAGCGGCAGAGCGGCTCCAGCCAGGGCTGTGCCAAGGAGCAACGTGCTGCTCTACATGTTACTGAGCAGTGGGCCAGGGGCTCGGAGAAGAAAAGGAAAAAGCCCTCATGGGAGATGGCCTATTTTTAATGAGCCCAAACCTCTTCCACAAACGAAGTGAAATATTTTAAAAGGAAACAATATTACTTCGGTTTTATTTGTTTCAGCTACTTAGTTACAGCTCCACGTGGACACAATTAATGGAGGAAATAGAGTATTTTATAAGCCCAGGACTCTGAGATAGATATTTTGTGACCATGTGAAATTCTTTGCCCTAATCACCACAAATTCCTTGGGAGAAGGTTGTATATTGCTGAAGATTATTAACCTTGATTCCAAAAATGTGTCTAGTCATTGAAAGGCAAAGGTCAAAAATTGTCATGGCATTATTCAGTGGCAGTTTGACCTCCACTTCCCACTAAATTCCATGCTGTCCATCTCTGGCTCAGGTCTGCCCTAATAAAGTACTCCTAAGCAAGAAAGAGAGAAACATCCTTTCCACTGGAGCAAGTATGGTTTCCCAGATCCCTTTCAGACTCCCTGTGATTTCATGTAAATCACTTGCACCTTCAGCACCTTATTTCTCAATGATTTGGGTTTGGGTTTTTTATAAGAGAATGTGTTTATTTGCTTGCTTGCAGGATGATTTTTTTTCAAGGCAATGAATCATCTTATTTTGGTGGTATCTAACACTAACCTCTCTGATCTTTACTGGTCAGAGAATAAAAACAGATTGAGGTAAAAACCTGGGAGTGAACATTGTTTAGATGAAGAGTTTCATTTGGGCCCTGTCCTGCTTTCTTGATGATAGGCAACAACAAAGAAGTCATCCTTGGAATAAAAAAATAATGGCTTTTCAGTCTTCTGGGACTGCTTCAAATATCAGAGATGGGACCCACAAAATACCAGGACTGGGAGTTCTGGCAGGAGCAAATGGGGCAGCAGGGTGTGATTTCTGGATGGAGAGAGCTCCTCCTGTATCATTTCCTCAGGTGATGCAGGTCTATGGGCCTCATGAATCAGCCACCCTCTTCTCCCAGGCAGACCTAAATATCCTCCCTGTCAGCTCTCAGAGCAGTGCTGGGCAGACTGCCTTGCAACAGGCTCCGACAGGAGGAGGTAAACAACACCTCCTCGATGCAGTAATCTCTGCAAATGTCCCGACAGCGAGCCCAGCAGAGGAGTAAATAAACAAACACCCCCCTTTGCCTTCCCCTCCACCCCGATGATAAATTTGGGTTACTGTACACGTCACTGCTCGGGCCGTGCAGGGCTGCTGTGAACCCATTAGTGGGGCAAAGGGTGAGTGACTTCTGACTTCAGCGACCCTTGAAGTTAATCCAGCATTGTAGGGGCAGAATTAAATGTGATGAGCTCAGAATGTGTGATAAAACCAGATTTAAGTGCACAGCTGGACAGCAACCTATAAAGGCAGAATTTAAAACCGTAATAAAAACTTTGTAATCTAATTACGACGGCAGAGTTAAAGGTGAGGTATTTGCAGCATGATTCACATGCACCATGGCTAACCTCTGACATCTTGAATATATTATGTGGTTTCTTCACTACAGGAGTAGTTTTTGAGTTACTCTCTCACACTGCACAGTTCCCTATATTTTATTCTCATGCACTGTCTCTGGAGGTTGCAGGGCAGGGCAAAAGTCTCTGCTTTCCTGTACTTCTGACTCCAGGGGTCTCCAGGCTGCTCCTCCCCACGCTCTGGGCTCCTGGGCAGGGGTTGCAACAGGTGCACAACACCTCCAAAATATTGTAGCTCCTGAGAGAGCCCAAGGAGAAATCGCAGCAAGAGTGGCCATGCCTCGAGCTGGTTTTAGCCTAGCTAGATTTTATGCCGGTTGAGAGGGAGAGTGCAAAGGAAGTTAGAGCTTGGATGCAGGATACAGTCCCAAGCAGTGTCGTTGTCATCCTGTCTTTGTTGCAGTTGGCACCCAATTAACACCACCAGTGATAGCAGCCTGTCTCTGATTTCAGTGTTGGCTTATCCAAACACCAGGGGGAGAGGGAAAACCAACTCGTGAACCCTGTCTGGCTCCTCTGGACTGCTGCCACTGACAGGGCTTGCTTTGCCCATCTGCTTCAGAGGGCTCTCACCAGGATGGGCACTGCCAAGTGAGACAACAACCTCAGATCCAAGTCTGACATCTGCCAGCAGAGGGGATCTATACTAAACCAGGGGTCTTTTCCCGAGCTCTCATTAAGCATTGTCCAGCATCCCAAGAGCACTTCATGTGTGGGGATGTGTAGTTGTGGGATTTAAACAAGTTTGCTCAAGTTGGTAACAGCTGGGCAGTAACTCCTGAAGAGATCTCACTTTCTTCAGCCAGTCTATGTCAAGACAGAACTTTCAAATTAGAAATTCACCCCATGTGATAGTTCTGATGGGGTTTTTTTGTGGATCCCAAACACCAATTCAAAAACAGAGCAAAAATGCCAGAAGAAAATCTTTCTATATGAAGACTGTAAAGCTCTACATTGAGGGGTTTCTTGAGCTAAAATTACTCGGTGGCATTTCTGAAATCAGGTTTCATTCTTCTTGAATTTAGCTGAAAAGCATTCTTTTCAGTCTGATTGGCACCAGCTATATGCCTATAGCATAATGCTCATGGGAGGGGCTGAGGTGAGAACAGCCTTGTCTGTAGAATCAGCATCCCAAAATAAACTACATCCTCCCTCAAGGCAGTGTGAACCCAGCTGATCAATCTCCACAAATGTTTTTCTTAAACAGATGAAATATTTCCCATATTTGTGAAACCAAACTGAAACAGATCTGTTGCTTAGGTTTCCCCAGTGAGTAATCCAGTAGTATTTTTCCTCAAGGAAATGAATATTTTTTCAGGACACTGTGTTTCTGAACATGTCTCTCTTTTTCTCCTTTTATGAAGCTCAGAGGGGAACAGCAGAGCCCTCAAGGACAACCTGTGAAGGGTTCAAAGTGATGCTCTTCCAAAGGAAGAGGGGGTTGTGAGAGCCATTGGCTAAAATAGGTGATTGATATCAGCAGTGGGTGGGAAAGAGGTGTGGGGTGCTCAAAATTCCAAGTGCACCTTACTTTTGTGATCACGGGCCTATCTCAGTATTGATATTTAAGAGACCGAGACCTGCTTTTTGCTTTAGAGAGGAAAAAATGTTATTTGTGTTACTGAGGTGCCATATACACTTCTGCTGTTTCTGAAACAACTTTATCCCAAACTCTCCTTCTCTTCCTAGAGCTGTACAACAGCTACACCAAGAGAGAACCCTGCACAGGACAAAACAGCTCCTAAAATGGGAGTGAGGACTACCAGAAAACACCACACCGAATGCCCCAAAACACAGGAAGGAGCCCACCAGCTGCAGGAAGGCAGCATGAGGATCAACAGAGCAACGTCCCAGGTACAAAGAGGGTGAGATCCCACGGAGCCCAGGCCAGCAGCCACACACGACCTGCTCTGGTGGGGTTACAAATCCCATCCTGGACAGCAGCTTCAGCTCCTACATGCTCCAGCTCCCCATGCAGGGAGAGAATAAGGGAGCATTTAACACCCTCAGTCTGCAAGACACAGACAGGAGGTGGTAAATACCTTGATAAGGAAACTGGAGTGAAAATACCAGCTTTAGGCAATCCAGATTTTATCAGGGAAGTATGCAGGAATGAGTAACTGCCTGACATGCAGATGTGCCTCTGCACAGTGCCAGCAGCCTGCCAGTCCCCACATCGGGCCTCGGGCAACGCGCTCCCATTTCCAAACCCATGTGATTTCGGGGTATGCTGGGGAGGTGTTTTTGCATGGGTTCTCACTTAGGCAATGGCAGTGCCCAAAATGAATCCGTGGCTCCGTGCCTGGAAGACTCTCTAGACTTAGCACTGGAGACTTGTTTTTCAGAAGCAGCTTGGCTTTTGAGCGAAGGCTGTTGCTGTGCTTAGCAATGACATGCATGTCACAGCATGGGAATCCCTGTGTGCCGGTTGAAAACAAGATCCTGGAATCCAAGGGCTCGGCAAAGTCATAAAGTATTCATCCTGTGTATTGCTCAGTGAATGGTGTCTCATGGACCGTTGCTGTCACTGTCACTGTGGGACCAGGAGAAGACCTGTGCCCAGTCCCATAATTGTCTCTGCAACACAAGTCAAAAATTTGGTGGGAACAGATGGAAACTGAAGTGCTGTGAACTGGCACAACACATAAATTCACACTTGAGGAAATGTGGGGATGGTGGGGAGAGAACCCCAGGGATGTTGTAACAACACCAAGCCTGGCAGAGCTCAAGGAGTGTCTGGATGATGCTTGTAGTTGTATGGTTTAATTTTAAAGTCCTGTGAGGAGGTGGGGAGCTGGACTCGATGAGCTTTATGGGCCCTGTCCAACATAAGATATTCTGTGGTCTGATACAGCCAGTTTGAATAATTGTTGCTGGGTCTCTTCCTGTATCCTGGACTCCAATACAAGACAAAGGACCTGAGTGTTGGCTGTTCTCTCTCAGACTCCAGATCTCTAGGGAACCCATTGCCTGGGCTGTCATCAACCAAGCTGGAAATATATATTCAGAGAACCTGTCCCTGCTCTGGCAATGCTCTTCAGGTGTCTTACAGGCTTTTGGACCTTGTTGTTTGGTTTTGGCATTGATTCTTCATCAGGTTTTTAATAGAAGAGAACCCAGCCCATTATGTGCCCATAATGGACACAACCAGCCACTTGGTTACTTGGTGGGAAGGGGAGAGTAGGAAGAGCTTGGCAGCTCAAAGGGATGTGCTGGAAACCTGAACAAGGAGAGAAGAGAGCCTTGCTGAAATGATAAGGGGTTAGGGCAGCACTCATCACTGTGCCACACCAGGGGATTGGCTGCCAAAGGGGCACAGGCAGTCTCCTACTTGGGGTGGTGCTTAGTGGGGCTAATGACAACCATAAATAGGAAAAATATGGATGCTATTGGAGAAAGAGGCCCAGGAATGGATAAAGGATAAATTGGCTGTGCTGTGTACAGAGAGGGCCAAACAGATGTTGGGCCTGATCCAGAGCCCATTGAGTTAATGGAAAGGCTCCCTTTGGTTTCGTTGGACGCTGTCTCAGACCCATTCCAGCTTCACAGGAAGCAGTGGAGACCAAGAGCAATAACTCGTGGTGGCTGGAGTGGTGTGAGTTGCAGAGGTGTGGCCAGGGGGGTTCATGCTGAAAACAGATGGGTCTGACAGAGCGGTCCCTTTGGGCTGGGTAACCCCTCTGCCCGCTCCCCCCACCCGGCCATGAGCAGCCTCATGCGGGTTTGGTCCTCTGGCCAACACTTTGGCATAATTCTGAGCAGAACTGGCCTTTCTGCCTGCTGATGCACCCTCCTACTGAAGGAGCATCCAGTGTGATCTTGTGATGGCCCAGGATTTAGAAACCAGTGATTTGAGCCATCCACAGAGAAGGAGGAAAGGAGGTCTGCTGAGAACTGTTGGCCAGGGAGCAATTTTGTTGTGGACCAGCAAAAAAAATAATGTAAAGCAGGTGTTTCTGCAATTGTGAGACATTTGTAAAGCCAATGTGTCCAACAAGTCTCCCACTCACATTCTGGTCCACGTGACATGGCAAGGCCTGACACGGAGGACCGCAAATAGAAAACATCTCTCTGTACTAGTTGGCGTGCACCAGGGCCTCCCTCCCCTTCTGCTCTCTGCTTTTCTGTTTATTTAGGTGTGTGTCTTTGTTTCTGTTTTTACATTTAGCACGAGTGGAGAGGAAGTGGGATTTCATCTGGCTTAGGAGGCTGGAGCTCACCACGCTTTGGAGCACGGGCCTTTATTTGTCCTCACCCTGCAGGTGTGAGTGTTCGCAGGCCAGACCCTCAGTGGTACGAACTGCCCCAGGCTCCACAAGAGCTCCCTCCTCTGAGCCAGCCCGTCTGAGCAGGCTTGTGGTATCCAGAGATGCAGACACAGGCCATGCTGAGGCCAAGCTGGTCTCATGGTTAGGAGTGGGAACTGGAAGCTGAGCAGAATCCTTTTTCTCCAGGTGATGGTACCAGGAGGAATGGATCAACCATGGCATGCGAAGATGCCTCTACAAACAGCAGATGCTGTTTTGTTCAGGGTTGTGAATTTACTGGAAGTGTAATTTGGGGAATACTTTAATTTAGTAGAATTTAGGCCAACTTGGAGAAGGGTGAGGAAGAAAGTTTTAAGCCTAAGTTCAGGGCTCTTCTCAGGACTACCTTCCCCTCTGCAGCTATTTCCCTGCCCACACACGTACACAGAACACCAGGGCCAGCCATGGCTTGGGCTGAGCTGTATTTTAGGTACTTAACAGGTTTAAATCATGAGCCTGCAACACCCCATCTCCAAAATAGAATCTCTTGCTCTTATTGACAGTAGTGCACTCCTAGGCCTGTTTAAAAAGAAGCTGGTACTAAGAGAAGCCACTGAACTTTCAGAGTGAGGTAAGGTCAGTTTAGGGCTGGATGAATTGCCTGGCAGGAAGGTTGTGTGGAAGTTTGGCTATCCCACCGTAACACAGCAGAAGGAGAACGCCCCAGCCCTGACTTCCAGTCCTCTTTTTAACCATGCTGGCTTGTTTACATTTGGGTGGTAGATGGGTGGAGCCATTACTCCAATTTTTTGGCTCGAATCTGTCCATTTGGATGTCAATGTAGACTGATGCAATTAATAATTGTGGCCTGCTATTGGAAATGATTAGTCTGTTCATTTTCCATAAATATTGGCTGGCTGGCTTCACCTGGCAGAGGCTGGGAATTGTCATGGCAAAGATGAAAGCCCAGAGAATATGGGGATTCATAACTCCATGACAGCTATGGTGTTTTCCAGTCTAACAAGACTATTGGATTTAGACATAAGTAGGATGCTGGACTGGAATTCAGGGAGCAATAGAGATAGTGCAGATATTTCAAAGCAAGTGCTGTTTTAGTCAGAAAGTGAATGTCTCATTAAAATAAGCCCCAAACTAATGGGGGAGCTTTTAAATGTCAGGGGAAAGTTGAAAAATATCCTTTCTAATTAAACAGCACTTCCCATTCCTACATCTCCAGCATGGCAGCTTTTGCTCTTCCACAGCGACCAGCTCCAGTGGGCAGAACCACATGTAAAATGTAGCCGTGTTTGAACTTCAGGGCTATTTATTCTACAGATGGTCTCCAATTCCAAATAACACTGATGCCAACCAGGTTTTTTCTTCCCAGGATTCAGGCATACAACACACTTTCCGCTTTTGGGGCTCATCATTCCTTAACTCCACAAATTGCAATATAAACCTTGGCTACTATGCACACTTCAACTTGAAAACACAGCAGTGATCTGGGATTTTAATTCAAGCAAATTTGAGAGTGGATTAGAAATAGGATCCAGATGCATCTCTAATAGTGAAAAGAAAAATTAGCAGAACATTGGAGCTGGAATGAACTCTGTCTCGCTTTCAGCTTTTTTCCTCCCTTTTGCTTTGTAAGAGGAATTACATAGACCTAAAGCACCATAATGAAATTGCCATTTGTTCCTTGCCTTGGTAGAAGCTTTGCCCAGCTGAGCACATCTCAGTTTCCATCCTGGGCATTTACCTACAGCACGGGGCTGGGAATGGGGGGTAGTTTCTTACTTGTTTTAAGAAATTAGGAATCAGAGGCATGCACAGCCTGTCTGGTAGAGTCTTCAGCAAGCGAGCTGCCAGGCTCTGCAGGTTATACATCATTAGCACACAGAGTGTCCAGGAGAGCCCAAAGCTTGTGCAGGTGTGCTGGCAAAGCTCACACCACTTCCCTCCCTCCTCCCTCTCTGCCGCACTTCCAGCAAGCTGATACTTGAAACCCAATGTGGCAAAATCACAGAGAGCTCCTCTCGAGTTTGTCAGCTCCCAGCTCACCCAGCAGACGTGACTGTGAGAGGGCGCATGGAGCCTGGAAGGGACTCGCTGGAAAAACAAAACTATCGAGTCAAAGGCTTAGTGTGTTTTTCCATGAGCGTATGAAAAAAAGTGTGAGTGTTTTTTTAAGCACTTTCAGATATTAGAAGTTTAGTGAACACAGAGATAGCTTCTTTTTTTTTTCCCCCTCTTTTTTCCCCCGCCCTTGAACTTTGGGAATGACTATAGGGAATATATCCCAGGCTGTTTCCAATGACCCGTTCACGCGGTGGGTTTCTTTCAGCTTTTCCCAAAAGAGAGTGAGCTTCACTCGACCTCTGCTCTGACATTAGCTGCCATTATTTGTGCATCCTACTCAGATAATCAATAGAAGTAGATGGCATCTGAAAATAATTATATACACAGCTCTTCCCCACCTGCCAAGACGAAGACAGAAGCTGGGAAAGGAGCCTTTGCCTATTCAGCACTTGTTAAAAGAATGAAATATAGTGCTGCGTGTTATTGTTGTATCTCGAATCCTGGGCATTCAGCAGCAGTTTCTTTTGAGATTGCATAGCGCTCTGGCCACATGCACCTGAACACAAAGCTCATCAGCTTTCCCATCCTTCCTGACTTTGCTGGAAAAGTTGTGCTGTCTGCTCGTGTGGCACGCCAAAGGGCAAGAGCTCCTGTTCGGAGGAAGGATCTGGCTGGGTCGGTGCCCTCTTTTTTTTAAGGGACACCAACACAGCTGCCGTTTTACAGCCAAACGTCCTGGCCTCAAGCCAGCATGTGGTGACAAGTGGGTGGCCTGTGCAAGGCATGGGGTCTCTCTGTAGCAGGGGATGAACTTTTCCAGCCAAAATCCATGTTCAGCCCCCCAGCTAAGATGGCTCTGTCACTACATGGCTCATGGCAGAGTCACCTTGAGATGTCCGTCAGGCTGTCGCTGCCTACTGAAGAACCTGATTCAGGTTCTCCATCACCCGAGAGAGTCCTCCCAGCCAGGAAAGTAGTGAGTCATGTTGTATTAGAAGATATTTAATGTCTATTTTAGGAGGTTTGCAGCCTCAGCCTCCCTTCAGGAAGTGGCCAAGATGAACCATTGGCGTGAACATGAACATTCCCACTGCAGCCTCCCTGAACAGCAGCGGCACTGGATGCCAACACGGGGCCTCTGAGCCGCGCAGGTGGTAGGAAAAGCAGAGGCACAGATTTTGCCAGGGCAGGCTGTAAGTGCAGGGTAAGGCTGTGTGCTTTTCCTCCTGCAGCCCTGGAGAAGCTTTCTGTAGCACTGTCACAGTGGTGACTAGATCCTGGCTGTGGCCCTGCTCAGGTTTGATGGTCTTTCCATGGTCTCTATTAAAGACAGGAGGAAAGGTGGGGCGGAGCAAAGATCTGTCCCAGTGTGGCTGCTCCCACATGTTTTATTTAGACCTTTCTCTCCTGATCTGCTAAAGGAATGCCACAGCTGTACAGCCTGGAAAATCCTGTGATGCCTGCAAGAGCTGGCCACTGGGGACATCCGGAGTCTGGCAGCTGCCTCCCTGGAAAGAGCTAAAGACATCGGGCAACCTGCTGCTCCCAGCAGGTTTCCCAGGGTTATTTCACATATCTGGACAGCAGCGATTACAGGGGAGCAATTCTTTTTGGCCATTACTCTGGGACCTCTGTTATCTCCTAATCTAGGCAGCAAGCAGAAGTGTTTGCTGATGGGCTGCTCCATTGTCCATCCCCAGCTTTTCTCCATGGTGGTACATTGTTTGCGGTGCTGTCTAAATCCTCCGGCCAGCCCCAACAATACCTCACACAACCCTGGCGTGTCGGGAGCTTCCAGGCTGAGGAGAAACCGATCCCGCTCAGCCCGGCTCTGTTTGTGGCAATGTGTTTGTGCAGCGATTAACTCCTGCACGGACACACACAGCCACAAATCTCCAGGTTGTCTCACAGCCTTTTCATTCAATTAAGTCTGTTGACTTAGTCTCATTTTGAGCAGTAACTGGATTTAGATAAGACAGTGGAAAGCAAAACATCAATTGTGTGATTCCTGGCCCAGCCGGTATGTTGATCCGAAGGGAATGTTTGTGCGGGCGATAACGGAGGCAGTGCGGCGATTAGGACAAAGTCATTTGGTGCAAAGACTAACACACAATAAAAACGCGCTGTGTTAAGTGCAAGCACTGTTCTGAGGAAGCAGAGAGAGCTGCGTGCTTCCACAAATTCCCTCTTTGCCTCACTTGATGCATCTGCTGTGAGCACACAGTGATGGAGAAGTCCTGGTCAGTCTGAAAGGGGAGTCATGTTGGGCTCGGAACTGGGAGATCCCACTGGCTGGATGGGCTGTGCTGGAGCCCAGCTCCCAGAACAATAACTGCTGCAAGGTTCTACAGGGATGTAATCATTTGGGATCCAGCCAGTTAGTCTTTGTCAGAAACAGACCAAAGTTATTCTGGGATAATTCCTCCCCACAAGCTGTGGGGCATGAGTTTACAGGCAGTTCCCTAGGGGCTTGATTTGCCCAACATCCCTGGGAAGAGGAGATGCAGGTGACACACCTTCACCATCCACTCCTTAGAATGCAGGTGGTCCTGGTGGAAAGATCCTCTATATACAATAATTCCTGTCTCCCTGTATAAGCAAGAGGTAAGAAAGCTCTCCTATTTGCAAGCAAACATTTTTGTGATGCACTCCTGTGTCTGCTACTGCTTTCAGGCTGTAATCAGAAAATATGTCAGGGAGACATCCATTGTTATATGTTTGTCAAAAGCACATTTCTATGCATGACTTTTTTGGTCACTTTGTTTTCCAGGTAACTGTTAAGCTGATGGGAAGCTTAGGGCATTTCTGACATCCTGCAAATCTTCAGCAAGGACCACAGAAGAAGAGTGCAGAAAGAAACAGTGAGAAGACATTACTTCCTACGTTAGCTGAGGATAAGGTATGCCATTGGAACATAGCAAATGTATCACTGACTTTCATGTTTTCTCATGCTGGAGAGGATTTCTTCCTTTAATTCTCATTTGTGTCCTTCTGTGATAAAAAACCCGTGACATAAAGAGATCGTTCTAGCTGTTTGCACTGTGAGAACTCCTGGTGGCCACTGAAAGCGGACAGTACATTTTTGGTGGTTCACAAATGATGGTCTGTGTGCAGCCTCACTGAGCCTGTTCCTCTGAACAGCCCAGCTCACCACTGCAGGAACAGGGGAATGTGTTACCTCAAAGGATTTTTCTTCCCATTCCTCCCACCTGCTCCCTTCCCTTTTGGGCTGTGCAGCACTTCTCCTAGAGGTGATGCTGGCAGCAGTGTAAACCCAGTGCTTTTGAGAGAAGTTCTGTGCCAGGGGGCAGTGATGCTTCATCCTTATTCCTGTGTGTTTTAGTGCACTCAGACACTCAGTATTTCCATCAGTGACTCGGACCATGGCGTGTTCATGGCTCCCTTGCAGCAGGACACTGCAGGAGTGGTGGAGGAACCCCAGGCACTGTGGACTCTGTGCCCAGCACATGGCTCTGCCCTGGCACAGTGTGCAGCTCCTGGGCTGTGTGTACACACACACAAACACTTAATTGTTGGCAACTTAACATATATTAAACATCTTCTGGTAGCGATGAAAGATGGCATCCTCCCAGAGTTTTGCATGAGCTAATCAGCCCTTTGTGTGAAAGTGTAGGTGGGGACTCTTCTAACAATACAGAGTTGGTTAGCTCATCGTCTTGGCTCTAGGGGCGTACTGATGTGCCCATCCTGCTTTCAGAGGCACGAATAATCCAGCTTTGCTGCTTTTCTCTTGTAAAAAAGAAAGAGAGAGTGTCGTTTCAGGGCTTGGTGCTCAAGCCTGTTTCTCAGTACAGGGGATGAACAGGGATTCACCTGTTATTCACTGGTATCAGTCTTGGCTTCAGTCTTCTTTGGACTGCTCTTGGTATCAGAAATGATACCTATCAGCATAATTGCTATTTTTCAGCCATCAGTTGCAATAACACCCTTGAGGATTAGGCAGGCATGATTCACTATCAAAATGAGAGGAGCATCCACAGAAGTCTGTGCAGCTCATGGTTCATCTGAACCTCTGTTAACTGCCCGGATGGTGGAGTAGTAGGTTAGACCAACAAAATAGGCTGGAAGACCCCAACTTTGGGAGAAGGATTGATCCTAAATGTTCTTGAATACACTTAAGAAATAACCTTAGGTGAAAAAAAGGAAGTGCGTAATAAAAATACACATGAGGAGTCAGGTCAAGGTCCTGGCACTATGCCAGGGGAGCTGGTAGAGGACAAGCTCCAGTCTGAGTCTACCATGTGATGCTGTGGCCAGAAAGATACTTGGTATTGGGAGGGATATCCAGAGCACCCTCTGTATGGAGGGAGGTCCTCATAGTGCTGGAGAGGCCCAGGCCTCAGATCCACACTCCAGACTTCAAATAAAGATGTAAACTCTGGAGGGAGTCTGGAGGAGAGCAACAGGACTGATAAGAGGTTTCACAAAACACGACCTGTAAGGAATTATTTTTTAAATTGGATTTGTTTAGTCTAGAAAAGACTGAGGACAGCTGTGAGAGGCTCCATTTGTGAAGCCAGTAGCTGAAAGGGGTCTGGTAAAAGAGTGCAGTGGTCATGGATCTATTTGCATGGGGAAGGACAAGAGGAGGTGAGAATTTAGGAAAGCTGTTTCAATATAGAGTGGGAGATGCTGGAACTGTTGATGCAGAGATCTCCATCTCTGGGAGTTTCTAAGGGTTTAAACTAATGTGTCCCATGAGTGGTAGAGTCACAGGCACAGAATGACACAGAAGGGTCTCTCCACACCTTCATGATTTGTTTAAATCCATTCTGTGGGGTTTGTTGCTTTCTTGGCAGTAGTAGAAGGAATGTTGGACTCAAGTTTGGTTGCTGACATGGAAAACATGCTGATAAGTGGATATGTTTGCACAGAAAATGGTGATAAGACAGGAAAAATGATACCGTTGTCAGAAACAACAGCCAAAGGTTTTAGAAGTTCTGCTTCTAAGAAGTATATCTAAGGAAAATGGTTCCTGTAGCAAAACATATTTCATTAAACAAAAGATTTAGCTGGAAAAATTTGCAAGGAGCTCTGCAGATTAGCAGCCTAGCACACTCCCAAGATATCTGAAGTGTAGTTACTGATCCTTGAAATGGTTCTTTTCACCATTTGGGATTGAGCAGAGGTAACACAACACCTCTGTTTGCAATTGGAAGGTGAGGAAAGAGATTTTCAGGGCAGCCAGAGAGGAGCTTCACCTGTGAAAAAGGCCATGGAAGAGAAAGGATTGAGAAGGACTCTGCCAGATTAGGAGGGCAGTGGTATCTCTCAGAAAGCCAAGGAAAGACTGTGGTTCAGGGATGAGAGGCAGAAAGCCAGGGCTCAGAAACTGCTGGTTCTCACAAAGCCTGCACTCCTGTGTGTTCAGCCCAGGAAACTGCTGAGTGGGATGTGAAGCTGCCATATGTTTTTGCAGATGCTCCAAGCCTGTGTGCTCCCCTTATGGATATATGCTTTATACTCAGTTTTGAAATTGGGTCAAAGTATTCCAGAGCTCCAGGGGGAAACTCCTGAGAGTTTACAGACCTGAGATGCTGTGATAATGGTTCTGGACAGCAATTTTACTTTCCCCTATCGAGGCTTGGGTAGACAGAGGGGAGTGTAACGGGAGATCCACACCAAAGGTCAAGGCAGACACATCTGCCTGGCTGTCAGATTTCACACCAGCAAATTGGAAGAAAATTAAAAATCCAAAGTCAGATCTGGTCCTTGCTCTGGGAATGCAAAGAGGCTCGAAAGGCTCCTACATGAATATTTATGCCTGGCATAAAACCACCACAGAAACTTCTGTGTTTCATTGGTTTTGCCATCCCTTTAATAGGAACATGTCAAGGGAATATGAAGGAATGAGATCTTACTGTTAGAATAGTCTTGAGTTGGTGTAACTGCCCTTAAGAGGAGGGTGCAGTGTTCAGCCTCTGCCCACCACAGCTCAACAGCTGCCCTCCCAAAGACGTCAGGCTGCAGGTTCTCACCTTAAATCAACAGTCCTGCAAGTGCAGAAGACAGGGCACCTAAAATTCTCAAAAGTGGTGGTTTTTTCCTCCAAAGCCCCCGGGAGATTTGTAGCCTGAGATACCATCCCTCTGTCAGGCATGAAGGATGAGTTGCCACCATCATCATTGCTCTTAGCTTTAATTTCCAGCACAAATAGCCCCAAACCTCTCTGGAGTGGGGGCAATATGAGACAGACACATTGTCTCTTAATGCAAAGCCAACTGTGTTTACTCCATTACTCAGTTCCAAATTATCTCACAGGAGCTTGGGATGGCTCTATAGTTTCAGAGACTTCATGGTAAAGGGGGCATTTTTAAAATATAGTGTTTTCCAGAAAGACTATCTTAAAAATATAGTGCAGTTTAAATCCTCTGCTTTCTTTAATGCTATTTTCAGGTTGTTTTGGTTTTTTTCAAATTAGGTTTAGCAACATGCATGAGATGTTAGATTAAAGGGAAAAGGCTTGGGTTTTCTGTGTCTCTACAGAAATAGCTGTTCCCTGGGTGGGCCAGGTGAAGCTGAGCAGAGTTATTGTCCCTTGACTTCCCCAGCCCTGGAGGAGGCAGAGATGGGACTGGCTGCCTGGAGGAAAGTCTGGCCAAAAGCACTGGACCACATCCTTTGTGGAGATAAATCAACATTGTCTGGGTGGCGTTTCTGGAACCATGACTATTTTCATCAGGATCAGGCCTTTTCCATATGGTGAGGAAGTGGTAAAGATCACAAAGGGAGGGGGATCTGTCCATGCATGGCAATAATTGCAAGAATCTACGGGCTTTTCCTACGTAGGTGGTGTCATTTTCTCTAAAGAATGAAAGTGCAGCTCTTTCCCTCTAAGGAGACTTGCTGAGCAGCTCATCCCTATAAGACAAGCCCAGGTGCCCAGAGGAAGAGCAGTGTTGTTGTGAAGACACAGCCCCAAAAGGCAAAACGTCTGGATTTTATTTGCAGCTCTGCCGCAAACTTCCTGGATGACTGTGGCCAAGTGAACCAGGTGCATTGTTCCAGCAGCCCCTGTGCCCTCTCTGCACAGGCAAGAGTTGTACGTTCACTCAGGGCTTTGCACGAAAGTCCAGCAAATGCAAAGCTGCAGAGAACCACATGCTGCCCTGCTTTACCCATGAGAAGGGGGATGAGTTAGTGAAGCCACCGGATCCCTGACAGCAGAGATCTGGATCCAGAAACAGGGGAGAGCATCAGAGCAAAGCCCACCTTGCCCAATGGCCCATTGCTGGCAGACTGTGCCCAAGGGGGAAAACAAAGGCAGGGTGAGCAGAGTTGAACTTCCACATTTGGGAGTGGTTCGTGCGAACTCAGCAACGCTCCAAGGATTTCTAAACCTGGGAGCATGAGTAGTCCAGGATGAGCTCTCAGGGCACCTTGGGATTTTTAGCTTCCTTGGAGCAGGACTCATTTCTTCAGCTCTGTGTCCGACCTGCTGGGTCACACAGGGCTTTTGTAGCTGCTGCAAAGAGCAGCCTTCCCATGGCTGTGTCAGCTCTCACAAGGAAGTGATGATGCCTGCCAGGGAATTGAGGCTAAATGCACTGGTGTTTCCTCATGCTTTGGAAGGGAAGAGAAGTCTGGAGAGAGTTATTGTTGTGGTGTACAGGAACTTTGCCAGTGTAATGCCCTGTAATAACAGCTAGTCTTCCTTCAGGTCATTAAGTTACCTATTTTTTAATACTCTTGCTCATGACTAATAGATCTTGGGTTTAGAGATGCCCTCCTTCTCTTCCCTTTTTCTTGACTTGCTAAATATATTTGGGATGTTTTCTTTCTTTTCTTTCTTTTATGGTGGTGTATCCAAATATCCCTGTTTAAGAATCATCTTCCAAATCTCTCCTCCAAGGAGCCATGACCAGATAACCGACACATTTGTGCTCTGTCTCCATGTCTCAGAGGGAACTAAAGCACGAGGAATTATTCTGAAGGGCGCTACAGATGATGAAACTGGATTTAGGATAAGGAAATGTCTGTCTGCTCTCAGAGATAGTCTCACATCTGCTTTGTCCATGCCCCAGAACCAAGCTGCACCCTGGAAGCCACAGAGCTGAGTTAGGGTGGGGCTGTGTTGAGCTTTCAGGCCAGGTTGTGGTGGGGTTCGTACATCCGGGCTCAGGATGGTGTGAATGTGGCCACATTGCACCTGGAGATGGCTGGTGTCCAGCTGCCTGGGAAGGGGGCTGGATGGACAGGCAGCTATTTGCCTCGGCCAGCACGGACATGCCCAAATTCTACTCGTGCTGCAGGAGGGTACTCAGATACTCCAGTGATGAGGGCAGTCTGAGAACCTGTTTAGACCAGAGCATGGGTTTCAGTGGCAGTTTTCTCGCTGATTAATTGGGTGACTTCATGCAAGTCTCAGCTTGCCATTGCCTTGTCCAATAAATGGGAATAGCAGCATTTGTCTCCCTTTGTAAAACACTCTGAGGTCTATGGATAATCCGCCTCCTTTTTCCCACCCATCATTATGGGACCAAGTGGAATCTTACAACACATTGAGTTTCTGTGGTCTGGCGCTTGCCAAGCATCTCGGAATGACTCCTTGGCTCGAGTTTGCAACGTCTGTGACTGCCACGTGACTTGTCATAGCAGCTCCTCGTTGAAACCAGGTCAGCACTCACCTGAGAGTGCTTGAGATGGGGAGAGGAGCTGAAGTGGGCACGAGGAGGGTACAGGCCCTGGGGCATCCTGTAGCCACACACATCAGCAATCCATCAATAATCCACAGCACTTCGTGGTTCAAAGCTCTGCAACTACTTAAGAGTGGAAAACTCCAAACAAGAGAAGATTCCTCTTGACCACCACACTGCTCTCTGTTACCCCGGTGAGGAGTAGGCAGAGCTGGAGAAAGGTCTTCATTTGGCATTTGCAGATGTTCTCGTAACATCATGTTCAACACTTTGAATTCAAGGACCTTGTGCTGTTGGGCACTACTGATATTTTAGGACACAGCTCCTTCTTTCCCTGATTGTACTTGGAATCAAAGAATAGAGTGGGTTGGGTTGGAAGGGACCTTAAAGATCATCTGGTTCCAACACCCCTGCGATGAGCAGGGATGTCACCCACTGCATCAGGTTGCTCAGGGCCCCATCCAACCTGGCCTTGTCCAGGGATTTTCTCCTATGTTGGGGTGCAAATCCATTCTTAAATCTCATTCCAAGCAGGTACCAACAGGATGTGCTACTGAAGTTATGCTGTTTCTTACAATGACATGAAAAAACCCTCAATGATTGCAAGTAAACCTTGAAGAAGGAAGTGAATATCTAAGAAATCAGGTTGCTGATACACAGAGATCTTCTCAAAGAACTTTGCAAGGCTGGAGGAGCCTTGAAGAGCCAGGAAACCAGCAGAGATCGGTATCAGGTGGCAATGAGCTTACAGGAGAGAGGCTTGAAGAGAGGCTTGATCACAATCTCCAAGTACTTACAAGAGGAAGGGAAATGAGGCAGATGTCTCCAGACACCTTCTGGCTGAAACTTGAAGCTGAACATTTTTTACTTTTTGTGGTTGTGGGGAACAGGAGCAGTAGCTTCCTGGAGAGTAATGCCCCAAGGCTCCTGTAGTCCCTGAGTGGCTAGGGGCAAGTGTTTGAAAAAATAAGCTGTAAGAGGAGTGAGCTGGAGGTGTGTGGTGGCCTTTGCCATGTACAGGAGCGGATTAGGGGATCCTCCTGGGTCCTGTAGTTCAGGATCCAGTGATTTGGATTTCTTCTGCCACAGCAACATTAAAGCCAACTTCATCTCCTCATCTCATCAAGCGCTGAGCCCCACCAGTGAGGGTAAAGCTTTTGAGAGGGAATAGTGCTTCAAGACTCAACTCCAAACACCATCAGTTAGCTGGGCCAGCTTGAGCTGCCTCTTTTCTTGTCCTTTGCCTCCACTGTATCGTTACAGGATGACAGCATCAGAATTACCTGGCGCTCTCATCTGCCCCTTAAATCAGAAAGAAACCCAAAGAAACAAGTAACACACCAAGAGCCCGTGAGCACATGAAAGGCTGCAGTTCCCCAGAGCAGCACTCAGGGGCTGTGAGGGACTCAGCACCTGGCTGGGCTGGACCCAATGGCTCTGTGTTTCACGAGTCCTATCAGGTATCATCTGTCCATACACAAGCTGTGTTTTACTTATAAAGTAAATTGCATTACATGGGCTATAATGTACAATTTCAAAGCAGACCCACCTTAAAAACATTTTGTTTAATAAAATAACTTAATTAGAAAGAGCTTCTGGCTGATGCGGTTGAGGCTGTGATAATTTTTCCTTCTCAAATCATTTTCTCTGTTTATTATGCTTAATTATAGTGTAATTATGTATCCATCCTCTAGGCAAATTATGCAATCAGAAAATGTGAGTGGTTCATTTGCCACTGCTGTTGGGACCAGTGTTTACATCCCTAGTACAAAATATGAGCATAATTCCTATTATTTATAGTATTACGTATATGCATATATATAAAAGAAGTTTCACACAGGATGAAGAATTGGTGTAAATATTTTATTGGCACTCATTTTTGCATCATCCACTCAATTCGTTTGTGGCCTACTAATAATGGAGACACCCAAAGCTCAGGTGAGTAAAATCTTTACCATGAATTTTCTCAAACACAAATACATGGCTGAGGAATGTGGAAGTTGCACAGCTGAGCATTAATTTTGGTAGGAGGGTTATTATTACTTTTAAGAGCTGTTTTTGCATTTCACTTCCTAATATTCCAAGATTTAGCACAACAAGAGAGAAAGGAACCCCACAGTATCCAGTTGTGGAGTGTGGAGTTGTGTTCACATTATGGGTTCAGACTAACCTATTTTTAGCCATGTGCTTCATGAACTTTCTAACCATGGCAGCCCTGGCTTCAGCAGACTGAATTGTTTGTCCTTCCTCTTGTTTCTCTTGATGGGAGTTGACAGATCATGCTTGAACATACTAAAATGTGAAGCCAAGTGTCCAAACCTTGAAAACCCTCCTGAGACAGATGTTTTCTCCTTCTTTGGCCAGCTCTCAGAGTTAATACAAACTGAATTCCCACTTGGCAATTTCAGCTTCTCTGCCTGTGCTTATTTTGCAGAATGAAGCCACTCTCACCACAGAGCAGGTGGGGGAGGTGACACATCTACTGCAGGAGCTTAGCCCCCCGTGTTTGTTACAGCTGGCAGAGGTGAGACATCCACCTCACCATCCCACCCAGAGAAGGAAAAAAGTGATTCCTGATAATTCTCACCAGCCCTGCAGCTGCCCCATGGCCTCAAACAGCCTTTCCCTCTCCCCACCCTCAAATGCAACCACTGCCCCATTCCTCCCTCTCCCTGAGAGAAGAACTGTCAGTTGTGGTCTCTGAGGGAAAGGCACTGCCCCAGCCAGCCTGGAATAAAGCTACAGAGTGGAGAATCAAAGCCCAGATCCAGGCAGATACTTTGTGGTAACCTAAGATCTCATGAGCATCTGGGGAGATTTTTCAGAGGAGCCAGCGAACACTCCTGGGTAGGGGCTGTTGCTCCATCCTGACCCACTGACTCGCTGGGGAGCTGCAGTCACACACACACAGGGGCCAAACCAGCCCAAACAGGGTGCAAATAGCCAAGCCACTGCTCCCAGTGCTGCCTGTAGCAGCAGGTGGGACACAGCACGTGGGGTGCCACATGCCAAGAGCCCCAAGCCTGGAGCAGGCAGCAGCTCCACGGAGAGTCAAGGGACCATAAGACCAGGTGCTGACTCAGTGCATGGCAGGAAGGCATCTCCCAGAGCGGGGTGAGATGGGAGCAGTAGGTACGTAAGATGTTTTTGTTTTTTCCTGATGTTATCCCCATTTTCCCAGGTCCCAGGTTCAGACAGCCGTCTGCCATGCGCCTTGGCCAGACACCGAGACGCTAACCATGAGCTGGCATTGCTGCCATGAGCAAAGGGACAATGCCATGGAGTGTCTGGGCCGTGCCAGCCTCTTCCCACGGGGATTTTGCATGGGCTGAAGTAGGCTGACTGGGCAAAGGGTGCTCTGGCCCTGGCCCCCTGCCAGAGGAGGATTTGGCCATTATAGTCTCACTTGCTTTTGAGGTGTGGCCTGAAAGGGAGGGTTGGAATATTTGTAGGGGGTTTTCCACATTTTGTTATGAAACCCTTGGGTTTTCCATGCCTTGAATTTGGGGGCACATACCTTAGCAAGCAATTTTACAGGTGCTTGGCTCCAAGGTGATGCTTCCCACCTGTTGGTTTGTAAATGCTATGGAATGAGCGGTGTATTTAACTATTTCTGAGCAATGCGGAAGCTGTGGTGCAGTTTACCTGAGGTAAAGTCAGACTGCCAAGTCCCCAGCAGCCAGGCACAAGTGGGCTCTTCCACCTTTTCTGTCCTTTCCTGGTTTTGTTTCTCCTTGTATTCCTAGGGGGGGAAAATTAAAGAGAGGGAAGTTAAGTGCAGATTATAGACTCCAGCATCTGCATTAGGGGAATCTGCAACCAAATGCAAGTGGATGAATTTGATCCAGTATTGGCCACTGATTCTTAAAGAATTTCTTGTCTCAGAGGGAACTGGTTCAGAAACCAGCCAAGAGCTGAGACCCCACAGCTCTGAGTGAGGACAAGGGCCACCCTTCCTAACTGAGGTTCAATCAGTTGAATTTCAGTTATTGGGAAGCCATAAGGGAAGCCATAAGAGAAGCCTGGCCTGTTTTTATCTCTTGGAGCCCCCCTGAAAGCCTCAGCCCCAGAAGTCTGTTCCAGCACTGCTTCAGCGCACGCTGAGCCTCACGCAGTGTCCGGGGGAGCATTGCACCCATATCTGAGCTGTCGTGAGCTAAAGCCAGCAGAAGTAGCTTTCCATTCACACCTTCTGTTTTCATGTCAACATGCCATAATGATATGAGGCAGCAGATGGACGCAGACCAGGAAGAATATTTGGACATATTAGGCAGTGGGGATTGGTCCATTCAGCTCACACATCTCCAGCTGAGAGATCACAAGGCTGCAAAGGACCAAACTGAAAGCTTCTCAGAAATAGAAGCAAAATGGCCTTTGCTCAGGTTTATTGAACATTTTACTTAAACCTCCAGCTCCTGTCCCAGTCTACAAGAACCTACACTCTGCCCTTTACATTGCTGATAGAATGACCCCATTTTCATTGGGTTCAGAGTCTTTCCCAGAGTTGACACTTTTCCCCTCTGAGGAAGAGCTGAACAGCAGACATCCAGCTAAAATCCTGTGTCAACTGATGAAGGTAAAACACACTTTTCAGTCAGCTATGGGATGTGTTTCCCAAAAGCTCCAGTATCTCTGGTCCTCTCTACTTTGTCTGTGAAACTATTACTTTGCATAATAGAAGGGAAAAATGCTTGACCATCTGGTAGCAACACCACCATAAATTTCAGTTGTTTGACTCACTCTTCCAACAGCAACAGGAATGGAGCTTCCTTCTTGTTTCCCTTGATCTCTCAGCCCTGTGCTAGAAAGGCAAAGCCGGAAGGAGCCATGGGGTAGTGAACTGTAGTCCAAACTGGGTTTTTGAATTCTGAGAGACATCTCTGATTGTGAGTGAGAGTCCTTCACAACTAGGACATTTCCCAATTCTGTGTGAGCACAGGGATGAAGACCTCAGTGACCCCAGCTGGGAGAAGACACTGGGTATCATCCTATGTGCAAATGCCCCTTTCACCTCCAGCAAAGCCTGGGAACTGGGATCCCATCATCTGGGCACTGTGCCTGGGGAATCATCACTGAGGTGAATGTCACCAAGCAGCACCACACACACACATCCAACACGATTGTGAGGGAGATGCTGAGCTCACTCATGTCCAGCATGGAGAGACGTCCATCACCCCTGAGGGACTCCTCATCCTGAGGACCCAGCCACTTCTTCAACCCCATTGCTGGTTGTCTGAGAAACCTGAACTAGGGAAACTATTTGCTGCCATTCCTCTACGTCAAGAGGAATATCCAGACCTGTACTCCTGTTCATCCACTCTTGGTGAGTGTAGTCAGACAGTGAAGGCCTGGATGCTGGAGTTTATGGCTTAAATCAATGGGATTATTCATGAGTCGAGAGATAACCATGTGCTTTCATGCTTGGCTGGAGCAGCGTCTCAAGCTGACAGCTGGGAGTCAAAAGCTCTGAGTCACCGGGTCCCTCCTCTCTCTCCTTCCTGTGTGACCAGTCTGCCCGTGTCTGCTTCCCTGCCTGCCGCATAAGGAGGATGACTATCGCTTTTATCTGATGGCTGCTTTCAAATGGCCCTAAAGGCCTCTTCTGGCCTGATGAAAATTCAGTAGAAGCTGGACTAGCATGGAAAGATGGGAGAACATTTAACTAATGACAAGCGCTGGGGCTCAGGAAGGCAATTACATCCTTTCTTCCTCCCCACATTCCCACACAGGCTACTGGTGATTGCTGCAAAATCTTCTACGGGCAGAGAGGAGTGGGAGGCCATGGAAAGGGTGAGACGAGGCTCTCTGGGCTTGGGGGAGGCTCTGTGGGGTGGTGGTTGGGGTGACCAGCACAGCAGGTTCCCAGCAGTAGCTACACCTTAAAAGAGGCTCCTTTCAATTAAAAACTTTATCCTGCAAGCCTCTTCTTCACCTATGTACTTTGTAAAACAAAAACATGCACAGGCAGCGTCTCAAAAGAGAGATGCGTGGGCCAAATGCATGTATTTTATGCCCCAATTTACGTTAAGTCCCCAGAGGGGTTTCCACTTCTAGCATGTACCTCTCTAAATAAAAGTTGATTTTAGATCTAGACCCCATTCCCTTCTCCTGTTCCTGTGCAGTGTTGGTCAGTACTGCTGTGGGGTCTCCCTTGCTGTGGACCTGTGCAGGACCCACCCAGTGCTGAGTTTGAGGAGAAACAAGCACTGTTTGAGTGCTGAGTTTGAGGAGAAAATGCAGAGCTGCCCAGGGTGCAAAGGGCTGACTGGATCGAGGGCTGATGGTGCCTTTTCCTGGTCCAGTTGTCCCCTTGGCACCATTCCTGGGAGGAGAAGTTGCTCCTGCAGCCCTGCTTCAGTGCACCCCTGGTTTTGGAGAAGCTGCCTTTGACATATGCTGGTAAGATGGGCTGTTCTGCACCTCCCTGTTGGTTAGCAAGTCAAATAGGAGAGTGTGAGAAACCCTGTGTAGCTACAGCTGTGCCCAGGACAGTGTGCAGGCAGAGGAGCTGTGGGCGTCCTCCCAGCTGCCCCAGCATCCGTAAATACAATTGCTCTCACTTTCCATTGATAGAAATCCAAAAGCAATTAAGAATCAAGCTCTTCAAATTGATAGGTCTCCTGAATTTGAAACATTTTTCATTATTTGGCTGGTATCACTGCCTGGATAAGATTATTTTTTTAAAGGGAAGATTAAAATAAACAGTATTTATGGTTTAATTATTTGAATGACTAAGAAGCTACAGCTTTATTTTAACTTCACAGAGGACCAGGAGATGTTTTTAATGATATGTTTTACTCACATAGGACCTTTCATCCAAGAATCTCAAACTGCTTTTCAAATAATTAATTAATCCTTGTACCTCCCCATGAGACAGTTATTATCTCTGATGTTACACATGGGTAAGCAAAGGCACAAAGACGTCAAGGCACAAACTGTTTTCCAAATATTAATTAACTAATTCTCTCACCACTCTGTGAGACTGTTCCTATCTCTGCCACTACCAATGGGTAAAGTAAGGCACAAATCTGCGAGTAACTCACCCGAGGCCATGCAGGTGAGTCAGGAGCAGGGCTGAGAATAGCTGTGAGCGGTCTCTGAGCTCATTGTTTCCAGCAAGTCCTATTCCTGACAAAGGGCAGCACATTCCCTGGTGTGAAGCAACTGTTTGAGTGCCTGCTTTATGAAAATATTTCCTCTGGTCTGTCTTCATCCATTGGAGATCATGTTTGCCCACATCAATCTGCAGTTTCTTTTGAACTTGTTGTGGCTGGTGGAAGCCAGAGTGACTATGAGGAGAAATGTTTGGTTTAAAGGCCCTGGGGAGCTTTGAGATGCTCTGGTGGTGCGGCTGTCCAGCAGCACGCAGTGGTTCTAGAGCTCATCCCTGTGCCTGGCCTGAGTGGCATCCCCGGGCCAGCACAGCCTCAGGCTCAGCCAGGCACAGGGTGCCACATGCAGGGATCGGTGCCATGGCTCCTCTCTCCTGTGTCCCAGCCTGCAGCCTCAGAGCAAGCACGTGCAGGGCCTCAGTGTAATAACCTGAGCTGCTGCACCTGTGTGTGTGTCCTGCCCCATTTTCCCACCTCCTCCTTTGGCACATGGCAGCAGGGTATCTTTAAGGGTCCGTGCAAGAGAATGTGGAGCAACATGGGGTCTCTGTGGGCCAGGGCTCCTCAGCAGCCAAACCCACCTTGTCCCTTGCACAGTCCATCAGCTCAGGCTTGTGTGTGTTTATCCCATGGAGCAAGAGCTTTCTGTCGTCCCCAGGAGGAAAAGGCAAGAAGCCAGAGGCACTCTCTGTCCCCAGGAAGGGTCCAGCTGTAGGATTATCTGCACAGGCACCTGAACCCTCACCACAAGCACATCCCAGCCGAGCTATTTCAAACATGGGCTTGGCCCCATCAAATGCAGTCTCATTTCCACATGAAAGGGCTGGAGGAATATGAAGCCAGCTCATCTGTATTGATAAAAATGTGGCATTACTTTTCCCCAGTTATCTAAGCTTTCTGTGTGCATTAATCACAATGTAAAAACCTGGAAGATGGGGTGCATCTTAGTTGTCTTTCTGGGGGTGAGTTTTTTATGGGTTGGTTTTTTGGGCTTTTTTTTTTTTTTTTGGTTGATTGTCCCTTTTTTCCCCCTAAACTTCCTTTGTCCAGTTCCACTCTGCTGGAGTCTGGTTGCTCTCTTCCCTCTGCAATTTGGATGCCTCACTCTTCGTGCTTCAGCTCTGATGCAAGCGCTCGGGTACCAAGTTTGCCAAAGCTGGCACGAGCACCCCGTGCTCGTCTAGACACAGTCTAACTGTGGCACTAATGCCAGGCTTGCACAGGCTGAGCTTGGCGTTCGTCAGAGCTCTGCCCACGGTCAGCACTTTGATCTTTATCCTTGAGAACCACAGCCATTGACAAAGGTAAAATGAATTTCTGACTTTGAAAGACTTTGATGGCATTCTTTTGGTTTGCATTTTTTTTTCTCCTCTCCTTTGCTCTTCCAGCTGAACTTCATCATAAAGCTTCTGATTACAGCTGCAGCTCCAGGACCAGAGAGAGGTCACGCTGTCTTGCTTTCTGCTGGTTTAAAATCTGAAGGGGAAACCCTGAGACACTTTTGAGACAGTCTGCCAGTGAGTGAAATATAAACCATAATGGGAATTGGAGATAGAGGCCCCTCAGGATCTGGTCTTGTACCTTCTTTAAAAAAACAAACCAAAACAAAATCATCCCAAATAAGGCCAAGTGCCAAGAGCAGGAGAGAATGAGAACTATTTGGTGTTAGATTTCTAGCTGGAAATCTGCAGCCTGCCAAGCACTGCTATTTGCCTCCATGTAGCACTGGCTGAGCTGAGGCAAGGGCCTTCTATCAGACATTGTACAGGAATGCTGTAAGAGTGCCCTGCCTGGAGGTGCTCATCATGACAGAAACATGGTGGGCAAATCCAGTGTTGCTGCTCCATCCTCTCACTGGAGAGGGTCACACAGGGCACCTGAATCCACTGAAGGGCTCCAGGTGCCTTCATGACAGTGATCCCATCAAGGTTGTCAAAGAGGACAAAGATGGCATCTCTGCTGGCAAGCTGTTGGCTCCAAAAGTGGCGGCTGTGCTGTCACACACAGCTGGACACCGGTGACTCGAGTGTGCAACCATTTCTGACACTTTTCCCTGCTCTGAGTCACAGGGTTTGGCTCGCTGAGGGGGAGTGCTGCACATCTCTGAGCAGCTCTCTCTGCTAGAGAAAAGTCAGCAGCTTTGAACCAGACCTCTCCCTTTGTACCAATTGTGAGATGTCTTATCCCTTTGAATTTACTGGAGGAAGCACTTTACATGGGGGACCTTCAGTGAGGTACTTCACCAACCTGGATGAATTTCAGTGGAAGCAGAGGAGAGGGGTCCTTCCACTGGGCCTGGACTGAAAGCAGGGATTGAAAGAACTGGAGATTAATGCTATGGACAGTGCAAAAGGGGGAGGCTTAAATTAAGGGAGATGGACAGCATGTTATTTGCAGATCTGTAAAAATCTTCCAGGGACTGGGAGTGAAGTCCAGGTTTGCTGAGATCAATTGCATTTTTACCAAGGATGGCCAGGTGGGCCAAGCTCTCTCCCTAAACACCTGCATGGAAAAGTCCAGAGACCTTAAGTGATGGCAGTGACTGGAATCACCAACAGGGGTGGCCAATCCCAAAGGCAAAACATCCCAAAGCAGATTTTGGGGTGTCCAGCTCCTGATAAGGAGAGCCCATTTGTCAAAACAGACTTTGTTAAACAAATAAGTGAAAAACAACTCTGCCTTGAAGGTGACTGGCTCCCAGCTGGAGCTGGCTGAAAGCTTTCCTCTTGTCATATATAAATGTCACATATACACACACACAGTTGGCAAGGAAAAACCTTATATAGGTGGTATGTCATTTGAGATAGAAGGATGTTTACATTTGATGTGTATAAACTCACAAAATATATATTCCCATTATCTAAAAAAATTTTCTTTTCCTGAACACATCACCAGTTGATTTACAGATGCCAAATGTTGAGACAATATGTTAAATAGAAATGTTGACAGTTTCCCATGGAGAGTTTTCTGCAGCCTTGGAGAAGCTCTACTCAACATTTGTTTTGAGATTCGAAGGAATTTGATTACATTTTGCTGTTGCCCATTCCTGAGTACTCTGAGTTGAGCTGGGACTGGAGGAGCACTGGATGAGTAAAGCTCTTCTCTTATTTACAGCCTCATCGAAACAATGAGGTAGCAGGAATCTCCTTGGAGAGCAATGGATCACAGCACTTGTCAAGATGATTTCCAAATCAAAGATGACTTCCAAGGAGCAGCAAGGGTATAATTTTGGAGCCAATCAAGCCAATGGCAAAATCCCAATTTCTGCACAATATTCTTAATGGAGCATCTGAGATTTTGGAGCTTCACATATTATATATTATATAATATATACTACAGATTATGTTGTGGCTAAAAGGTCCTTCCCAAATTCAGCATCTGTGAGCCTTACAGAGGAATGACCCTAAAGAGGGGTGATGAAAAAGGTCAGCCTAGTTTAAAAACAAATACCACATTTATAATGAGACCAAAGGGAGAATGAAGAATTCAGTACTTGATACTGACACCTGCCACTTGCAAAATATCTCCACCACTAGAAACAAATATCTGGGAGAGTTTGGAAAAGTTTGGTCACTCATTTGTTCCTCCTTTGTTTCCATTTCAGTCACTATCCATCTGTCCAATGACAGCACTGACATTGCTAAATGTCACAACGTGAAGCTGCCGGAGTTGCTCCCTGTGCTGCTTCCAGGTGAGATGACAACAGGAACAGCTATAACTCTTACCAAAACAAAACAAGGCAAAAGAATATTTGCTAATGTTTTTGGATATAGTTGTTAAGTCCCAGGCACAGAGATTAGTCAGAGTACCCATAAATATCACTGAACTCTGATTTCCAAGTTCTTTGCTCCCAATGCCCACTGGTTCTGAAAACCCAGCTGAGCTCTGGCTGCTGTCCTGGGGAACCCTTTTGGGATTTGTCCAGTTCTTGGTCCCCACCAGACCATTTCAGGAGGGGAAGCAAGAGGGACATCCATGTGGTGCATCTCCCGATAGGAAAATGCCCCCATGGTGAATCCTGTGGCACAGGTGACCCCTCGAGCTCCATTCGTGATGTCGCAGCTTCCAGTGGCATCACTTGGAAGGGATCAGCCCCAGGGTGACAGAGCAGGTGTGGGGCCTGGCAAAACACCCAGGGCAAGTATCATAAGTGCTCAGGTCAGTTTTCTCTCTTCTCTGCATGTCTCTGCTGGGAACCAGAGTCCTGGTCCTAATAAATATGGTAGTTCTGACACTGTCATTGAAGAAAATTCAGTCTTCCAGGGAAAACCCAGACAAAAGAACCATCCCAAGATATTTATCACTTCACACTACGTTAATGCAAACAAAAACATTGCATGCTGCAATAAATCCATTACAGAGGCTTACAAGAACAAACTGATATTCCCACATGGCCAATTTCAAGCTGGAAGGGTTTGGGTTGGTTTTTGCTATTAATATTCTTTCGTAATGGAGAAGGCATTTTTCAATTGAATAAAACTTTTCCTCCAAAAATGTCCAGTTTCATTGAAAGATGTAGAGGTTTCAACAAGAAAAAACAAAGACCAGCAATTCAGTGATTGCCTGAGTGGGAGATTTCTTCAGTATTCCCCCTCTCCCCCATCACCTCAAAAAAGTCAAAAAGTAAAATACTAACTGAAAGAACCAAATCCATCCATGCCATCAGCATTTTTCATGTGAGAGAGCCGTAGTCCCTGGCTGCCTCCATCATTTACTTTGCAATAATGATATGTTTATGTGTTAACCCCAAAATTAGCTTGGCCGAGCCGGGAATGCCCACAATGACTCTCTGAGGGACATATTTGTACCTGCAGAGCAGGACTGGGTGCAGTCACACACAGGCAGGGCCGGCCCAGGGGAGTCCCCTGGATTTGCAGAAGCAGAGCTCAGCAAAGCCTGGCTGAATGGCACCATTTAAGCCTCAAAGGAGAGCCCAAGTGCCAGCCAGCACAAGGAGATAAGGAGCAGCCCAGAGAAGGGCACAAAGGTGGCACTGATGAGCAGCGCTTGGCTTTGGTCCCGCGGGGGTCACAGCTGGGTCCTCTGTTAAATTTTTCTCAACACAGCAGTATTGAGAATTATAGCAAGTTACTCACTGGTATTTGACAGTCCTGGCATCAGCAAAGACAGTCAAAGGCTCTGTTATCTTCTTTTTATAAGCTGGAGAATTTGGTTCTGAGGAGACAAAGGTCCAGCAGAGCACGTGGGGAGTATCACTCGTGTGAGTAAAGTGGTACCTTTGTCTCTCTGAAGTTGCATCCTGGGCTTAGCTACAAGAGCCTCCATCTGGAAATACCAGTGACTGGTAAAAATGTGTCTATTCTGAATTTTTTTACAATTACCTATTATACTAGAAGGAGTAACTATTTCTGTTTCATCAGCAGTATCCTTCTGGAGCTGAAATTCCTGTGTGCACATGCAGCATCCAGGTTCCTCACACTAAACCATCAATGTGGCAAAGTTGTTCCCAGTCATTGCTCTGTTTATTTTCGACGTCCCATCCTATCAGCTCAAATTGAGTTGGGAAGAGGTAAAGCAACGAGAACAGGCAGTTTTTAAGGTTGCACCACGTAGAAGGTAAGAAAATATAATAAATTTTATTTCATGCCTTCTTGCCAATTGCTAGAAAATGTGCAGTCCATATGAATGCATATAACAAGGAGGGGAATGTTGGGAAAACCAATAAAGACTTTGCGGTCTTAACTATAATGAATGTAGTTTGATATAGAGTCTGTTTTTCACTGCATGGCAAAATGAATCATAAAATACTGGACCTTGAAACTCCTGCATTTTTTAACAATAGCCTGGGGACAGTTTACAGTGTAATGAATTGTAATTAACCCACCTTCAAAATCTTTTATGAGTATTTTGCCAATTAGCTTCGCATGCTTGCTAATGACTCATGGCCAGCGCATGTCTTTACAGAGCAGGGTTTACAGCACACACCAGCCCAGGAAGGCAGCAGAGGGACACAGGATGGGGAGGGAGATGCAGGTAAGTCCCAACCAGTCCTAGCAACCTACATATTGCAGCATTCAAAGAGCCTTTGCTGTTCTCCCAGCCCCAAAATAACTGCAATAATGTATAGACGTCAAAAGGCTTTGGTTTCCGAAGGATTGCAAGGAATGCGAAGGGCTCAAGTCCTGACATCTGTTGTTACTTAGTACTAACATATATAATGCTGCTAATTGCTGAGCCATCTTTGTTTTCCTTACTTAGCACTAGGGTTAGAATTATTTTATTTTTGTGGTTCATGGCTTCCTGCCACTTCCAACACAGAGTCCACTCTAAAGAAAATAAAACAACTACCAGGCTGCCTACTAACAGTGTGTGGAGGGCTGGGGCTGCCTCTTCCCCCTCTTCTGCTTTAGGTTGTGGTTTTGTTGCTTTTTGGGTTTTTTTAATTAAGGTAAGAAGCGACAGCAGAGCTGGGACCTGACCAGTGTCACAGCAAAAGGCCACATGGGCCAGTATCCCACCTCCCAGTATCCCATCTCCCAGCGTAGCCAGGAGGTGATGCAAGCAATGCAGAATCAATCCCTCCCCTGCTGTACCCTCCTTGCTCCAGGCAAGCCGTGGTTTATGGACTTCCCGAAGCAGAGGCTGCCTCCAGACCAGCATGTTTTAACAGCCACCCATGGATCTATCCTCCTCAAATTTTTTTGATCCTTTTCTCAAGCCATTTATAACTTTTGGCCTCCGCAACATCCTGTGGCAATGAGTTCCACAATTTAATTATGCTTTGTATGAAAAAGTACTTCCTTCTGTTGGTTTAAACCTTCTTGTGTGACAGTGCCACCAGGTCCCTCTAATTGTTAGGAGAACCAGTGAACAGCCAGGTCCTATTTGCTTTTTTCTGTGTCAGTCATGATCTGACAGACCTTTACGGAACCTCCTGCTTCTGTCACCCCTTTCCACCCTGAAGGCTCCTCATCTGCTTATTTTTCCATCTTTGTGGAAGCTGTTGCCCATCTCTCCTCATCCTGAATGCTTTCCTTCCTGTGCTTTCCAGTTCAGCCCAGCTCTCCTGGAGTTCCATGGCCAGAAAACACACTACCGTGGAGATGCAGTTTCACTGAGGAGTGCTGTAATGATGTCTTCTGATTTGTTCCTGCCTCTTTGCCAGCTCATTCCTAACGTGATTGTTGTCTCTTCTGATGGACTTTAAATGATATTTGCAGAGGCCTCCCAGCTCTCTTTGCTCAGTGCTATTTTTAGGGCTCATCTGTGTGGAAGTACACTGAGGGTGAGCGTTCTGCACGTGCTCTGCCTTTGTTGACACTGCCCTGCATCAGCCATTTCACTGCCCAGCCACTTGGGATCATGAACCCCTTCACCCCCTTTGTGGCCAGATTTGCATCATCTGCAAAATTTCTCCTCTCTCTGTTCATCCTTTTTACCAGACTATTTATGAATATGTCTGAATACTATCAAATTAGTATTTCAACAACAACTCAGTTCTAAGTAAGGCATGAAACCTCTCTCACACAAAGATGTGTGGCAGACACCAGCTGAGGCCTTGAGGGGACCCACCAGTGACCTCCAGTGACTGTGAATCTTCAGAGATTTATACCCATCCTCTAAAAAAAAAGCTTTTAACTCCTTATAACTGCAGGAAAGAACTTTGTTTTCTCATCTCTTATCATGAAGCCTTGTTGCAGACAGTTTAGGCATTTGTGTTTATTGGCACCACTCTCTGAACTCCTCTGAGCACGTTATCAATATTGAGTGGCTAAGCAGGAGAAATCAGTGATAAGAAGGCCCATCTGGTGTGTCAAGGATTTCATTCCCCAGGCAAGGATATGTCATTTGTCAGCTTATTATTTTTAATAACTCTCAGTCTGTCCCTGTTGGTCGTGCAGACCGTGGAACACAGGTTGGTAAGAAAGACTCATCTACACAACAGTGCCTTTTATTGCCAGATACAGAATCACTTCTGTTTACAGGTGAACTGCACACCTTTGGCACTGAATTCCTAAAGTTCACCAACCAAACCCAGAGAATCTGTCCTGAATGCCCTACTGCAGGACAGCTGAGAGGTGGGCTTGGCTGGGTGTGCCTGGAGAATACCCACTGCTGCTCTCAGCTGACCTCCTGTCATGGAATTCTCAGCTACACTGGAAGCAAGTTCACCTGAAACTGTCCTGCTTGCACACTCTGGCTGAAGAGATTTTTCCCTTTGTTGTACCATGGTGCAGATCCAGTTCTCCTGGAGGCTTAGCCCTCATGGCAGTGTGAAACCCCACAGGGCAGTTAGCATTGCCAGGCCATTTCCTTGTGTCACAAAACGTCCCCTCTGCTCTGTTCCCCCATGTCGTTCTCACTTCCCCGTCAGTCGGCTGTTGCAGGGTTTGGCAGGAAGGGCCAAACTTGTGATAAACTTCACCTGAGACTCAACTTGTGCCTCATCCTTGAAAGCTTTGTGTTTGGGAAGCATCCCTCAGCGCTGTGACTCAGGTCTGCCCTGGCTCTGTTGTGGTGCCGCGTGGAGTTATCAGGAGTTTCTGAGTGTTAGCCCTCTGGGTGTTGCTCCATGCACCACCTTGCACCTGGAGAACCTGTTTGCTGGACATGCAGATGATCCACTGCAGAATTGTATCACAAACATGACCCTGGTGCTTGCAGAGACCCTCAGTGGAAGGGGAGCCGAGATTTACTGCAGGAATCGTACAATTCTTGCTGTGAGTTGAGCACCATGTTTGGACCACAATGTTTTCCAAAGAAAAACTGCAATATCTCCATATTTCCAACCACACTGATCTTGCTGTAGTGACCTCAATTGCAATCCCAAATCTTCAACCTGATTTTCCTCTTCTTAGGTCAGCGGGAGCTTTTCCTTTACTGTGCAGGACTGGACTATCTGTGTACATTCAGATCATGGAAAAATGCTATTTCTGTACTAAATGAGATCAGTGTGTCCCCAGTGTAGAGGGACTGCATTTACATTCCCAAACACTTCCACACACTTCCACTTTTCTTCACTGGTGTCTAATCCTGAATCAGGGAATGGTGGCACTAAGTTCAATCAGGGCAGGATTATTATATGCGTTATTCTAGCTGATCTAACATGTCACAAAAATGTGTTGAATATATTTTTTTAAGAGCAAAATAAAGCATATGGTTATACAATCAGTGCGGATCACTAGGCACCTACGCAGGAGAGCTGCAAGCATGGAAATACTCAGATACATATTTGAAGTAACAGCACAGGTTTTTTGGGTGGGATTCTTTGCCCTGCTGCACTGCATCTGGACAAATAATTTGGATGTTGACCACTCAGGTAATGTAATCCAAAATCCTGTTGCCTGTGTTGCAAACACAAGAGGAGGAGAGAACATTTCATTCCCGTCTCAGGCGGAGCAGAGCACAGCTGTGGTGTTTCATTGCAGGCAACACCACTGCTGTAACCCAGCAGAGCACTGGTGGGGGGTGTGCGCTGAAATTACTGCTCTTCTGCCAAAGAGCTGAGGCAGAACAAGTTCATTTTTACTTTTTTTTTTCCTTCTCATGGACTCCAAAGCATAAAAGCAGTCAGTGTTCCTGCAGCGCAATAGAACCTGCGCATGTGACATCAGCACCCTGCCATGCTGGGAGCTGTTACTTCTGTGCACAGAAAGGGAGGTCTGATGTGGCTGGGTGAAGGTGATGGAGGTGCTGGGACTTCCAGACTGCCCAGCTGAATTTTCCCGTTCTGCTGCTGTGCTTTTCACCAGCTGCAGGGCAGTGATCTCAGCACTGAAGCCAATCCAAGTGTGCTGGAGATGGGATAATCATCAATTATCACACGTCCTGTCGCAGAATCACTGAGGTTCAAAAAGACCTCTGAGATCATTGAGCCGACCTTGATCACCGCTGTGTCAACCAGACAGTGGCACTGAGTGCCACATTCAGTCATTTCTTGAACACCTCTAAGGACACTGACTCCACTACCTCTCTGGGCAGCCCATTGCAATGTTTACCAACCTTGCCACAGAGAAATTCCTCCTGATGTCCAGCGTGAACCTACCAAAACTCTCAGGACAGATCCAATCCCATCACTGATTGGCATCTCTCTTTTTTATCTTCTCCAGCACTTAGCCTCTAACACTTGGTGGAAATTTGAAAGGCTGGAAGCGTCTACTGCACCCTTGAGTAAAATGCCATCCATTTTACAACAGACCAATTCATGCATTTGTCTGTAAATTCCACAGTGCCTCTTTGTTTAAATGCTTGCTCCTTATTCAGGATTATTCACTAAAGTCTTTTATTCTTGACATCACCCACAGTTTTAAAAGGAGCCTTTCTCCACGTTGACAAGCTGTACATGAAGCAGCTGCCCAGGCTGGGGCAGCACAGTGGCTCCCCTTGGATCGGTAACACTGAACGAAGGACAGGTTTTTTGGGAGGGTCTTCATGGTTACCTGCATTCTTTTGGGATAAGCATTCATTTCTTAGGCAGAAATGTAATCTTTATATAATCTTCTTTTCCCTGATAAACAGGTTTGCTGATGTCCTTTCCAAACACTAGTTGGGAACATGGTTCTAATTCCAGCCTAAGGCCATCTATTGCCGGTCTTGCACCACGGCACCCCTTTGCCTAAGGAGCTCTTCCTTCATTCTTTAGACAGAGACACAGAACTACATCATACTCTAAGTTATAGCAGTGCCAAGCGACCCAGGGACCTCTGCCAACTTGGAAACAAGATATGAGCTAAAGAGTTTCTATTTTTGCATGAAAATGGAAACAGGTGGGAAGGACGCGTGGAACTTATCAAGCCACGTAAATACTTTTGTTCATGTTAAAATTTGAATGGAATGGAAATGACAATCTTCCAGTGCTGCTGCAGAGCAGCAATATTGAGTTTCTCCTTACTCAGCCTTTAGCAGTAAGGAACCAGGTGCAGTGGAGCTGGAGTTCTGGAATTTGCTTCCTAACCCCATCTAACTCTCTCCTAGGTCTGCCCTATTTTGAATTATTGCTTCACCTGGCACAGGGGATGTTATTGGCTCTGGAGAGAAGAGTCAAGTCTTGTAATAGTTCTTTTATAGATTGCTAACTGGAGAATAAGAACAGGAATGAACTGCTGGATGCAGAAATCAGTGGTTTTCCCTATTCCTACCTGATTTATGGCAGTGAACCTCCGCTCCCACCCTGAGTTAGGTGCTTTGGCTCAGCTCAGGTGTTTGCTGTGTGTCAGCACCGAGCCAGTGTGTGCTGGAGAGACCAGAGCCACACCAAAGCTCTGCCTTTTGAACCAGACCTCTTTTTTGAGCCAGTCTCTCCCACCCCCTTCCTACCTCCATGTCAGAACAAAACCTGAGGGAAGTGCCCCTGCTGAGGCAGAGCGTGTTCCTAGGAGGACTTACTAAAATAAAACCCACATCCAAAATAATTTTTTTAAATTATGACATAGTAGAAATGGGACAGACTTTACCAAAACACTTGGTTATCCATCACCCAGAGGGGAGGAGCAGCTGCAGCACTGGTTGGACAAATAAGTAATCAAATGGATGGACGGACAATCTAACAGACTCCTGACTGCCTTCACTCACCCTTAATTAACTGTTTCTAGTAAATAGCCCTGGCTCTGTCATTATTTTAGAGCTGGAAGGTATTGATCCAGTACTGCAAATGTTGCCGTCAGCCCAGCCACAGACTTAACCCATGTGAAATCCTACTGGAATCAAATGGATTTGTTCTAACTCCATCTATCCAGCTCACAAAGAACCTGTGACCACAACCATGAGCTTTTCCAGTAAAATGTCCTGCATGGCCCATTCCGTGGGAATATGCAATGTCTGCAGTGCTCTGTGCCACGGGCACCAGGGCAGCCTGCTACTGGCAGTAAGCTCCAAGTCTAAATGAGCTTAAAAGGGGATTCAAACACTTCTCCTGTCATTAAACTGCATTTTTAATTCGAACTAGGAACAGCTTTCTGTTATGTTAAGGTTTGGAGGGTTGGCCAATAATATGCATATGTATTTAATTTTTTTTACCATTTTGTGCTTCCTGGTTGTTTCTTGCTTTGCAACAGAATCTGAAATCCAAAGAGCAAAGTATTTACAAAAGCTCTATGGCTTCAAGGTCTTTGAACTCCCAGACACCAGGAGGAGATGAAAAGCTCCCAAGACAGGCTGTTCTCCTGAGGCTCTCAGCCCGATTTCCAGGAACTGAGGCAGGTCAAGTGTATTCAGGGGGCTGGACTGAGGGAGGAAATATTCAGGTACCACTCAACTATGCGACCAAACCATTTGACATTTGCCTGTCACTTGTCTAGACACATGTTTCAAAAGGGAATAAAAGAAAAGAAAGAAAAATACCCTATCTGGGAATTCTTACCCAGTGACTTGCACAACCCAAGAGCTGGGTAATTCTCCTCAACTGAATAAACATCTGACGCAGTCTGAGAGCAATTTGGCTCCAGAACAAATATTGTTACTGAATTCTTTGCACCTGCAATGGCCAGGGAAATGGTAATACACCCTTGGCACGTCTTCCTATGCCAGGCTTTGGAAAGCAGCCAGGAAGCATCTCCCATCTGCCACAGCATGGAGGTCTGTGTGGGCAGAGCTTCAGGTGAGACCCTGCTGGTATAATCACATCCCAAAGGGAAGTGTGGGTGGCAGCCTCTCGGAGAGGAGCTACTGGTGGCCTCCTTGAGGGATTCAAGGACCAAGCAATTGGGAAGAAGAAATGAGCTGTGGGTAATGGTCCCTCCTGGTAGCACCTCAGGCACGTGAACACAGCGATGGCTGGCGCCCCTGTGAGCTCATAAATTTGAGTTCGACAGCACCACGGCTGCTCAGTTAACAGGGCCTCAAGACAGATAAAAATAGGGGGCCAATTCGATTTTCAAATGTTTCTGCTGTAAAAGAACTTTTTCCCTGGATGAATCTTAGGCAGAAATGTATTTGCCTAATAAAGAGATCTTGTGTCTCACTTGGAATTGAATTCAGTCCTGAGTCACAAGTTACTGGGTTTATGCTATTCTTTGAGGATATTTGACTGTATTTCCCTTAATTTTTAGTAAATTTAGTGAAATTGCTGTGGTTGTCTTATAACGAGAACTTTTCAAGTTATTTGCATTTATCAAAAGCACAGAAAAAAATGGGCAAACTCTGTGTTCCACTGGAATGGTTTGTCCTCAGCACATAAACTGTTGCATCCCAATTTGCTCCCCTGCATTGCACTAGCTGAAGTCATTTAGTCCTGCACAAACCCCAATAATTTGCCTTTTAAATATATAATAAATAAATGATGCATTTATTTATTACATAAAGCACATGTTGTTCAACAGGCTGGTGTTGAGGTGGCTTTGCTCACTCACAGCCCCAAATTCCTGCACAGTAGCAACAAGGGTAGAAGTTTTATACTGTGACAAACTCACTGCCTTAGGAGGGTATTTTTGAACTTTGTTTTGAAACTATACCTACAAACAAATGCGCAGGTTCCTTGCTTTCAGTCATCTCAACATTCTCAATTTCTGTATCAGCTGGCAGATTTAAGAACAGGTGATGACAAAACAATTTGAGCTGAGAAAAAAACGCTGGGTAAAGAGGAGAAAAGATGTGAAGACGGGGATTGGATTATTAGGAGAGAACAAAGAAAGAGACAACACTGAATCACAGAGCCTAAATTCAAAAGAATCCTGCCAGTTTCAGTTAGCTGAGTAGCTGTAAAGACTACCAAATATTCCTTATGATTCTTAAGCATATTAACTGGTAATTATTCATATCTGTCCATGAAAATTAACCCTCACAAGAGTGCAATTTAATCACTGCAAATTCAGATTGGCAGAAAAAGCGCTCTGGGCTTTGTATCACTTGACTGAGCTTAGCAAATGAAAACACAGGAGATTTGGTTGATCCTCCACAAAGCTTTTGGGATGTGACATGATCAGAAAGGAACAGGACAGTCTCGTGATTAGGTTTTGATTGCAAGATAGTGCTGAGCGCCAGACTGGACTCGTGAGCTGTGCTGCTTCCGAGCCCTGCTGTGGGGGGGAATGAGACCCTGGCATGAGCACGATCCCTCTTGGCCTGTTTGGTCCATTTGGACAAGGAGCAGGATGTGCCCTGCCAATGTATGAATGTGTTCCTGCAGCAGCACACAACTGACTCAGGAGTGAGCCTGAACAAAACCTGACATTTTCTGCCCAAACAAGGGAAGGTGCCCTGTAAAACCCAGTGTCAGGAAATGTTCTGCTCCTCTTGCCACACTGACGGAGCCCCAGTCACCTCACCCACCTGGTACCCCAAGCCATTCATTCCTGCTGAAGGCATTCCCACAGAGGCACAGGGAACAGCTGGAGCATCCCAGGCTCCACAAAGGAGCAGCCCTGTTGGCAGAGCCTCTGTTAGATCCAGCCCAGACTTCCCCACAGCACCACATCACAAAACCATCGTGCATCTGGCCCAAATTTAAGGCACAGTTAGCGGAACTGATACAAGAAAGAAACCAAGGACTGAATTAGTATCCCACAAGGTTGTTTGGTTTTTTTCCATGTCCCAGACGAAGTGAGGAGCCATGTGGAGAAGTCCTGTGTCCACCTCTGAACCCGTCCCAAACGCGCTCTAGGTTTTACACTCTTTCAAACAACTTCATTACCTGCGCTTTTTTTTTTTTCAATTGTTGTTGTTGTTGCCACGAGAGGTTAACAAAATTACCGAGGGATGAAACATTCTTGAAACATTCTTTCTGGCTCATCAAACAGGATTAGTGGATGAATTACACTGGGTGGTGCACACCTAAGGGCGAGGGGCAATGGGGCTGCACCATCACCTCGTCCTCTTCGAGGAGTCCCCGCAGAATGTGGGCTGTGCACACAGGTGGCTCGGTGGCTTTGGAGGGAAGGGAGAGGGATAAACCCTCCGTGTGCTGCTGCTCAGGGCTGCCCAACTGCTGGGGTTGCTGCCAGGAGCATGGCACACACTGGGAAATCCTCCCCAACACCTGTCCCCATGGGCCTGCCTGGCTGCAGAAGGGCCAGGTGAGCCAGCAGGGCAGAGCTCCATGTTGTGGGAAAGCTCAGCTCTCCCCAAGCCTTCTCCTCCTTGCTGGGGAAGGCTGTGCTCCTTGGCAGCACAAAGATGTGACAGCCAGGTGGTTCGAACCCCCAGCAGGAATGGCCTGCTCTGCCTTTCCCCATGAAAAGCAGAGTTTCCAGCTTCCCACCAGACAAACACTCTTCCCACCAAATTTTTTTATTCAATAAACTGCACAGGGTACCAGGACCCTCCATGTCTGACTCTGCACAGCACCTTTGTTCTTCCAACAACCTGCCCTGCATCACTGACAGGTACCAGTGTTCCCAGGGTGTAAGTTGGTTCCCTCTTTTTGTCTTTGTTTTTGATCTCTCACAACCACTGGGTTACAAAATAAAGCTTTGCACCTCCCTTGACAATTATATTTATTTAGGTGGCCCTGGTAGCCCAAAACATTTATGGTTGCTGCAATTTAAAACCTTTTGTTGCAGTCTTGAGTATCTCCTGAAAATAGAAATTAAAACAATTGGGAAACACCAATGTTTTATAGATTATATGCATATCTTCTAGAGGTAGTAGCCAGCTAGGCAGAAGGTAAGGGGAAAAAAGCAGAGATTAAAATCTAGGTCAGAACAAATGTTGGACAAGAGCCCACACTGTCAAGTCCCAGGCATCCCACAAGAGAAAGAATGAAAGGGAGCAAAAAGGATTTTTTTTTTAAAGGAGGAATAGTGGCCTTTGCAAACATCCCATATTATGGGAAAAAAAAAAAAAGACATTTCAGAAATGCTATTGCTCCATTCCATCTGTTTCTACGACAGCCCTTACTGGCCTTTAATATTACAGATACTTTGTTACTTGTGCCGCTGGTTTGTGTTTGTCTTGCCCTGCTCCTCCTTCAGTCCCAGCCTCACCTCTGGCTTGCTGCTCCCCGGTCTCTCCTGCTCCAGACACAAAACACCAAGCCTTTTGGTCTGCTCAGTCCCTACAAAAGCAAAATAACCCCCTGCCTTTCCTCCAGAGCAGCCAGACTCGGGTGTTCCCATGCACGGGTGGGCACCAGCAGCAGGACCTGTTTGCACTCCTGTGCTCCTCTCTCCATCTTTAATAAGCCGTGGGCACGACAGCCGGTTTTCCCCAGATCCCAAGCATTTGGGTGCTGCAGATTTCACACCAGTAAACCCCATCAGAGAGGGAAAGTGAGCCCTGTGGCTGCTGCGGGAGGCAGGACCGCGTGCCGGCTCTGGGAAGGTGCAGGGATCGGAGCGAGCCGAGGCACAGCCGTGCCCACGCCTCTGCCTGCAGATGGAGCATCCGCAGGTGCCAGCGCTGGCCGTGCCAGTGAGGAGACAGCAGCCACAGCCACCGAGCACGGAGGTTCATGCTTGGCTGAAGTCACCGCCTTAGGCTACGTTTTTCTCAAAAGCAGCAGCATTATTCTAAAAGCTTCACTTTCAGAAGTAACTTAAGCACTTCAATAGGAAGTCTTGCTGGCTCGCAGTGAGGTTTACACCCTTACCCCTGGAACAGGCTCCAGGCTCCCACCATTTCACTGCTTCCCTGACTGAGCTACCAGATCTTCAGGACAGGGACTCTCACTCCATAAGATTGGGTTTTAATGTCCATGCCTAAATCACTGGCTTGTTTGGGTGCCAAGATGTCCAAACTAATGGTTGGTCTTTTTGTTGTGGGCTGACCCTGCGTTCCTCATGGAGTCAAAGTTCCCCTCACTTCTGAAAGGTGCAAGGAAAAGCAGCCCACCATCTTGTTGCCAAATCATTCTCCATGGGAGATTTGATTTGAGACTCACAAAATATGGGATTTATGAGAGGAACTGGCTGCAATGTGATCATAAGAACATACCAACATTGTCGTTCCCCACCCTTTGATCTTGGCACTTTAATGATTAATTAGTGCTAAAGTACTGGAAAAATACCTCACTTGAGGCAGTTTAAAGCTTCTCTTTGTATAGATACAAACTATGACTCACATGAAAGCATAACCCAGAACTGCAAGAGGGTGAGATTAACGCAGAAGCGTCTGGTCACACGCAGATGTTTGCCCAGCTGGACAAATGGGAGAATCTGCCCAGCTTTAGGGACTGTTTCCATTGAGCTGCCCAAATTTTCCATCACTTGCACTGCAAGAAACTCTGTTAACGTGGAGGGAAATCCATCCCTTAGGAAGAGACACATGTTCAAGGAGGTGTGAGCCTTAAAGAAGCATCACATCTTATGGCAATCTGCAGAAAATATTCCTCACCTGTGGTAGTTGGAGAAAAGCCATTTTCCCCTTCCTCTGTCACAACTGTGCATTTAAACACTTCCAAATATGCTCCAAGGTGTAAGTCCCACTGCCACCAGTGCCCAGGGCAAACCATGACATGGGAGGAAAGGCTCTTCTTGCATAACCTTGCTGAGTTCACATGTACTGCACCAAAAGTCACGTGGTGACCTTTCATATTCCCAGCCCTGCCTCTCACTTTTCTTCAGCCATCTGTCCCTGTGCTTGCAGCCACTCAGGGACGGAGGACAGGACAAGAGCACTCAACCTAATCAGAAATGGCCGAAGTGCCTCCTCAGGCAAAACCCACTGCAGTGTGGAGACCCCAGAACCAAAGTTGTCTGTAACCTTTCTTCTCCCAAAGACCTATGGGCCAAGCTCCCAGCACTGGGCTGGGGCAGGGCGGTGCCTCCAGGCTGAATTTCCACCTCTGCCTGCTGGTGAGAGCAGCCACAGCTTCCCACAGGGGGACCCCTGTGTGCAGGAACTGTACATGGCCTGATAAACCATGAGATCCTGCCAAAATAAGTGAGTAATGCACAGCCCTTTTCCTTAGCCCGAGTCCAGCTGAGTGCTGCAAACACCTTCTGATTTATGTGGTTTGCAGCACTGCACATGGAGCCTCCTGCTCGCAGCCTGCAAGTGGAGCTGACTTTGTTCTGCGACAAATTTCAGGAAAAGTTTGCTTGAGGTCTCTTTTCTATATGGGAACTTTGAAATGAAGTGTTTGACTCGGACTCACCAGAGCAACAAAGGTGGTTTGCTGAAGAAGCCATAACACCAGTTTTAGTTTGGGTCTCTCACACCTCCATCAGTGCCAGGCTCTGGGCCCTCAGAATAAGGCACCATCCATTATGGTACAGTTTGCCAGTGAAGTTAGGATTTATTTCTCCACGCATTCAATGTTTCCATCCACAGCATAGGTGTGGGATAACCCTGAATTGATTTGCTTTGAGATCATCGCATCAAAGGTACCCTTGAAGCCCAGATCATCAGTGCTTTATTGGCAGTAAGTAGATTTTAATGTTCACTAGCTGAGCTACTGGAAGTGCTCTTGATGGAAGCTGAAAGGCAGAAGCATTGGCTGGAATTTGTATTCCTTGCAAGAACTGAGGCTGAGCTCAAGTCCAGTGGAAGTGCAGCTGAGGTGGAGCACAGCCTGGCCAGGTAACAGAGGGGCAAGGCCAAAGGGATTGTGACACACCCACATCACATAAAATAGGAAAATTGTTTTCTGGATTTCACATCAAAGCCCACTTGGCCTCAGAGGAATTCCACACAATCCCCAAATTGAATCGAAATCTGAGGTGGGAACACAGAATTCCCAGCCTGTGTAATGACAGCTCTCTGCTCCCAGTGCTTTGATCATGTCTCAGTTAAAGCAGAAGGGAAAAATTGATATAAATAGCATTAGCTAGGAAACTCCAGCTAGGAGGATTTCTGAGCAATCAACATTAGTTGTGCTGTGAATTTTGGAGGCCACAAGGAGCTCCTCTTCCCTCAAAACAAGGTATTTGCCTGGAAGAGGTGGAAACCCAAGGGCAAGCAACTGATCTCAACCAAGCATGGTCATTGCTTGGACCCTGGATTCCCATATAACCAGGAATGTTCTAGAAATTGTCAGATACTAGGCTGGTCCACAGAAATACAGGGATGAGAAAGGGAGAATCCATGTGCCTGTGTCTGTCTGTCTGTCTCTATCCCTTCTCTTCTCCTCCCTCAATTTCATGTAGGACTAAAGACCTTATCCCTTCAAACAACCTGTCAGAACTAGACTACTTCAGGGTAAAATTTCAGCCTGAATGATGAGAAAGACTCTCAAAAAGTCTAGGAATAAATATTTGAAGATCCTTATTATTACATACACAAGAGCAGCTTCTTTCATCCTAAGCTTGAGCGAAAATTGCAGGATGGAAAATAAAATTCACAGATGAACAAGCAGCAGTTGTCCTACAATGCAAATGAGCCAAAGGAGGGAGCACAGGGAATCATGGAGTTGTGCACAACTTTGGCTGGTGGCTTTGCTATCTCCCTCATCACAGACAGGGAGCTCACAGACAGCCCCAAGAAGTTACAGAAAAAAGCACCTCCATGCCTGATTAACAAGTGACAGAACATTTCTGTGCAGAGCAGGGTGAGGGACACCAGGAAAGGCAAGTGGCAGCACAGGGAGGTGCAGGGTGTGCTCACCTTGTCCTGGCAGGTCACAGCTGCTTGCCATCCTCAGGAGAGACCATCACCTTGATCCTCTTTCATCTCTTCTGGCTACAAGGAGCTGAAGGGCCAGGAGCTGGCCTTTGGAGCAGGGCTGTGGATGGAGCCCAGCGTCAGCCCCATTGCTTGCCGTGTGATCTGAGCTTTTGGTCTGGAGTGAAACTCTAAGCCTTGGCAGATTCCTCATGCCTCTGGATTTCAAAGAGGACACGTCTGTGGGTCTGGGATCCATACTGGAAACTGGCCACTGCTTATAAGACATGAGTGCTTTGCCCTAAAAATAGTTAGCAGCGCATTCAGAGCTGGAGAAAACAGAGACAACACTTCTGAACTCAGCTCTGAGCACTGTTTACCCCTTAGGATATCCAGTAATGTTTCCTTCCAGGAGCAACTGCTGGGAGATATCCACACATCTGCCTGGCTTGCAAGGATGTCAGGAGAAAAGCTCTCAACAAAGAGCTGTATCTTACATCACACCCTCGATGCAGGGAGCCCCAGGGCTTTGGCATACCTTTGTGAGGAGCACATTCCTAAGTCGAGGGCTCTCTCTTCACAGGAACACCCTATCCTCCAGCACCAATACACTGAACCCACAGCCCCATGGGCAGAACTTCCCACCACCCACAATCCCTGGGTGATGCAGTGAATTCTGTTTATGGCCAGATACACCGCTGGCAACCAACTAACTGCCCAGCAGCAAAAGCCTGGAATGAGAGTCTAAGAGCCATTTCCCGGTGCCAAGTTCCCAAACTCTTCCTCCATCTCCCTCCCTCTTTTTCCAGAAAAAGAAAACCAAAAAGAGATGGCATGCTCAGCACTTTGAAGTGCTTTGAGACTCAACTGGGTAATCCACTCATTATTTTTCTTTTCAGGACTCAATAAACTGGGATCTGCTGATAATTCAAGACACAAAATGCAACAGGGAGTCTTTAGCTCCTGAGGTTCCATATTCTGTAGGTGTTCTTGTGCATTTTCCTGTAATAATTTCAGTGGAATAATCCTCCTTTTTTGTCCTGGTTGTCTTTGGGAGATATATCAGAACAATCCAGACTGGTTTTGTAAATTTGAGTGCATATTGGTGGTGCAGGTAGCTTTTCAGCTGGACACAATTTTTGGAAGGAGGAGATTTCATTTTCATGTCTTTTTCTTAGGCTCATTCCAAAAAAGAAAGCCAACCTCTGCCCTATTTTGGACAGGTGGAGGAGAAAAATGGATGTAATGGACATGCACCAAAACACATGCTGCAGAATCAGGCTTATTTTGTCTGGCAGGAGGCCCTGATGTGTCAGAAAAAACAGAAGGAAAGACCCCCAGCCCCAGGAAGAACAAAGGCAGGAAAACCCAAACCCCAGTGTGAAGGGCAAGAGGTGAATTGGAGCCCTGCTGGCCTGTCCTGCTCTGTGCTGAACTCCCCGTGGGCTGATGCTGGCTGGGAGGAGCGTGTTCCCTTGGGCTGTGGCAGCCAGACTGGTTAGGTGACAGCTGCATTTGCTTTTCCCTGGCCCCCGCACTCCAGGTGCTGCCCCTCATAATCCTAATCCATCCCCGTGGTGCAGTGCCCTGTCCTGCCTTCCTGCACAACAGTGCAAGCAGCTCCTGGGTTTTCCTAATGATCAAGAGGAGGAAGATGATCCTATGGCTGCAGGGAAGGATTAGAGGTTGGAATCTGTGCCCTATTTCAGGCTATGCTCTTGGGCAAATTGAATTATCTATGCTTTCCATAGTTCCTTGTAAAGAAACTTCACACTTGGAGATGAGGACATTATCTTACTTCCTTCCCTCTCTGAATTCAATATCTGTCAATTCTTTGCAAGATGCAAAGGGAGCAAAATCCCACACAAACATGCCTGCAGATACTTTTCAATGGATTTTATACCTAGAGGGTCCCATTGAAATGCAAATATTGGGCCCTTCCAAATGAAACAAGTTTCTGTACCATAGGTAAGCTAAGCTAAAGGAAGTAGAATAGTCCATATGGAAATAACCATCCCATTTAAGACATTATTAAAACGAGTACCTTTCAGTGCACCTGGAAAGGAATTGTTGATGGCAAAGCACCAGTGGAGCACAAAGCCAGAGGGAAGTGCCTCTTGGAGCCACCTGTCTGTGCTGTCTCAAGGTCTTGGGAGCGCTGGAGAGACACCAGCAGGGCCATCAGACCAACAGGAGATGGGGGGCCCTGAGCACTACAGGTGAGGGGACCCATCCCAGCTGCCACAGCTCTCTCAGAGGTAAAAACCAATCCTGCTGGACTGCTTCATCCCTCCATGAACGCTGAGGCTGCTGCTGGATGTGGCAGAGGCACCCAAAAACGAAAGTGTCAGAAAGAAAAGAATCTGCTGCACTGTCTCCTGCCATCAGAGCTGTGTCAGAAAACTGGATTTGTGTGTGTGTTTTCCTAAAGACAAAAAGCTCCCACATGCTGATCCTATTTCAGCCGATTTAAGAGTCCAACAAAATTACTTTTGGTTCAACTTATTCCTGGAAGCGTGTGGGGCACTGCCCCCAGTATCTCAAAGCAAAGTCACAGCTCTTCTGCAAAATCTGTGATCATTTTTTCCAACCAATGTCCCATTTCAGCAATGGAAAATCTCTGTCTAAAGGTTCAAATACCATTTTTCATCAGTATAACAACACACATGGTTGTAGCTCATTTAATTAAGGAGCCTAATTTCTCTCAATTGTCTGTTAAGGCATCACACAGGTGTTTCATTTCAGAGTGCATTAGTACATGAGGCTCTAAGCCTAAAAGCTAATTTTTACCTTAACCTAATAATGTTAGTAATAACGACCTGTGATTACTGTCTTGTGAATCAGAACCTATGATACTTAAAATAATTAGCATCAAAGCCTAACTAGTACCTTGCTAAATTCATTATTAGCCCTAAACCCTCAGCACTGAATTGAATTTTAAAATGAATGTTGGTGTGGGCTTTCCTCCACACACACTGGAGGCAGCATTTTAACAAATTTAATTTGGAAATGTAGTTAAAGTTTTGATCACCGTCTTTACTTGGAGGAAGAAACTGTGGTATTAGCACAAAGTACAATTTGATTAAAGAACAATGACCTGTTTTATGTGGTCCCTGCTGTGTTTGGAGCACACATTTCCCCCCAGCTGGGGAATTGCTCCAGGAATTACTACACTGACCCAAAGCTGTGACCCATTAAGCTCTCAGGGGACATCTCCGGGGGCTTCTGAGGGTGACAGAAACCAGCTGGCTTTGGGAAAGGAAGCTTAGGTAAACCTGGACACAGGAGATTCCTCAGTGCCTTTCCACCCCAAGAGAAAATCATATCCGCACGCTTTTTGCCTCTCTTTTTGACAGTCAGCCTTTCCTCCGAGGTCAGACAGACGCAGCTGTCCTCTGCCTCTGGAAAGGAGATGTTCCTTAGGAGGTGGCTGTCACTCCTGGAAAGTGAAGGAGTAAGAGAGGCTCTGAACCCAGGGACTGGCTCCCTTCCAACAGCTGCAGGAGAAACAAAAACCTTTTCCAAAACACTGTTAACAGCAAAGAAGGAGACAGAAGGGCTTTGAAGTGTAGCTCTCACTCTTGCATCAAGTGGGAAGAGGTGGGACCATAGCGGGTGCCTGTGAGCAGCCGTTACTATGGCCAGGAAAGTGGGATGACTTGGAGGAGGTCAGGAGCCCTCAGCAGAGTGTGGCTTCCCCCAGGACCCTGCAGCTTGCCCGTGACCATCTCATTTTGTGCCTCACATGCCTTTTGCTGACAGGAGCAGCTCCCACCTGATGCCCCACCACAAGGGAGGGGTTTGCAGGCCACAGCTGGAAGACGGACCCGACCCAGGCTGGTGGCTGCAGCATGCAGGGCACCAACCCCAGCTGGGAACCAGAGACAAACCAGAGGTGAAAGCTGCTGAAATGGCAGGAATCACTAATCCTGTATGTGTGCCACAGAGAGGAACGACCAGAACACCAGGCCCTGAGCAATAAACAATATTTCAGGCATTACGAACACGCAGGAGAGCTCTGCTGATGAAGGATTTGTAGTTGTTATTAATATCTGCCGAGTCCAAGCTGAGACCTGAAGCTCAGCTGTGCTTGAACCTTCTCCAGGTGCTCAGGTTTCCTGATGTAGATCTGCCTGACAAAACAACAACAATAACAAAGGCCTGAAAACGTGCTGTTGATTTGGAGAAGAATTTCCTCCACGCATCCAGGGAAGTTCAGAGAAGAAATCGCTCGCCTGGGATGCATAGCTGTTAATACCTTCTCACAAGATTTCCCACCCACAGAACGAAAAGCAAAAACCAGTTGGCTTTGGGGTATAAACCAAATTAGAAACAGGGAAGGGAAACCTACCAAATACCCACAAGGAGTTTGGCTAAAGAACCTTGATGCTTCTGAACATTTGACTTGATATTCTCCCACAGAAAATGAGAGGGAGCCAAAGCCTAAACATTCAATTGCTTTAAACAATGCTACTTTAAGCCTTTAAACCAATTTGGGAGATTTTGCAAATTTTGTCCTGATGCAATAAAAACAAATAAAAATTCCAAATACTAATCACATTGGAAGTCAGATATTCTAAATGTCCTCTTTCTTTTATTCATCTCAGCTGCCACATTATCACAGCTCAACATGAGCAAGTCTAAGACCAGTCATGGTTAGTATCTGTGAAAAGGATCCTCAAGAAAACAAAATCTCCTGGATGTAAAAAGCTAAAGGTCCTGCAGATCATTCCCCCTTTGTTAGGACACATTGCTATGGGAGATTCTGGCTGTAAAAAGCTCTCTGAGCTCACTTGTGTTCACAGAAGATCCTAGAGGAGGTTTTATATGATTATGAGCATCTTAGCCAATATTCACCCTGGACAATTAGAATTTTATTTTGTTTCTATAATGAATTACATTAATTCCTGGCAGGCTCCAGGGCTTTCAGCCCAAGCCTCCTGCACAGCCCTGACTGCTCCGAGGTTTCCTTCCCTCCAGAACTATCTTCTGCAAAGCCTCTCGGTCAAGCAGATCCTGCACCTTCCTCACTACCAGGTGGAGTTTGGAGCAGTTCTCCCGCCCTTACAAGTCAGCCAGCAGTGAGTCTGCAGCTCCCTGCGGGGCTCCAGAACCTCCTGCGAGGGTGGAGCAGGAAGAGGCTCCCGCAGTTCCCCTGGCAGCCGTCAGGAGGGATGTGCAGCACCAGGAACGGCAGAGTCGCGCAGCCGTGACCCAACTGGGAGAATGGATGCTCGGAGGTGAAAGGGAAGGGAGGGGAGGGAAAGGAAAGGAAAGAATAGAAAGAGATGCAGGAAAACTGGGCTAAAAAAAATTAGGTGTTATTTAACTACTGAAATGTTCTTCTGCCCAGTCTCCTAGGGATGGTGCGTGTAGAACAGGAGTGAATATGCTGTGAAAAGAACAGCAGCAGAAGAGCAGGTCTCTGGTTCACCTGGAAGGAGCAAGGTGCATAGGCATTTATGTAGCCTACGTGAAAGAAAAAATTTGGCTCTGAAATGTTTGGCATCAGCTCCTCTGTATCTCCACAAGTGGATTTCCAGTCTTCATGCAGAAATCTTTGCATCCTTCCCATACAAAGCCACACCTGAGTTACATGCAGGAATCTTTGACAGTCACATTTCATAACCCCATTCCTTTTCCTGCCAACAAACGAAATGTCATTCATTGCAGCTTCATAGGACTTGATTCAGAATGGAATGAAAATAATTCAACATAAATGTAACAGTTCTCAGCACTTAGAGAGACTGCCCATGGGGACCACTTTGCTTCAGGGTTTTGCATTCTGGGCACCATGAGAAATGGGCTGGGGGCTGGGCACAAGTCACTTTCCGCAGGAGTTTGTGTGATGGTGCTAATCTTCATCTTCCAACTCATCTTTGGACAGCGGTGTGGGAGGAACTGAAACGTGGGGCAAAGGACTCACATCTGAGTAAACAACATCAACAGCTGAGGCTTTTACACCCTGTCTGGCATTGGCCAGATGAAGGATTTCACTGCAGCCACAAACCTGTTGTTCCACCTCTCTCCATACCCAGACCTGTGCACAAATACACACACAGAGTTTGGGGGCCATTCTCACAGGTCAGCCCTTGCTTTCCCCCATCACCCGTGTCCTGTGGCACTGCTGCGCTGACCCCAGTGCTTGGTGACCCTCAGCTGCTGCTTCAAGGAGGAAGAGGATGAGGCTGCAGCTCCCAAGCTTGCCTTGGAGCATTGAGGCATCCCTGTTCATTTAACCTGCCAGCACTGGGTCGACCTTCGGCCCGCCCAGGGCCCAGACCCTCAGGGAGTGGGAGCTGTTGCCACCTCGCTGCAGAACTGCTGTGGTGGCTCTGTGCCATCCTGCTGGTGCAAACAATCCCTCAAGAATCCTTTCAGGTGTGTTATTATTTCACAGGGAAAGCTGTTGGTAGATTTTCATTGCATAACACAGCCAACCTCAGGACCAAAACAGAATGGAGGTGTTTAATCAGAACAGTCCCCTCCAGTTCCCACGTCAGGGAGCTGAGCCAGATCTACATCTGAGCTCTGCTGCTCGCGAGCCGAAGGGACCTGGGGGTTCTCCATGCTGCTTTAAGCATCCATCAAAACAACTGTAAATGAGTTATGTTTCAAGTATGCAAGAACTTGCTTCTCCGTGCCAAAAAACGATTAGTGTTCTCAGGCTTCCAGCAATGCAAAGCAGAGTCTGCACTGTCCTGATGAGAGATAGATGCATTTCCTCTTAGACAATTAATATTAGGGGTGGGTTTTATTGCCATTCTTTTTTATGTTGTTAACATCCTGCCCTCTTTCCTGGTTCCTCCCAAGGAGCTACAATGCAATTTGCAAAACTCCCCTTTGTAAGATGTAAACATTTACCAAACATTGTCTTTCCACTTTGTATTATGACAAAAGAATAGAAGTCAAGATGTTAAATATATTTCTGTATTTGCATCTGAAAGCCCCAGGCCTTCCTGAACATCCTTGCAGATAACTTCTATTGTTTCCAGCACGTTGTTACCTTTTTCTGTGGATCATCAGCTCCATGAAAATCCAAGGGCGAGGTCTTTGCTGGAACACTGTCTAGGACCCACCTACCACCCAGTGCATTACCAATGTATCCATGCCATAGGATCATCACCCACGTTATTCCACTTGCTTGTTTCATCTTGGGACAAACCCAGCTTGGCCTCCTAACATGTCGCTGGGATTTGAGAGCCAGACCTTTTCTCCGGTGCAATCCCGCTAAACCAGAGGCTGAAGCAGTGACTGCAGAGGGCGTTCCAAGAGCCACCAGGTGCTTTGGCAGCAAAGCCTCGGGTGATGGGAGTGATCCTGCTCTCCCTGAGGGGTGGCCAGGCTGTCCCAGCTATTCCAGGGGTGTGGTGCTGCAGGACAGACCAGGGGCTGCTGACGGACCCCGAGTGCAGAGCACAAACCACCGGCACACTAAAAAGCCTCCTGAGCGTTCTCTGGAGCCAGGAACACCTGGAAACACTTCAATCACCTCCTTCACGTCTCCACTAGACAGAAGAAATCCAGGGGCTTCATCAACAGCACCTTTGCCAGAAGCAGTGAAAACAGGACCTTCAGCCCAGTTTGGATGGAGCCTGGAGTGCCCAAAGCCCCTCCCTGTGCCCCCAGCAGAGCGTGGCCACCTCAGCCCCTGCAGCAGCGCACCCACCCTGGTCTTGTGCTCTCTCCTCTTGTGTTTGCCTGTCTCTCTGCTTGCTATAAACACAGTCCCGTATTTCACAGATGGTAAGAGATGGCACCACGTTCATTGAAGTTGTAACGTTCTCCAAGGGTGTAAAATGAAGCCAGTTTTGCATTCCATATCCCTAAGCAAATGCTTTTCCTTTCCCTTTCTTCCTTGCTATTTTGTGCATGTGTGTGCACATGTATTTTTTCAGGAGTAAAGAGCATAATTTACCCCATTACACACACACACACACATTCTTTAAGCACAGTTATTTGGAAAATTTTCTGTTAAAATTCCGGCTTAGTAAGTAAATATCATTTAAAGAAGAACTGCTTAGTGTCACCTGGTTGTTGGTTTTTTTTTAAATAATAAGAAAATCCAAGATGTGAGGGTGTAAGAAGAGATGCCCAAATTGACTCCATAATACAGATGTGACTTCAGGATATGAATTTACAAAACTGATTGGGGCAAAGGAGGAAAGACTGCTTTTTTCTAGATCTATAGGAACAGTTGCAGAGCTTAAATCTTTTTTAAAATCACACCACAACCACAGGGGCCATCTTCCTGAAATTTTTGGAGGGAGATGGGGCTGTTTGTTTGTTTTAAATAGCCTGTTAACTTCATCTGCTGCTGCAGACAAAGCCTTAGGCCAATCCTGCAAACACCTCTGGTATTGTTCAGAGCAGGCGCTTTTGCACCTGCCAGGAAATTTATAAGATCAGAGATGCAGATCCACCTCCTGCAACCTCTTTGCCTTCCTGGAAACTCCCCCAGAAGAGCTGACTGGGTAGGATTAGGCTCTTGCTTCGGAGGTTGATTATGTGATCTCTGTTTCTTGCAGCTCTGCCAGCCAGGGCTTACCTCCAGATGCATATTTCAGCACGTGCTTAACCTTAAGCAATGAGATACTCATGCTTATAGTTAAGTATAGGCTTAAAAATGTTGTTGGAAGCAAATCACAAGCACATTCTTACATACTTCTCTGGGCTGGGCCTAACCAGAGCTCTCCTGTTAAAACAGACTTTTTTTTTTTTCCTCCCAACACTTATCCCATCACTGTAATTTCCCTCCTCAACTTCCCACTCCAACTGCTTCATTGCAGTGAAACCAAGGGGAAATGACGTTTTCTCCTACAGCAGTAGATCGTAATTGACAACAAGCATTAGATTGGGCATGAATTTACAGGAAGAGGTGATATCTTCTATTGAGCACAGCTGTCCCAGGCTAACTGGACACATGGGTCTATCCAAGACCTGGCTCTCCCTAAAACATCTCCTCTCACACATCTTTCACTCCCACAGTTCTGCACGACTCCAGGCACACAGTGAGGCTTTATGGGGCTGGGGGGAAGCTGCCTCCTCTGTTAAGCATCCAGGAAAACAGAAGGAACGCAGCAGGTTGCCCCTGCCTAGCAGAGAGTTAATATCCTTGCACATGAGCCATTTCACCTACAGCAAGAAGTGAAAGCATGCGACTACACCCAGCAAATGATCACAGAGCACCCTGCAGGGAATCTGCTTCCATTTCAAAGGGAGAGATCAAAACCCACACAGAAGAGAAGGGGGAAAAAAAAACAGGAAAGAAAGAAAGAAATAAAGATGCTCCCAGCCTGTGCATGAGATCAATGTTGGGCCCAGCCTCAGAAGTTTTCAGAGAGGAAGGGAGAGATATGGACAGAAGAATCATAGAGCACCTTCAGTGCTGGATTATTTATGTGCTGGGGGTTTGATCCTACACACCAAAATAAATGGGAGGTTTGCCACCAACTTCAATGGAAGCAGAAACAAGTCCTATCACCTTGAGGTTTATTGGCTGTCTGCAGAAAGTTTTAAATTTTATATAGAAATTAAACAGAGGATAATTTGACAGTTTAATGGTGACGTCGTGGTTTTTGCATTAAAAGAGACAAATTTATCCTTTGGGTTTTGCAATTATTTTTTTCCTGCCTGCTGTTTTTTTTAAAAAAGAATTCTCATGTTTCAAGGGAAGACTGATAAAAATGGGACATTCCTGTGCATAAGAAAAAAAATAACTTAAAGTTCAGACCCTACATGCCTCACTCCAGGCTCAGTAGCAGCAAATTGGCCATCCTGCAAGTGCTCCACTCCTCTGCCAAAAACAAAGACTGTCCTAATTTGAACTATGCCAAATAGGGCATTTGACCATGAAAAATGACTTTAAAGGGATGAAAAAAAAAATTAAAATCCTATATTTGGCACCCATCAGCTGCTCCAAAAAGTGAGGAATCTGCTGAGTGACAGACCCAGACTCAGAACTCCCTGCAGCTCCAGCTCCTCAGGAGGTCCAGACCTAAACTGATGTGGAAAAGCCCAAGTAAATGACTTGCCTATCTCTTGCTCATTTAATCATTGATTATTAAATTAATCCACTGATTGAAGCCAGTTAGTGCCAGTGCAGTGAGCTCTCCCAGGAAGATTGGGTTTGGGCTCAGCAGCCTGATGGCAGATATTGAAAGTTAGGACAACAATTACACTTCCATCAATATGCAGCTTAATAAAATGATCTATCTCTGCCTGGTTTGGCTCATTTCTTTGGAAATCCAAAGTACTCTGAGTGGCAGCTCCTGATCTCCAAAGCAGACTGGGACAGGACCCAGCATCTGTTGGGATCTGACAGTCCAGCAGCTGCACAGGATGGGGAATGCAGGTGGGAAATGACAGTTCTGGGGAGCAATAGGAGAAATGCAAGACCACAGCAGCCACCCAGCATCACCTGCCACCTTAAGGAGGCCTTTTCCAGCCATCCTGTGGAAGCCTTGGAAAAAGGAGTCATTCACTGGTCCCCCCTCCAGCACTTGCAGGAAGGCAGCTGTGCCCACAGCTCTCATTTCCTGCATTCCACAGGGACATCTCCCTGTGTCCCCTTCACACGTGGCACAGCTCAATCCTGGAGATAACAATCACCCACCAGCTCCAGGAGTGGGAGCAGCCCCTGGAGCAGAGGCAGATGGGACAGTGGATGTGAGTGGGACAGGAAGAAACATTTGGGGTTCACACAGGAATGAAAAAACTCTGGTTCTTCCTTCTCCCACTGAAAGATTCCACCACCTAGGACTGTATTATTTCTTATGAAAATACAGGAGGATCCTTGTTCTGGGCAACAACAACAACAAAAGGTCTTTAAAAACAACTGGGAAAAATATAGCATGACCAAAACTATTCGAATTTGTGCTATGTTCTGTAATGAGGTTTTTTGGGGGTTTTTTTGATTGCTGGTTTGGGGGAGAAGGGAAGAGGAAGACTAAAAAAAACATTTCAAATCAACCTAAAAGGATTTTTTTTTCCCCTCTCCTGAGATTTTTCCACTTCAGTCAGCGCACCGGAGAACATGTCACTCCCACAGCCCTGCCACTTGCAGCGCCCAGCAGCAGCCCTGAGGGATTACTAACACCAAACGGTGGAGCAGAAACCTGTCCTGAGGCCACGGGGCTGGAGCTGCCCTCCATGGCCACACGGACACCACGTCTGGCCCCCAAATTTCCCTGCCACAGTCTGGGGCAGCCTGGGCAGCGCACTCCGGCCGGTGGCTGCTCCGAGAGGAGACAAGCCTCTGCTGCTGGATGCATAATCTCCAATTTATACAAAGCTTTGAAAGGCATCCAACGGTCTAATTGGGAGGCCCTTAAATTAAAGTGGGGATGGGATTTGGAACCCACTTTAGAGCCTGTGGTTTGAAGGGAAGCATGGGGATCCATTTCATCTGTGTTGATATCAAGGGAGCCCAATATAAATGTTTTCTGGCACTTTTATTCCTCCAGCCCTGGGGTTTACACGAGGGTTGGCTTTTTGTTAATTTTTTTTTTTCTTTCTCTGTTGTTTTTTTGCACTCTGAAGCTTCTTCCAAGAGTAATTTTGGAAGAGGGGTGTTACTGCAGTGTCTGTGGCACCACCATTTCTCTCAGATCTGGCTGCTGGACCGTGGCATTGCCCCATGCTTGTCCCCTCACTGGTGGCAGCTGCCCTGCCCGGGTGGGACATCAGCATAGTTGGATTCTGGACGTGCTGCAAGGGAGCAGAGGGCAAGGGGAGCTGTGCCCATCGCAGCAGCCTCGGGGCTGCTCTCAGGGATGCCTCTCTGCCAAGCCTCAGCCCTGCCTTTCCACAGTTCCCCTCTAGCCTGGGGCTTGGAAGACAGCTCTGGAATAGCTTTATTGCCCACCCTCAGGAAAGCTCTGCTGCCCTAAGCCACAATGTCAGAGCTGAGGCAGAGGAGGGGGGCAGGATGAAGGGGTGGACAGGAGATGATCTTAATTTGCACATCTGCTTTTAATTGGATGCTGGTGGAATATTGAGTCATTTTGCATCACTCCAAACGCGGCCCACTGACAAGGACCCCGTGACTGAACATGTCCTACCACCCTTCACTCCCAGTGCAAGCCTGCATTTTCTATTCAGTAGCCAAAGAAACACATATATTCCTATTTCACAGGATCCCAAAGCCTAAGGAGACACTTATTTCCAACTTGTCCCACTGTGGCGAGTGAACCACACCTGAAGGTGAGAGACTGCAAGGTGAACACTCCTCCTTCCTATTTGCTTTTTGCTTTTAGGTGTGACAGAAAACCTACAATGCATTGGGAAAGGAGGGCTCCACGTGGGATCTCCACAAGCCCCCTCCCCAGCTGCCACAGCTCGGCCAGACTGCAGTGCAGCTGGGCTGATTTACAGCGCTGGAGAGCCAACCTCAGCATCCTGAGAGTGCTGGAACGAGTCAGCAGCTGCTAAATGCGGCCACTTCTCCTCCTAAGCTTCAAATAAAATATTCACCAAGCAGCCAGGAGGAAAATGATCTGAAGGAGTGGGAGTTTTCCCAACTTTGTGTTTTTGCCGCCAGAACACAGTATTGTTCCTCCTTGCCGCTTGAAGTGGTTGATGCTCACAAAAGCCCTGCAACAACAATGCCGTGCGTGCGCAGGAAATTCCCTTCACATCTCAGTGACACAGGAGGAGGAACGGGGATTGTACAATGCATGCAGAAATATAAACATGAGAAATGACCTCATTTGTGCCAGTGTTCCCAATGCCTGTGTGGGTTCATGGCCAGAATTTCTCATGTGGCCTTATTTTTGGTCTCCTCTCCCATGTGCTGTATGCTCTGATCAGAAACCAGGATAGGATCTTAAATGACATTTGGTCTCATGTCATGTGCTTTCCCTCCAACTCCTAAACCTCCTCCCCAGCCGAGTTCCACAGGCATTCCCATTCTCCCAGAGCTGGGAGGGCAGGTTGCCTTGGCCCTGTCCCCACGGTGAGCAACTCTACTGGTTGGATGCTCTGGTAGAAATTCCCTGGTGGGAATTACACACATGTATGAAAATAAGGGATAAGCTTGAGGCTAAAGTCCTGGCATGAGATGCAGAAAAACTCGCCCTCACCTCCCAGCCCTCCCTCGGTGACACCTGGCTCATCCTGGGAGCACACACATTACCTTCATCCCCCCAGCTGCAGCAGGCCAAAGCGTTCCGGGTGTTCCTCACCTCTCCAGAAAAGCCAGCTGGGACACTCTGTCCCCCTTTCCTGTGAGTGACCCCGGAGCTGTGCCTCTCTCAGGGTGACCCCGCTGCTGAGCACACCTTAGCCCTGCACCAGCTCTTTCTGGACAGTGAGTCACAAATCCATGGGTATCTTCACCAGAGCAGAGGTGGCTGAGCTGCTGTGCACCTATTTTGCGAGAAGCTGTGACATTTCGTGAGTATCTGTGTGTGGGATCAGCTTCAGAAGGACAATTTCCCACAGAAGGGAAATTAGTCAGAATGTTTTGTTTCGTTTTAAAGGGAAAAACTGTGAAACACTTGCACAGGATTTGTTTCCTTGTGAAACAAATATCTGGCTCTTTTGACACCTGCTACTTTGCCCTGCCCTGGGGTCACAATAAGCATCAGGGACCTTGAGAGCAGACTTGGGAAGTCTCAGGACTCCAGGCCCTGGAGCAGGGCACAGAGCAGGAGCACGGCTCCCACTCAAATGGCTTTCTAGGTGCCTGCCCAGGGGCAGCAAAGCGGAAGCTGCCCCTGCAGATACATCCCATCAATCTTGGTGCCTGGGAAAAAAGTGCCCACGAGGTTACCCTGAAACCATCGCCTTGAGGGGCTCTGGTTGTTCAGCTGAGACTCTTGACTCTGGGGAGCCCCGCTGTGAGCTCCACATCCTCCCAGCTCCTCGCCCAGGGCTGGCCCTGCCTGTGTGTGGGGCTCGGCTCCCACCTTCCTCCACCGCCCGGCAAAGCAGGACGGCACAGCTGCCCCCTCCTCCAGGAAAAGGTGGCTGTTACTGGTAGCTGCCTCCTGCTCCTCTGCCAGTCTCCTCCTTCATTAAATTAACACCTCGTTAGAAAATGCAAGCTGCTTTGTTCCTACAAATGGTGCTGGAGGGTGTTTACTTTCCTAATGAATATCCTGTGTAGAATGGAAATCTGTCCCTGGCAGTCCTTAACAAGTGCTTCATTAAGCTGTTTGAAAAAATGTTCCTTTCTGTTCTCCTTTGAACAGGTTACGCTTTGCTCTTTTAAGCTGGGTTTTGGCTGCCTCCCCATACCTGAGAGGATGGGTGGAGAGGTGGCCATCTGCTCCCAGAGCAAGCAGCTATTCCAATCCCCAGCAACAGGAAATGTGCTGAGAGACAGCGCAGCCTCTCCGCCGGCTGAGACAGCATCTCCTGCTTCCAGGAACAGTCTGGCACCGGCAGAGCAAGGGAGAGAGCAGCACTCACCTGCGAGCCGAGCTGCGGGCTTCACACTCTCACAGTCCTGTCACAGAACGAGGGGAGTTCAACAGCAAACTAGGAATGTGAAGAAACGAGGGGCGTGGTGGATGTAGGGGCCAGGCGACCAAAGCGATGTTAGGCGTGGACTCCTTACAGAAGTTTTGAGGGTAAAACTTAACAGCAGACGCTCGGGTTTAAATGTGATTTTGTCTGTGTTAATGATGACAATTAAAATTGCTTTTAATTCTGTTTCATAAAGCTCAGGTTGAAAACTGAAAGCTTGGGGGTAAAAAGTGTGTTTGAGGAAGGTTGTTCCCCAATCAGTACTGGAAATAGGTACCACATGGGTTGTCTTTCACCCAAAACCTAAGGAAAGGTCACAGAAGGACAGAAAACCCATGGAGCATCCTCACAGAGCAGGTCCCTCTTTTAAGAGAACTGATCCTCTCTGACAGCAGAGATGCAAATACAACGCAGGTATGACAAAAGCCCAGAAAAAAATACATTTCAGCTAAACTGTGTGTTGTTCCTGTCACTGGTGGGATCTTCACCATCCAGCTTGACACCAGCCACACAGCCCTGACCTTGGATGGGGGCCTGCACTCTGCCCTTGGGATGTTTGCTTTGACCAGCACACAGCTTAGAAACTTGAGAGGAAATGTTTGCTCTGCATTGGACCCTCCACTGGCATTTAATCCAAATGTTCTAATGGAATAGGGGGCTTTGTGTGTGTGTTTCAGGGTGTTTTAGTGGGTTAAGGGATTTTTTTTTTCCCCCCTTTCTTTTATTTCTTTTTGCTTTACTGCTGCATGGTGACAGGCTGCCATCCAGGTCACCAGGCAATACCTACAAACCTGAGAGACACATGAGAATGGCAGTGAAATCAGTGTGCATGTACCAAAATCTGAACCAAAACGTGCAGATGACAACATAAATGCAGCATTTGCAGATTGAGGAAAGCAGCCAGCTTCCTACCAGTCACCCCATTAGCACAAGTTCCCTTGTCACAACTATACTGATAGAGGAGTGGATAATTAACACCCAATGTCTGCACTGTACCAGGCATTGTCCGGTGTTATCTGACAGTGCTTTCAGAGATAACACTGCACAGTGGCCTCTTTGGAAAAGTGGGTAAAGTGGAAAGAAGTACCGGAAAGTTGCATGAAAAAAAAAATAATGGCACTATTCAGATGCTAAGCTACTAAATTCAACTGTTCCACATAAACACTCATTGGACTTGGAAAGCTATCCTAATAGAGAGTACATAACTTCCATGGAAACACTGGTACTCCTGTGGCTGCACTTTCCCTTTACTCCATCTCTTAGTTCACAAGAGAGAAAAAGGAATTCATCTGCCACTGGCCATTGAAAGGAAGAGGTATTTAGAAACCACAATGTCGAAAGCAGAGGGAAAATAGCTGAAGCACCCCGAAACACCAGACATAGAGCAAGGCGGATCACGACAAGCAGTTCTCTCAGCAAAATCTGAATCCAAATTCTGGCCACCCAATCTGGGAGACAAATTGTTCCAAACCAAGGAAAAAAAAAGTTTTTTGCTAACCAAGAGCAAATAATTTAAATAAATATGTATATCCAGTCTAACAGCCTGCAATCCTGTCCTAAATCTGAGAATCTCTGCTTTTCCTGTGGCCAGATGATTCCAGCTGGCACATCCATAGGTCACGTCCAGCGCTCAGACCAAATTTGCACTGCCATTATCTGCTAATACGTGAACCAGGATTACATACTTATAAACCAAGGTGAGGTACATCCTGCTCTTAGTGACAATTAGCCATTAGGAATAGCTTTCCCAAAACCACTGGAGTCACACATCTCTTGTAACTGAGATTAGAATCTAACGTTATACCTCGGGATGTTTTTTGTTGCTCTCCAGTTGATATGAGCTAATGAGCCGCTTTGCCTCTGCCAGGAAATTGGACTCATGTGCAACCTAACAAATTGTGTTTGCATCTCTGTCTCTTCTACAGGTAAAAAATGCCCTGTGGATTCCAAAGATTGTTTTTCACACACATTGCTCTTGCCCTGCAGGGTAAGGTTACACAGGGAGGAGGACAAGACAGAGGTGGGACTTCCTTACCACCAGGCCTGCAAAACCCTCAACATGAGAATATCTGCATTATTTAATATACTAAAAAATATCTTCAAAGGCAGGCAGGAAACAAAACTTATCAGCCCTGCTCCTGGAGAGGAAGGGAAGGTATGATTTGCTGAAGGACCTCTCGCTCCCTATTCCTGCATGCCTTCCAAAACAAGATCTTGAATAGGTTTTATTGGACTTCTACATCTCCTCAAGGTTGGGTTAATGAATCGTATCTAATGCTGGAGACATTGGCAGAAAGCTTTTCAACCTGCTTCACATTTTATGCACTTGCTAAATTTGGGAAAAAAGAAATGGAATAGTACATGCAAAGAGAGGGAAGAGGAGTTTGTTCTTGAGCCAAGTGAAAAAAAACTACGAGAAGGGAAGAAATCAAGCAAAAAGCTCATCAATAAAGAGAATTGATAAAAGAAACCCATGAAAGGACTGAGCCAGAGTTGTCCTCACTGAAGCAGAGGAATCCAAACACCATCCCTGCATGTTTACATCAGCAGAGAAAAAGAGACACAGGAATGGCCCCTTGAGCCACCTTTCCTGAACTGAATTCCTACTGACTTCCTGCACTTGTGGAAAAGACACAGTGAAAAGTACCATTTCTAGCTAAGGGGCAGCCCCAGCATCCCCTACAGAGAATGACAACAACTTCAGGTGCTCAGGAAACTGGAAAAGCAGAACACTGTGTGGGAAGGGAGAAAAAGGGAAAACTTGGAGCTACATGATAGCTCCTTGTGGCCCTTCCTACACCATATCTGACCCCATCCCCTTTCCTTCTTTCAGCTTCTCAAAAACATTCATCAGAAATTCCACCTGCTAGAGCCTCCTACATAATTCTGTAGAAAACCAGGACAAAACCCAGCAGGTTTTCCTGCACAGCTGCAGGAACAGTCCCACTATTTGCAAGACAGCTTTCACAAGGCTCATACTGTGGGATGAACTTGTCCCTTGGCTCACACCACTGCAGCTCTTACCCTGCCCAGCACTGCCACCAGCTTTGCAGGATGGCCTTCGGGGCCTCCCCCAGGGCCCTGGATTTTATCTGGAGACAGGAACAGCATGGGCCCAGGCAGTGGGGAACCATGTTGTCACCCCCAGAAAAGGAGGGTTGCTGGCAGGACAAGGACACCTGCCCAGAAAGTCCCAAGCATTTCCCTTTCTTCCCCTAACTGTGGAACTTTTTTCAGTCACATTATTCCAAGGAACTCTTATTTTTGCAAGAAAATAAGAGTTCTGGTGTCATCCCTATTAGATGATAAACATTTCTAAGCCAAAGCATAATTTCAAATACTTAGCCCTCAGTTAAACACTAGAAAGTAAAGGTCAAAATGTAAACATCGGTATTTTTGTAAAGATCGCGCGCATTCATGTTTTGAATTCTTGTTTTCATTAAGTAAACCCCAGGCAAGAGATAACAGACGCCTAATTTCAAAGACCCTGAAACTTCTAATTTGGCACGCAATGGCATGTGCTGTAATGACGTTTACAGAAGCATTCTCTGAAGCGTTCACACATGAAAAATTAAAGTGGAGAGAGTTTGTTTTATTTAAATCAAACCTATTTTCAGAAAGCTTTTATCCAGCCATAAACTGCTGTGCAGCAAAAGATCAACATTTGTGCCTCCAAGTTTTCTTCCTAATAACAAGCCAGTAAAGCAGGGCGTTCTGCCTCAAAGGACCATTAGGAAAGTATTTTTTTGCTGGGGGGTGTATAGGGATGTTTGCTACTCAGACAGATAAAGACGACTTAATGTTCCTGCAAAGCCAAGCACTCCAAAGTGAGAAAAAGGCAGAATTACGGTAAACGGAGCCATTTTCCCTCTCCTCATGTATGTGCATGACACAGCACACTCCCGTTTTCCCGGCAGGGTGCTTGTCCCGGCCTCGGCCAGGGAGAGAAAGGGGTTGCTCTGACCCCCCAAAAGCCATTTGGTCCTGGTGTGATGAGCCCCAGTGCAGCCCGTGTGCTCCCAGACCCCCCTGGGCACCCAGGGCTCAACCCGGAGGCAGAGCAGCAGTGCCTTGGTGTGCCACAGCGCTCTGGACATGGCACAGATATGAATTTACCTTTGCTGTTTCCCAGCATAGAGAAAGCATGAGCTTTCCCCAGTTTCACAGGCTGGGAAGCAAAGAAGGAAAAGGGGAGCTGAAGCATCCATGGCTATGAGGACAGTGCAATCAGGCATGCCAAAGCTTTTTCATTTTTCAGAGCTTTACAACGGTATTTTCTACACTGCAGGTCTCCTGAGCTTCTCCTGCAACTGCCCAGGTTTTCAGGTCGGTACTCTGGGTCTCAAGTCCGACACCCAGAATATGAGGAACACTTAAATTTGTGACCACCCATGAAGAGTTTGGTTTAAGTAACTCGCCTGGAATTACTCTGGCAGAAGCACTGAAAGTGCTAATTCCCTAGTGAACATCTGAACAGCCTTTAATACTTTTTCCTCTTTCCACAAACCCCCACCTCACTCACCATTCATCTTGCCACTCCTGCCAGAAACGGGGTAGAGATCCTTGGACAATGGTGTCTTTTACCACACAACCCTGATTCACTCCCCAAGCAGGTCTGTAATTGTAGTGGTCTAATTAAAGGCTGTATCATAGCACAGAAAATGGGAGTAGAGTTGGGAAGAGAATTAAAGTTGAGAGATAATTTTGGTATATCCTAAATGTTTTTAAATACAATTTCCACACGTGTGTGTGATGTCCTTGACTTAAAAAAAAAAAATCAAAATAAAGCTACAAAAAAATCCACTGAACAGCTGGAAGCAAATTCCAGCAGGGCTGGGACCCTTGGGGTTGCTGCAGAGACCTCAGTAGTTGAAGCAAACACAGGACCTGTGTGAAGGACAGCACGGTGCCTTTTGCTGTGCAGGCAAGAGGGAGCTGAGGAGCTTTGTCTGGGGCCTTTGCAGAGGGGAAAAAAGCCAGCTCCACTTCAAGATTCTGGAAGGAAACATGCTGAACACAAACTTTTCTATACCGCCTCCCCAAAATACCTAAGTCTCGTGCTCTCGTTTCTCCTCTGTTCTGTATGTATCTATGCATCGCGGGACAGAGAAGCTCCGCAAACACCCACCCCCCTCCTGCGAGCACAGAGGGAGATCATGCAGGCGTTCCCGGGATTACTCCCCTCCTGGAAATACAGCTGCAATTACAGAGCAATTCCCCTCTCGGCCGTGCCCGCCTCCATCTCCCCGAGGGACAGACCCATCCTGGCTGGGGGCTGTGGGACAGCAGCCACCCCGCAGCAGGGAGAAGCCCCAGCCGGCTCTGCAAAGATCAGCGTTTCCAGGTTTTCCCCTCAAACACCAGCCCAGCACGTGCAAGGGGAGAGGTTTGAAATGTTCATTAAGTGGCCGAGTTTGGCAGCAAAGCAAAGAGAAAGTCACTCTGCTGCCAAATCTCAACAGCACGGTGGTGCTAGAGCTGCTCAAATTGGCGGATATGTCACTGTTTCAAGGCAAGAAAAAGTTCTTTTTTCCTTTTCTCAAAAAGCTGGTGGTGTCAGTCCCACATCAGCCACACGCCACACACACACACACACACAGGAGCTCTGCCACTGAAACTTGTACATTGGAAGAGAAGGGGTCATCCCAATTTACAGCAAATGCCTAGGAAGTTTTAGATTTGCGATCCACCCATCACAATAACAGAAAATCTCTCTATGGCTTAAACTCCTTCCTATAATACTTACAAAGTATTCTACTTTATTTGTCTAAATGCCACTAATAACGGTGATTTTTGTAACAGTCTAGCCATGGGCATGGTTGATTTTTTGATGCTATGACTTTTGATCAGCTGTCAGGCAAGAAGGCTTTTTGTTCTTACTTTTCCCTCACCAGGCTGAGCAGCTCACCGTCTGTCTCTCTCAAGCTGAGAACTTTCATTTTAGACTCACAAAGTTGCCTACATTGTCTTTGCAGACCTACTACACGTAATAGGCAAATAACAAATGTGCTAAGAAAAGCTGCAAGTGAATTATTTGGGAATAGACACAGCAGACAAGAGAACACACCTCTGTGTTTAAGCTGTGAGGAACAAATATCCATCTCGTTACATACAATGTACCTCCAAAAGCAAATTAACTGCCCATATTTGGTTCTTCAAAAGGAAGCCACCACGGAGACCGGGTCTACCAGCAAAATCTGGTTTTACTGGTCTCACGTTGGACAGTCAAGTTGGCTGCAGCTGCTAAAGCTGGGACTTCAAAGAACAGAGGATTTGCTGGAAAAGATTCAACCAAGTCCGTTCCAGGAGCTCTCCCCAACCCTACATAGCACCAGCTACACAAGAGGGAGGAGAAAAAAAATACTAATCCTCCTGTATATTACTTACACTTTTTGGGCTTTAGAGTGCAATTATTTTTGTGAATAATTATAAAATTAGTGACTATTATACACACTTTTGCTAATTTGGACTAATTGCTTTTCATTGCTATGTTTAAGCTTGGAGTGAAGACTGTCCACAGAAGTCTGTTTTCTCTTTGAGAAACTACTAAAGAACAAAGAAATTGAACCCAATGTGATTAAACACTGGCTGAGGAGTATATTGTTTTACCAATAGACAGAAGCATTAATAAATCATGGTAATTTTCTCTCTTTTCTATCAAAGGAATTTTTTAGGACTAGACAGAAAACAGCTTTCTCTGAAAGCTTTAAGAAAAAACCTCGGGTCATTTGCACCTCAACTGCCATTCAACTACTACAGATATATTCTGAAAGTCACAAAACTTTTGCCTTTGGAGACTACTTAAACAGATTACTCGAGCAGCATAAAATGGAAATCCACTTGGGAAACGGACAAGAGCAAAGGAAAAAAATAGGGGTTACTGCATAAAATAACCCCTATCAGTATCAGTTGAAATCATTCCAGGGGAAAACTCTCACTCAGTTCTGCATTCAGTTCTCCCAGCACCTTCCTCCTTGCTCAAAACAATATTTCCACTTCAAGCAAAGGTAAAACAGAAGAGAAGAGGCAACAGAACTGAGCCTGATTTTCCAGAAGATCCAAATCACGGCCAGCCAAAGGAACAACTCGTGGAGCCGTGTCCATCTGGAGACCCAACCAGTGAGGCACTCAGGGTTGCTACTCAGATCTGAAGTGCTGGCAAAGGTTTTCACTTCGCTCAGTGATTATTATTCTGAGGCAGCAAAATGTGCTTGTCCAACCATCTGGAATTCCATGGATCCCTGCTGGCTCGAGAGTCCAGCAGGGGGATGGAAGCAACCAAGCTTTGCAATAAATGCATTTTTGAGTTTACAAACCTTCCGTGAACACTCTGAGGGAAATGTCTGGCTGTTTGCTCAAGCACACAGCTTAAGCCTGAGCTTCAAGATGGGCTTGCAATACAAGCCATGAACGGTGCTGCCCATCCCACAGGTCTCACAGGCTGTGGTGTGACCTTCCAGAGCTCAGCATTTTTCACTCCTTGAACAATGCTGAGGTGGTTTGGATTTCACCATTTTTGGTTGGAATGAACCAAAATCCAAACCTGTGCTGGTGCGAGCCAGTCCCAGGCAGACTGAGCACTGGTGCAGCTGATGTTTCCCTTCAGCACCACTGGAGTTTGGGAGGTTGCTTTGGTGACCTGTGGCCTTTCTTTCTTCCCACCCGCCTCATTCTTTCTTTCTTTGCTATGTATGTTAATTTGGGGAAAATCATAGCCTAGGGCAACACACCTGACTGCTTCCCACCCCAAAATCATTTACCATTTAATGCACGGTTACATTCATTCTTCTGCCTTTATAGTTCCCTAATGAGCTTGAACTGCAATTAACAAAATGATTGTGTTCACTTTAGTACAATGCACCTGCAAATACCAGGACGGGAAGTCATATTTAAAACATAAAAATACACTCAGTACAAATTTCAGCAGAAGCCTGATACTCCAGCATGGGTTTGTATTTCAGTAGGTGCCAGTGGCTGCCAAATACTTTGCTTTCTAAATTATTTTAACTGGTCAGAGATGTTCTTATATTATCTTCCTGTCCATGCTACAATAATTTTGTGAGAAAAAAAAGTTATTAAATATTTTCTTTTGCTACAGAAATTATTTCCTATCCTGCACTGAATATTTTTTGTTGTGAAAGTTCAGGTCAAATCTAGCTTTAAGGTCTCTTGGGTACACGCAGAGATCCTTTTTAACCCATTGCAAGGATTCATTCAAAACTGCTATTTATGAGAAAAAACACTTGCCAAAAATAAATTATCAGTTATTACTTACATTATTTCCTTGATATTAAACAGTTTCAACAAGTATGTGACACAGATCTGCATACTTCAGCACATCTGTCTACACGTTTTTGATGATTTTGGGGAGAAGAAAAAAAAAGAACAAACCAATGTTTTCTCTTTCTCTGCTTGTTAAATAGAGCACGAAGTAGAAATAACATGGTGTGCAAAGAAACAAGAACTCGCCATATTCACATTGCTTCATCTGTTGCTCTTGATCAGTGTTTTTTCTCTCTGTCACAAAACCAGAAATACTAATGAGCCTCTGGAGCTCTTCTCTTTCAACCTTCCGCTCACAGAGCCAGTCCAGATTTGGGTTAGATCAGGTTGTTCAGGACCTTTACTAGCCAAGGTCAGGAACTCTCCCAAAGTGAAAATTTTACAATTTCTAATGGTTCAAGTGCTAAAACATTAGTGCTGTGAAGAATTGTGTCCTTATAGTCAGTCAGATTTCTCTTTGCTATAATACATGGCAGCTGCCTCCTCTCCTGCTGCTGTGCACATCTGAGAAGAGTCTGGCTTCATCTCCTCCACAGCCCTTGGGTCCTGGCAGAGTGCTGAATCAATCAGGGTTCCCTCACCTCTCCTCCTGTCACCAGCCCAGCTGCTGACCCACCACAGCTCCCTGAGATCTCCCCAGCTTGCCTGCACTTCCACCAGAACCGGATGGAGTGCTCCAGTGGCATCCGAATGAGAAAGAGCAGAGGGGAATAGTCAGGCCAGGCAATCCAGCAAGAATTGGCTGTTATTCCTGCAGGAGCCAAGCCAATGGCACATTGGATGCGGGGTCCATCAGGACTCCCCGCTCCCCAGGTGAAGAAATGTTCCCCCCACAGGTGCATAGGGCATTTCTGTGCCAGGTGTAGGACCTGGCATTCGTCTGCCAGCTCACTTCTCTGCTGCTTCCCCTGGCCAGCTCACCAACCCCCCGTCCTGTAGTGGTGACCCCTGCAGACTCCCTAAGGATGCCCTGTGCCTCATCAGGGCCAGCCAAAGAAGATGTTGAACAGTCTCAGCCCCACAACAGCCTCTGACCATCCTGACTGCCCCCGTGAGCTCGTAGTGCCTCGTTTAGCTATGAGAACTTTAATTCTTTAATGCATGTACCACCTCCTCCCTCAAGCTCTGCCACTATGCATAGAGAGCTGAAAGTAGGTCTTGCTCATGAAAACCAATACAAAACATTGAACACTTGAACTTCTCCCATGATTTTCATCAGCTGCCTCATTCAGCAGAGGGCTCACATTTTCCTTGGTCTCCCTCGTGCTGCATGTAGAAATAAGCTGCTTACACTCCAAAAGCCTCATCAGTTCAAGCTCCAGCTGAAATTCAGCCTTCCTAACTCTGTTCCTGAGAACATGCCCAGGCAATATTTCTGTGTTCCTCTTTGGTTGCTTGTCTCTGCTTTCACCTCCATACTGCTCCTTTTTGCATTTGAAATCAGTCAGGAGTTCCCCGTGCAGTCACGCTGGCCTCCTGCTCTACCTGCTCAGCATCCTGAACATCAGGATGGACTGTTCTGCTGCTTTGAGGAGGCTGTCCTTGAAGATCAAGCAACTTTCATGGGTCTCTTTGCCCTCCAGGGCAGACTCCCAGGAGATTCTGCTTACCAGTTCCTTGAACAAGTCAAAGTCCACATGCTTGAAATTTTGAGTGATTATTATATTATTTGCTTTTCTCACTTCCTTCAGGTCCTTAACCAGCCATCTCACGACACTGCAGTCAAGTATTCCCAAAACAGTCCTTCCTTATTCAGGAGCAGCAGGTCCAGCTTCCACCAGCCAACTTTGTCCAGCACCAGCACCAAAATGTTGTCCATCCTGTACTCCATACATCTCCCAAATTGCTTATCCCCATCACACTGCCCCTTGCAGCAGATGTGGGGAGTTTCATGTTCTCCTGAAAGGGTGTAGCCTATGGTCAGAAAAGCAAACCCACTTCTTGATAACCAGCCTTTTGCATGAGTTAACAGCAGAACATTCCTATTGGGACTTTATAGGCCGAGGTGCCTGTCATGAGAAGCACGCTGCAGGATCACAGCTGGAATCTACACCATGTAAATGCAACAACAACAAGCCCCTTTGAAAAAGGTTCGTTTTGACAAATCCACCTGTGGAGGAACCCTGGAGTACTTTAAACAATGTAGAAATACCAGCAATGCAACACAGAAGGGTTCACTGACAGCCAATTCAGGTGAGCAACACTGGCTCATTTTGGGACCTGGTAAGAAGAGGGATAACATGACCTACCTGAGTGATGAAAGCTCCAAAGCCAGACAGTCCAGAGGGCAAGACCAGGAAATAAGTAGAGGAAGAAATATTTCTGTACCTTGTAGGCCCAATCCCCAGCATCACTCAGTTCCAATGACTGCCAGGGATTTAAATTCTTTAAAAAATGACAGCATCTGCCAAAGTGCAGATGAATAACTTTAGGAACCTGATGCTGTATTTTAATGAACCTGGATACTGGCTGCACCCTTATGGTTTATAAATCAGGGCACAAGTAGGTTTTTTGACCTTCAGCTGAATTCCCCCTCACAACCACCCAAATACTATGAAAGGAGAGTTAGTATGAGGAAACTTGGCCTTCAGTATGAGCTGGAGCTTGCAGTTTGCACAGGCCCTGAAAAAGCCTGGTGATGTAAAGGAGTGTCTGATTTGACTGTGACTCACTCACCCTGTCAGACAGCCCCAGTGACTGGCCTGCCCTGGCTCCTCAGCAGGAAGGAGCTCAGGACCCGTCCTATCCATACAGCAACTCTTAAAACATTCACATCTCCGGGTCGCCGACCTCCGTTCTGAGCTCTCCTGTTCCAACACCACCACTGTCACCATCCTCACTGGAGCACCTCCTAAATGTTCCTGAATTTATCTTCACAACAGCCACACAGGATGAATTTCCTCCATGTCAATGATAAGGCAATGACAGGACATTAAGGGCCGGGTTTTGTGAAGTGGAATTTGGTCCAAGTTCCAGCGAGTTTCCATAAAGCTTTACTTTGCCTCTTGAGCTGGTTTGAGCCCACTTAGAGCTCCTGGAGCTGTCAGAGTTCAGGCCATGTGAAAGTGCCAAGTTTCACACATGAAACCATAAATCCCTCTCCAGAACCCCAGGGGCATGAGGGGGGTCGCTGCTCAAAAGGTTCATGAACTTTGATAAAAATCAGGCAGATACCAGAGTTTGTAACAATGTACTACATTAAGTTCTGTCCAAAAGTTTTTCATGGGCCAAGAGTACAAAATAGGTAATAAGAATATAAACCACGAAAGTTTTGCTGAATCAGGACACTAAAAGAAAAGTCATTGCCATATTTAGATCTTTATCTTTTTCAGTCAATTCATTGCATTGTTTTTCCCTGGAAAACACAAAGGCAGTTCTCTTTATCTAAGGTAATTTTAAATTTGGTACAGATCTAGACCTGATCTTTTCCTGTTTTGTTTACTTTTGTTTCTAAATGTGCACCTACCAAACAGAGATAAATAACCACGTTCTAGGAGGTGAGGCTATCTGAAAATGTTTAGCTGCCTAATCCTACAGCAGTTGTTATTCTGCAAAATATGTAGAGATTATATTTGCTTGCACATATATGAAGTAATAACTTGACAGTATTCCCCACCGGGTCACTTTCAGCAAAAAACTAAATCCAAGTAATAGGAAAATCTTTGGAAATAACAGTTACCACCCCAAATCCTTTACAACTCTTGATTGTCAGTTTTCAGGGACAATTACAACCAGAATTTTCACTTCTGAAAATTCAGAAGTGAAGTTTTGGGGCAAAATTTGTCATTCAATGTCCAGGATGCTCAGAATACAGAATTTAGAATAAAACTGAGAAATAGTTGCTCACCTACCCCACAAGCACACTAAAGAAACTCCGGTCCATGGTTGCTTTGAACCCCAAATTTCAAGGGGAAAAACATATCTTGACAGGCAGATTTGAGTTGGTTATGATAAATAACAAGTTTCTCCCTTGTCAGCCTAGCACAGTTGTAACACAAAGTGGGAGAGTCAGATTTTCTTGCCCACAGAGCAGTGATAAGGAGCCAATGCACAGAGGAGTGAAAAGGTCTCGGATTTGATTCATACCAAAGTCACCCATGCAACTGATTCGGGGAACACGTTCAGAGCAGCAGCTGTCTCTTTCCTTCATGTTTACATATGAAACCTTATTTCAACATCTATTTACCACCGACATATTGATCAATTTCCTAATGAGCAGGATCAGATGTTCTGACAGCACGTAACACTTCAGGGTTTTGCAAGCAGTTTACAAAGCCCCTTATTTACTGAGTAATGGTCAGCAAGGAACCCAAGATCCAGGGGCTTGGAAATATTTCCCTACCCTGGTAGCCATTCTTTAGGGAACAGCAGTCCCCTATGGGCTCCCAGACATCCATCACTGAGCTCTGGGAGCAGCAGCAGTGGTCACTGAGGACAGATTTTCACCTCCTGCCTGCCTAGCACACAAAACTGACATGACTGGAGTAGCAAAAAAATGCAAAATCTGAAGGAACCTTTAATCTCTTCGGTTAAAAAGAAAAAAATGCAACCACTTACTAATGGAATGTTAAGATTGTGTATTAAACCCACAAAAGTCAGAAAACGAAGGAATTAAAGACTCCCTTGGCTCTTTTAACCCTTCTCTCTGCCTGTGTGGATTGTAGGCTTTTCATTACACAGTCACATACCAGTGGGCAAAGGGACAGAAGCGTAGGTGACGTTAAAGGGGGAGCACGGCTTGTTATGAAGTCCAGAAATGGCAATGTTAATAACTACTCATTTTGTCTTGTAAAAGTTTAATGATCAGTATTAAAGAATGACAGGATACTAAAGAAACAGCAAGATGTTATGGAGCAAAATGAAATCCTGAAGAAATGAGCTGTTGCTCTCAGTGAATATTTTGGTTGCAGTTTACTTGCAGTGGTATTTATCCCCCATGAAGCAAAATGAAGGTCATATATCACAGTAAGGAACTGTCCCCCAGTTCCTGCACGCATGGAACGGGCTGTTTGTCCTGCACAAAGCACCCATACCTGGATTTAAACCCCTCAACACGTTCCTCCCCTCACCAGGCTTGCAAAGCTCCGTAGCTGCCGCATTCCGAGCGGCTGCACACTTCCCAATCCCTAATGCACACATCCTCCTTATGTGCAAGGAAATATTATTATCCTGGCTTTACAAATGAGAATCCTAGGCACTGAGAGATTAAAGCTGAGCATTTCAAAGCATCCCAGTTAATTAAAATGACTGGAAAATGGGTGTCCAAATTGTTTAGATACCTTTGAAGTCTCGGAATAATTATATTGCTCAAGGTCACACAGGGAGTTTATGGCTGACCCACAACTTGAACCCAGATTTCCAGCGTCCCACTCCAGCACCTTAATCACAAAGCCATCTTTGCTTTCCAATTTAATACTGGCCAGACCTGGTCCTCATGCAAACTGGTTACCAAGAGATGAAACCTGTCATTATGCCATATAATGGAGCTATCTATCTCTACCCTACAGGATAAACAGCCGTGCATTTAGGCATCTCCAAATTCTTTAAGGTACATATCATTACAAAACACTTAGGAGGCAGGAAGAGCTATTTGAGAATTAACGCACAGGGACAACAAGGGACTTTTCCAACTGCAGCTCCACAGCTGAGTAGTTTGCTGTCTCTCCTGTCCTTGGCCTGGAGGTCCCGCTGCTACACTCCTCTTTTTCTTGATGTTGTATTTGACCAGCAGCATTTCCTGCTACGTTTTACCCACAAAAGCCCTTCCCCATTGCTGTCAGCCTGCCTCTAAATTCCACTACTTTTCTTGACCTGGTCCACTTCACACTACAGCACCAGTCATGCTGTTTCTTGCCATCAGGCTTGCTAGACTACAGCACAAAATAAACTCACAAAGTTATTAAGAGCAGCACAGAGACTTCAGCAAAACAGAATAATGGTGGAGAAGTCATTTCCCAAAAGAAAAACTCATAAAGGACCTGTTTGAGAGAGCTCCACACCATAAAGAAGAGTTTCTGTGCAGCGCTGCCAGACATTCCACTCAATGACACCACAGTCTTGCCTCTGGGGTCCTTGGTGAGGGCTGTACTTCACAAACCAGTTTTGACATCCATTATAAACCTTGATCCCAATTTCTCCTGAGCATACACTCCAATTACATTTAGAGCTGCAAGTCAGAAAGCTACATTTTCCAAAAGCTGAATCCTATCGTTGGCACAAAGTCCTCAGGCCTTGGTACGAACAGATGAAGACACGAAGCAAAACTTCCCAGATTGGATTTGGTCTCAGCTTCTCCCTAGACACACCAACACCCTCCAGGATGTGGAAAGCAGTGGAAGACAGAGATCAACATAAAACACACACACCTCTAACATGCTGACTTTTTATCACAGAGGTTGCTAATTTCCCATGCTAAGAACAACCTTTGGAACTAAAATGAATTATGCGTCTCATTCTGAGTGCATCAAAGAGCAGACAGCCTTTTTAAAGGAGTCAAGATCACCTCAGCTGTGCTTTTGTTATCTAGCCCAAGGTTAAGGATTTGGCCTTGGGCTAACAATTGGCTCAGAAAACCAGGATCATGTAATGAGAGTTCCAGGAAGAGAGAAAAACCAAAGCTTGGTAAAGGCACACTCTTCAAAGTGTCCCAGTACTTGACCTCCTTTTTTTCCCCTCCCCTCCCCGCCAGATGCATGAGGTAAAGAAGAGAGGAATGGAGCCTGAAACCCTGAAGGAAGTACTCCCATTGAGAGGAGCTGCAAAGTCCTTCCCAGGTCCTTCCCAGACACTCCGGCTCATGGAGAAAGGCCTGACAAGAAACTTTGCTCACCACTTCGTTGGAAAAGCAGGCAGGAACCCCCTGAGTGGCTCAGGTGTCAAGAAAAGAAAGCTCTTGAAAAGGGCAATACTGTGATTATTTTCTTTGCTATGAATCAAAAATTAAGCTGCTTCTATTTGAAAATTAAATGCAACCCTCAAAAAAGGCTCAGACCCTCCAGCAGGCCTGAGCTGCAACAGCCATGTGCCAGCAGCATGGCCAGAGCTCCCTGGGTTATAGGGAGTTCTTTGCAAAATACTGGGGTTTGGGGTTTTTTAATGTATTTTTGTTGGTTGGGGTTTTTTTTTCCTCAGAACCTGCACACAGGAGAGTCACAGGCCATTTTCTCCACTTTTTGCTGCTCACAAAAGCCTGAAGGCTCCACCCATGCTCCCAAGACCATTTTCCCAGGGCTCGGTCCGTCTCTGCAAGGAACTGGCAGTGGGCACGCACCAGTAACCCGGCAGGTGTGCAGGAGCTCTCTCTAAATGACTCTGCCCTCTAGGGTACATTTGGGTTATATTTTCAAACATGAAAATCTTTTCATCTACAAACCTGGGAGACTTCTTTGCCCAACACGTCAAGAAGCAGTTAACCATTAACTATTTCTAAAACAACAACAAAAAAAATAACACAAAAGGAAAAAAAAAATCACCAGACCAGGAAATATGAATCAATTAGTCTTTGATCCTCCCCTCAGTAATAACATCTAGAGAACATGGGTTACTGCTAATCCTAAACAACTAAAAATGTTGATGGACTTTAAAAGTGCTGGTGGTTAAGCAAAGGAGAATTTCAATTCCTTTTCCTTCTGATCTCTGAGTCTCAAGGTGCCATTCTGAGGCCTCTCCCCAGAGAATGTGGGGAAATTTTCTTTTTAAGAATCTCAGGCTCCATGGTGTCCACACGAGATTCCAGCAAGGGAAGATTTAAAGCAATTCTGCTGTAAGTCTGGACACTGAAAGCAGTAAAATGACAAGACATTTGTCATTTGAACAACAGGAATAAAAGAGTAACAATAATACCAGTGTTTTGCAGAACAAAACCACTCCTTTTTTCGCTTAAAGGTATTAGGCCCACCTTTCATTTACAGTGTCAGGGCTAGGAAAACATTCCGTGTGCATTAGGACTTGGTCCAATAGCAACAGACTGTGATTTCAAAACGACCTTCAGTCTGCCATTGTGATGGCAACAAGAAAATCTTCTGGTTTTCTAGTCAACATCACAATGGCAGAATGAAGGATTCTTCATGAAAATGGACCAAAAAAGCTGGACTCAAAGTGAGAGATTGCTTTCAAGTAAAAGGTTTTTCATGCAAAGGAAGAGAGAAAATACAAGCAGGAGAAAAAGTCGTGTTAGAACCACCCTTAAAATAGAATCATTTAACACAACAAGCCAGAGTGATGCTTATAAAAAATAATACAGACCCCGTCTCTCTTCCTAACTCCTAAGGAGTCAGTAACTCCCCTGGTCTAGGAAGTCTCATATGAAGTTATCAATAAATCCTGAGAAAAAAGGCAAAACTCAAGTTTATCATGACTTGAATCCTTGTTTCTGGCCATAAAGCAGGGGCAGCCACAGGCAGATAGCCCTTCACCCTTCCTCCTCCCATCACCACTGGCCTTGCAATTAAGCTTCACTATGCCTGTGAGTCCATTATTGATGTGGAAACAGCTATTTCCATCACGCCGCAGACATTCTATACTTTTGAAGTCTGTGGTTACAGATTCATTATTCCATACAACACTTTCCCATCACTAGGGTGTGCAGGATGCCATAAAAAGTGGTTTGTGCAAGTTCCAAGCTACAGGAGTTATGTCAATCGCTACCTTTAAATACATTCTTTTTTATACATGGTCACCCTGCCTCCTGAGGATTTGTTCTAATAAAAACAACTGGATTGTCTGAGAACCAGCTCAGTAGAGCTGTGCTGATTTGCAGATCTGGTTGATATTTCCATCTTTTGATCTGCATATTGTTTCTAGGAAGATGATGGTGATAGTAATAATAGCAGTAGTAATAGTAATAAAAATAATAATAATAATTTGCTTCTGTTTGTAGTGAAACACTGCTGGAGTTGAAGGCTTTGTTTTAATGAGACACACTGAATGAAACAGTGTCCTGCAGTGCAAGAAGTACATGTCAGCCTTGGCATTATGAGCCAAGCTACCGCACAATACTCATAATTTTCTTGGTGATCTCCCAGAAAAACCTTCTTAATTTAATCTCTAATGGGATTATCAGCCTCATTAAATTGTAAATCTTCATCAGTCCAGCTGTTGTGGGAACCTGAACTTTCATAATGTTATGAATTTGCTGCTCTGCTCTCTCTACCTGAAGTCCCCTTCGAGCTTTTAACACTTTCAGCTTCAAAAGCCTGCAGGGTCCTTCCCTACTTCCCTGATGAAAATCCCTGCCTCTTTTCAAACTAAATTCACGCTGATCTGCTCCCTTCCACTGCAGACCCTGCCCAGTGGCTCTGGTCCCATTTCTGTGGAGGCAGCCAAGCATATTTTGCAGAAGGCCCTGTAAAAATGAACTGTGAAGAGCAAACCCACCTCTCCCAAGCCAAGAACCGGGCTGCCCACTGCAAATTCCCTGCCCCTGGACAGGTACAGAAAGGTACAAGAGCTCTCAGCCTCTGTTCCTCCACGGAAGGCCACACAAGCCCAGGCAGGTATTCCAGCTGAGTGCCTTCACAGCACTATGGAAATACAGATGGAAATGAGCTCTGGCCCTCGTATTTCTGCCAAGTTCCACTCACAGTCCCTGCTGTTATGGGGTGTCCCTGCTGTGCCCGGTGGGTGCAAACCCCCAGACCAAACTAAGATTCCTGCTGAAGGCTGGGACAAAGTTGCCTCTGCAAAGGACACAGAACCAGGACAAACCCAATGTAACCGCTTTTCTAAGTTACCGTTTCACAGGGCTCACGGACAGAAGGCTGCTAAATCCTGGAAGGCACAGAGAGGTGGGGAGATTCCAAAATGAGGAAACTCCACCTCAGGAAACCATTACTGTTTGTTGCAGGCAAGGCTGTCAGGAATACAGGTAATGAAGGATTAGTACTGGAGAGACAGGAAAGCAGTAATCTTAAAATAGTTTTAGAATTCTTTTTGTGCTGAAGCAAGGCAAAAGCAGTAAGCATGTGTGTGCCTACTTTCTCACACACCTTCAAAACCTCCTCTTTGGAGGAATAAACAAGAAAAACCCAGAGTACAGCAAAGTCACACTCTGAAGGAGCTGGCATTTTTTTCCTTGTACACAGTAGTCTAACAAAACAAACCACTGTTGTTGTATCCAACATGCTCCTTACTGCACTAACATGTACAACCCAAGAGTCCTTCTGAACCTAGTTTCTTGTTCCTTTCCTATGTTACTAAAAAACAAAGTGGTCTGTGCCTGTAGCAATCTTTAAAAATGCATTTAATGCCTTTGGCTTTTTTGTTATTATTTTCAGCTGCTTAAGGCAACTGGGAACAAGATTTGTGGTTCTCCTGTTTTAAGATCACAACATATTGAGTTCTCATAGCAGCAGTCTGCCCTACCAAAAGGGGTTGCCTTCATATAAAGGAGAAACTAAACATTCCATATCCATAATTAGATAAATAATACTTCAGGCAAGATATGGCACCTTTAAAAGAGTCTTTTCAGGCTTGGATTTTACTCTGCTTGTTACTACAGAAACCATCTAGCAACCAAAAATCTAACACAGACTCCACCCAAAACAGAGAAAAACAATATAGACACAGTAGGTTTTTCTTCCCCCTTTTTTCCCCCCCACCCTTCTTCTTTTTTTTTTGAAAGGGTGGGTGAATGCTAAGGAAAAGTATCTTACTGTGCAAAAGATAGGAGCATTTTGCATGCAGTTGAAACAGTAAAGCTCTGATTACAGATGGCAGCAATGAAAGCAGGAATGAGTAATGAGCAATAAGAAATGCGTAATGCGGGATGAGGATATAATTTCCACACATCGGCTAAAGAAAGGTTTACACTCTTAAGCAATAAAAACAAACCATTAAGCCAGACCTGCACTGTCAGGAAGTATAAAACAGTTCTTGAAATTCTGCAGTTACTATACAAAAGCTTTTGTTTCATAAACTTTTGTTTCCTGATCTTCATAAAACATTAACATCAAGCTGCCATATGGCAATTAGCTGCCTCCTGAAATCAATAAAAAACAACCCCGAAAATCAACAACTTAGGAATAACCATACAATAAATAGCTCAATAATTATTCTCTCCTAATAGCATAGCAAAGTGGGTCTGATATGAACACTGTGGATGAGCTCCTCCTCCACAGCTGAGAGTACAACAAATCATGTTCCTCTCTGAGCCTCACGGGTGGGGATGTGAGCCTCACCTGCCTGGCAGGGGGAGCAGGGATGTGGCCACCCAAACCCTGGATGGGCAGGGAAGGGGTCCACACCTGGCTGTGGCGAGCCCAGGGGAGCCCAGCAGAGCGGCCCCTGCTCACTGGGAATGGCCAATGCTCTCGGGAGAGCTTACCTCAACTGAAGATCCTCCTCTACATGCTGCTGACCTCAGAAGTCCAACTGAATTTTGCGCAAAAATTATCAAGTCACTCGACAAAGCTGCTACTGAGTCTCAAAAGGACAAGGAGACATGCTGATCACATTTGTGTTTAGAGAGATGCTTATCTGAAATGCACAAAGGGTGACATTATCTATCACAATCTCTACCTATATAGATTATGTAAGTGCCTAGAAGCAAAATGTTTAGGAGCTATAGGGTAACAAAGGCAGTTTTGCCTTCAAAATGTTTTGCTTTTTCTCCTTGTAGAACACTATAATACTAATAAGTGGTAAAGAACTAAAGTAAGTACTTTACTTACTGTGCTGTGGTAACAGCATACTTTTAGTATTTAGCATTATTTAGCAGTCATTACCAGACTTTCAAAAGATGCCAGAAAGCTCAAACCTTTCAGAAAGGCTGTCTGATCATGAATTCTATCTAGAAGAACTCAGGAACCCAATTGATCTCTAGAAGTTCTTACTACTCATCTGTGAAAGTTTGTTCTGTTTCTTTTACTTTAAGTCCTAAACAAAGTCTTTTATGCAGCACTCTCACATCTCCAACCCAGAGAGTGAGGTTAAGGTTAAGGATTTAAAGGTACATTATAAAACCAGTTCTGGAGAAATTTATTGATATGCTGAGCTTGACACCTGCATATTTCCTCCTCAAAATCAGTATGGAACTGATGATTCTGTGGCTAACTCTAAGCAGTTACAGAAATGCCTACAAGAGTGGGTCTTAATAAGTTTCCAGTGATACATTGGCCTCCCAGTATATTTTACTAAGGATGCAATTCCTTGTCAAACACCAGGAGGTTTGCCTTTGCAAAGAACACAACACCACACCATGAGCCAGCTCAGGCTCACACACAGACAAGTGCTGTAGCCAAATTTTTGGCAACAAAATGAGCATCAATGTGTTCTCATGCCTGACAGGAGAAGTAAAGCAGTCGCCACTCTGTAAAGAGCCTCCCTCAGTCTTGTTACACATGAAGGAGCTGTGAGACTTCAGCTTTGCAACACCAGAGCTGAGGGTCTGGTTAGAAGCGCTGTGGATTCTTTACCAATTTCCCAGGTTGGGATCACACTTTTCATGCTCATCATAAAGCTGATAAGTGCTGAAAATTTAATCAAGCTTAGGTTTTACAGTACAGTAACACAGCTCTGACTTGACTGCAGAACCACACTTCACAAACACGGAATCCTTGCTGAACCTCCACTGCAGCACTGACAACCCTGCCAAAGCAAAAGCCACAAACTCATCCAGCACCAGGAAAGCTGGCAAGAAGCAAAAGGCAAACCAAACTCCTGCACATGAGGTGCTTCATCCCTAAAAATACCAGCCACCAAAACAGCACTAGGGTTTTGAAAAAGCACCTGGAGATTGTCCACTCAGCCAACCCACAGGCTGCTATCCAGTATCAGCATGACCAACATCAGGTACCTCTCAAAATTAAGCAGAGCCCAGCTGCAGAGTGGTGGATTGTTCTCTGACAGCTATTAGAAATACTGCTGGTACAAAGAAATACATCAGTTTTATCTCACCACAGAACCTTACAGCCCAAGAGATTTTTAAGCTCACAAGAAACAACTGGAAGCAGCCAACAAGTTTTCTCTCCTATCCTCTGCACCCTCTGCTTTTTGTGATGAACAGCAGTAAAGGATTGTTCTACAAGAGGACGTGTAAGACATCATCAAGTCAGCCTTTCTGATCAACCTATCTAGTTAGCACCATTGCTGCAACCTGGATGATTCTGGTAAAAAAAGGAAGAGTTTGGGAAGGGCCAGGAGAAAAAAAGAGGAGTTCATTAACAAAACATCAGGAGGCCCAAACCAGAGATTCCCACAGCTGACTTAGAGAGGTCCCTACAGGGCTCACTGCACACTTGGCTTCAGGAAGTGTGGCTTCAGTTCACCAAATTCAGAACTGGACCCACAACAGAGCTCGAGGGGATGACCAAGACGCCAATTTAAGCTCCTTTCCTGCTCTCCTGTTTCAGCACAACTTTCACACAACACTGCCAGGCTCTGCCTGTCACACCAGGTATGAGACACGCAACAGGCACAATCAGTATCAGCTTTAATGCTCTGTTTGCCTGCTGCAAATCACACTGTGCCCCTTACATGAAGGATTTAAAAACCAGTAAAATGATGCAAGCACAAGTTCTTGTGGTGACCGCATAAGTGAACAGTTTTTTCTTACAGACTGGACTTCTCAGAAAGAAATATCAGAATTCTATGATTTATTATCCGAAATAGATTTAAACATTTGGGAAAGAAAAAGTTGTTGTTTTGTTTTGTTTTTTTTTTAAAAAAAAGAGGTTTCCAACACAAAACCCTGCAAATGAAGAGAGGCTAATCTGCCAAACAGCAAAATCATCAGCTGAGGTTAGAGAAGAGGCTGCATATGACAACAACTTGCTGTACGTAGGGCAAAAATTGCAGATTAATTTCAACGTAACACTCCACAGAAGTGAGCTCTCATCTGAGGTGAGGAAGTATGCAAGGCTTTTCCAACTGTTAAAGACAAGGGCCAGTACAAATTAGGTTAAATATTCTTCTTTAGCATAGATAATGACAAAAAAGGATGACATTTTAGTTTTTATTATTTTATATTTGGCCAGGACTTTTAAAGGAAGGACTTTTAAAGGAAACATCAAACATTCACTTTTCTGTAGGTCTAGAAAGGATTCAGTCTTCCCCCACCCCCCCTCCCATCGGATTGGCCCTTATATTCACACTGCAAATTAGTTGGGAATAGCAGTATTTATACTAGATCAGCAACGTCTGGTTCTTATCCAAATGTTCCACCTAAAGAGGATGCCAGTTCTCATGGATTGGACAGCCCACCCTGCAGCATTCCTGAGAATTGTACAATATAATCTTGAAAGTCAGCAGAGTGGATTATCCACTTTTTTCTGGACTTGAACTTGTGACCTTAACAGTAGCACAGCAGAAAGCAAATGTGCTATGCACTTTGCCATAGTAACCTTCCATGTATTCTTTTCAACTTAAATACACACAATTGAAACAGCTACAATTCTGGAAAATTATGTACAAACCCTATATTTTTTTCTTTTTTGATTACATATAAATACAAATTAGCTATTCTTCTAAAAAGTGGTTATAATAGTAAATAAATACAAAATAAGAATCTGACCATTATACTTCATGTGCTGGGGTTAAACCCATATAAAATGTACAACTAAAATACATTTAAAATCTTTAAAGGAATATTTCTCTGATTAAAATATTTGTTTTCCCAACTTTTTCGTAGACATAAATATATTTTCAAAATAGTTGTGTTTTTTTTCTTTCCATTTCATTACATAAATAAAGTCTTCATTGGGAAATATTAAAGTGTCAGCTATTTTTTTTTTGCATTTGTCTAATATATTTGCTGTGTTAGCGGCACCCACAACCCTCCACAACCATATCTTGATAGTTCTTTAATACAACTTTTTCATTTTCATCAAGGTAGAGCATGGAAATAGCACTCAGTTCTGTCGGCACACAGCAAGCCTTGGGGATTTTGGAATTCACCGAATTGACCAAAGTCTGAACAATGGCATGGTTTGTTGAGTTTAGATGATCTGCCAGTGGAAAAGGACATTCCCCATGGCAGTAAAAGGCACTATACCCTGGTGGGGCAACAATCCAGTCATTCCACCCCACATCATTGAAGTCCACATATAACGGATGCCTTTTGCAACTGTATTTGTGGCGTTTACGCTGTTTGTGTTTCGCTTGACGCTTTTCTCTTTTATGGAGCGGGTGTCCCTTGCCATCATGCCCAAACGTCACTAACAATGGCCTCAGCTGAGACCAGCTATCTTCATCCTGATGTAAAGACCTGCTAATCCTAACGTGCCTCTTGGAGGCACTGTTCTCTTTGTCCAAGTGAACCACCTCTACCACAAACCCATGATTAGGTTGTCCATGTGCAATCCACCTCAAAACAGCTGGCGTTACATCAAAACTTTCCCATTTACTTGCATTATGATGCACCAACCTGGTGTCCAAAAGTCTTGTGACAGGGTCCTTAGAGGTGGCTGTGGCTGGCTTTATAATTTCATAAATATTAATACGGTGATGGTAGCTGCTGTTGTTCTCAAAGGCTCCGTGCACCTGTTTCCGAAAAATCTGGAGTTCAGCTGAGGTGATAGACTCCTCATTAGGGATGGAAGTTAAATTAAAGAAGAAACGCCGTGCTGTTTTCCCACTCGTTTCTGGCAGTTCTTCCAAAACTTCTAATTTGATTAAACAGGGAAAATAAAAAAAAAAAGAGAGAAAAAAAGGAAAAAATCAGAAACTGAGACAAAAAAAATCAAAGCCCTTAAGACTGTCTGCTGATGGCAGCTTTCAAATGACAGCTATCACATGTAACACACAAGACCTGACAGACTTTCAGACAGAAAATACTGTCTGCCTTGTTAGTTTGTTCATGAAAGCATGTACAGCATGAAGTTAAAAACGTTTTATTCATTGTAACACATTTGGATTGGATCCTGGTGGCCTTTGCCTTCCAGGTAGTTATCATTAGAAGCAAGAAATATACAGCATTAATTTGAACCTCAAGGACACCAATGAAAAACTCAAGCACTACAGCTACTGGGGAATCATTAAAACTGGTGGAGGACTTGGAGTAACAGTTGCGTTTCTAATTTTTTTTGGGGGAATACAGCTCTAACATCAGTCCCTTAAACTCCATTCTCAAAAACATTACCCTGAAATTTAGGTGACCTACAAATCTTAATGTATGGATTTTTGTGTGTTTAATTAGAGATGGTGGACTCAGCATCCATAACAGTACTTTATGAAGCACACCCCAGTATTTACCCAAAAGGGCCATAAAGAACAGCAGGAAGATTCAACTGCTGAAATATGGGTAGATGGAAAAGAGATAAAAAAACAAAGCCACCTCCATAAAAAAAGTTTATAAAACCACGAAAACCAAACATTCAAGGAGTCACTAAACTCCAGGCCATTCCCACCTTTGAGTAATAACTGACCGGAGCTTTGGAAGAAGTACAATATAGGGTTGCTAATACATTGCTGCTACAGACATGAAGAAGTTAAAAGTACTTCCCAAAAAAACCACCTCTCTCATGGTTTTTAACTTTAATAAACATACTGAAGAGAGAAAAAAAATCACTTTCTAAGCAGGAGCCATAACTGCTGTTAGCAATTCTTAGTCATGTAACCATTCCCCTTGAAATCCAATACAACTTTTTGCATAAGGTAAGGCTCAGCCTTACGGTATTTTCAGGACCAGACCAGTATTTGCTAATATGCAAGTATTTTGAATGGTCACAAGACAAACTTCTGCTCTCAAGAAGTCACCAGTACAGGGAGAACTCGGTGAAAAAATGAGTCATCGTGATTTTCTTCCAAAATTTATAAAAATTATAACACTGATTTTCTAACAAAATCAGCTTTTGCTGTAATCTTACGACTACTTCAAACGGCAGATTTTTGCAGTTGCCTAAACCTTATCAACTTTGCCCTTCAACTCCTCTCTCACTTAGCTCCTTGTCCCCAGTCCCTGGGTTTAACACGAATGACTCACGTGCTGGCTTTCCCCCATTAACTGCCAGGTTTTTACTTCCCTTGTAGGGAAACGTGGATGTGGAGAGGTTAGATTTCACCATTCATCTTCCTCACGATAAGGCTTTCCACTAAACAGCACATCCACTTCTCAGAGGCCACCTCCTTTTAGAAACTTAAAAACTAATTAATATCTTGACACAGTTTCATCCTAAAAGAAGGGGGAAACTGCGTTACAACTACTTTTGCAGCGGGGCCACTGCATGGCAGCACCGGAGAGCCGCAGATAGGAGCAATTACAACCCGGGGAAACGCTTCCCAAAAAAGCACGTGAGCGACACGCGCCCCACCGGCTCCACGGGCCTGGTTAATGCCACAGCCGCTGCTTTGGCTACTGCAGCCGGGAAACGCCGCCGACTGCTGGGTGAGGGTCTATCCCAGAGAAAAACTGCCTCGGGGAGCTGCAGGCGGAGAGGTGCCGCACAGGCGCTGCTGGAGGCCTCGCAGGCGAGAGCCAAACGCGGCCACGGGGTTTTGGCCGCCTGGGCACTGCGAGCCCAGGTGGGTCTGGCTGCAGCGCTCCTGGACGGCAGCCCCCGAGGATGTCGTGATTGATTGTTTCACTGATCTCTCACGGGGATTAGACAAGGATTAGAAACCTCTGCAGCGGCCCGGCTCAGCCGCGCATTAGGGAGCCTTCCCTGCTTTCTAACCTCGCAGGAGAGCAGCGATCTGTGGGAACGCTTAACGCCGAGTAGCGCTGGTTTAGCGGGAAAAGTCAATAAACGGAGGGTGGGGAGAAAGGAGCTGGCAGAGCAAGAGCTCCGCAGCAGAGCCCGTCGGCAGCGCACCCGACCGGGAGACGCACTGCGCGAACCCCGCGGTACCGGCGGGAGGAATCCGCCCCCTGCTCCTCCTCCGGCCCTGCCCTCCCCCTCCCCTCCGCTCCCGCAGCCCGCGGAGCCCCCGCCCGCCCGTACCTTCGTGGTGGAAGCTGCGGACGGTGTTGGCGCGGCTGGCCGCCCGCTCCAGCGGGAAGCCCAGCGCCGCCGGCTGCCCCAGCTGCTGGCCCGCGTGCAGGCGGTAGAGGTCCAACATGTAGGGCGGGATGACGACGTCCTTGCCGGGGCTGGGCCGCCGCTTCAGCCCGAACATGTGGAGCAGGCGCAGCTCGAACTCGCTGAGCAGGTCCTCGGGGCGCTGCGCGGCCGAGGCGGCGCGGCCCGGCTCGCTGAAGCGCCGCCGACCCACCTCCGGCATGAGCCCGGCCGCGCCGCCCAGCAGCGCCTGGCAGAGCAGCAGCGCCAGGAGCGAGCGGGTCACGGCAACCATGATCAACCTGCGCGGAGGAGGAGGCGATGGGAACCAGTCAGCGCGGACACCGCGCCGGGGGAGGGGGGGAGGACGGGCGGGGTCGGTCCGCAGGTGGGACCCACCCCGGCGCCGGGCCATGGCCGGCGGAGCCCCCACGGCGGACCGGCTGGCGGAGCCCCCTAAGGGGCCGCTTCAGGTGCGCAGCGGCACCGAAATCCCCGTGGCAGGAGATCAAAGGGAGCCAGGCGAGACGGGGGAGCGAAGCCGGGCGCTCCGCAACAAAGGAGAGCGGAGGTGAAGGGGAGGAGGGGACACGGCCCGGAGCATCGCCGGGGCCGGGGCGCAGGTGTGCGCCGGGCCGGGCCTCCCGCCGCCACGGCCGGCACCGCTCACCAGGAAGGGAAGGGGCGGCTGCCCAGCACAGCTAGCTCCCCGCTGTGCTCCCGTCCCGACCCCCGGGCTTCCCCCCACACACCCCGCTGAGCCGAGCCGCGGGGGCTCGGGGCCGGCTCTACTTCCCCCGCGGCGGGGCAGCGGCTTCCCTCAGCGGAGGGAAAAGGAGAGCTGTTTTCCCTCGGCAGAATGGAAGAAGGGGAAGGAGGAAAATACATATCCTGCTACGTCCTTAGCCAAACCCACAGGATGACATTCTCCCCCGTGAAACTTTGGGCTGAATTATTATAATAGTAATAATAGTTATGATTATTGTCCCGTCCCCCCTCTCTTCCAGAGCGCTAGCACCTCCGCCGTGGCCCACGGAGTCATCCTGCGGAGAAGGCTTTCAGCGGACCTGTGACCGCCGGAGCTATACCTGTGTGCAGCAGCAGGGGTTGTGTCTGCAGGAGGGTGTTCTGCTCTCGGGGTGTTTTTCCCGCATCACTTGGTGTTACTCCAAACTTCGCTGCTGCTCCTCTACAGCTGCTGAGCAGAAAATAGAAGTTCCCTGAAGTGCAGTCCGCCTCGGAAACATACTTTTAGCAGCTGGTTGAGGAGGCAGAAGGCAAGTCCCAGCCAGGGAAAAAGCTTCTCCCTTTTAAAAGCAGCGATCGTGAAGTTGCTTCTTCTTTTTCTTCCTCCTCCTCGCGTGTGTGTGCCTGCCCGTGAATGGGTCCCTACGTGTCTACGGAGTTAAAAAGCTCCTTTTCAAAAATGTCCTTTGCATCACGCTCATCAGACAGATGGACATTTACCGAGACTCCCGCAGCAACATCAAGATGACGCTTGACTTGTCTCCGCTCCCTTAAAAAAAGAAAGGAAAAAGGAGGGAGGAGGGTAAATAAAAGAGGGGGAGAAAAAAAAAAAAGGGGGTGGGGAGCCGCCCGCCGCCGTCCCGCGTGGAGCGGCCGCGCTAGGGCACCGCGCCGGGCTCCCCGCCGGCCCCGCACCGCACCATGGCCGGGGGTGGCCGCCCGCCGCCGCCGCCGGGGCTTTTTGTTGCGCGGCGATGTCACGACCCCGGAGGCTCGGGGGCCCGCGCCAATCACAGCCGCCCTGTGGGAGCGGGCTGCGGCCCCGCACGGCTTTTAAAGGAGACGCCGCCTCCCTCCCTCGCTCCTTCCCTCCCTCCTCCCTCGCCCGCTCCCTCCCTCGCCGCGGCTGCCGCCCGCGCCCGGGTCGCAGTGCTGCCGGGGCGAGGGATGGGGCGGGCGGCTGTCCCGTTAAACTGTGGTACCGGCGGCTGATCGATGCTGAAAGACCCCCAGCCCGCCCGGTGAGACGTCCCTCCCCGGGCGGCAGTAGCGGAGCGGGACCGGGCCGGGTCGGGTCGGGTCGAACAATGACCCATTGTACAGCCCGAGCGCTCCGCCGCCGCAAATCGGATTAGCGCCGTGCCCCGGACTGCCGGGGTGGTAAGGTGCGAAGGTCACGTAAGGTACCGGGAGAATCCCGGTGCTTTAGAACTACTTTAAAAAATACATATATGTACTTATGTATTTTTCTCCCCCTACCAGAGTGTGGAGCCCGCTGCCCGAGCCAGGGGCGAGGGCTGGAAATCTGGGGGTTTCCTCGCTCTCCTCTCCGAAAGAGAAGCGCCCAGACTCGGGAGAAGTCTCCTCCCGCGGCGCATCCGATGAGGGCTCAGCCCCGTGCGGGCGGCTGAGGGGTTGGGCTGGGTGGTTTTTTTTTTTTTAAGATGTGGCTGCCCTCCAGTGGTGGAACGGCGGCGGATCGCCCGGCCCCGAACGGCAACCCCGGCGCGAACCGCCCGCCTGCGGCCCCGCACCTGCCCCAGAGCTGAGCGGCGCTCCCCGTGGGGCCGGGGCCCACCCGTGCCCACGCCGGTGCTCCCCGGGCTGCAGCCTCGACAGCTCATGGCATCGCCTGTAGAGTAGGACAGCGGTGGCACGGGTGGAGAACGCATGTCCATGCCCAGTGCGACTGGGCTCCCAATCCCAACTGCATCCCTCGATCCCTTTCCTGACGCTGGCAAATCTCCTGATACAACGAGTAACTCGACAGCAGAGCTGTGTCCTTTGCCCCATCTCTTTGTTTGTCTGCCTGGGCTCCGCGGTAGGGCCAGGCCCTTGCATAGGTATGCGATACCTAGCAATTTAGGGTCCTCATCAAAGCCAAAACCATCGGTACATCATCATTAGCCGGGGTCCTGGTGCCTTCCCGGCAAGGCAAGTGCTCTGTGCTCCACCTCCTCTTCCCAATATTTCTCAGGGGCTTCATTTGCAAAAGGCACAGCCAGCCTGTGACACCTTGAATTACTGCGGAGGAGGACTTAAAGCAATAACAACTGAGATGGCTCCATTACCAGCTCCTCCTTTGGGAGCGGCCTTTTCCCTCCATTTTAGGACTTTTTAGTGTAGGAAGAACACCGATTTTAGACAGGAATTCAGCACATTTGGGCTGGAATAATTCTTCCTGTGGACCTTCTCCCCTTGGCTTCCCTATCACGACTCCAGCAATTCCTGTGAAACGTCCCTGCAGAATGAGGAGCTCATCCAGGGAGGTACATACCAGCAAAACAAACCACTCCAGAACTGCACCAGTGTAATTAAAGAGCTTCTAAAGCTCCTTCACGCCAACAGCTCCCAACACTCGCTAACCTGATTTTCACTCGCCGTGAACACGTGCACACGGTGGGAGAGGGGACACGGACCAAGGTGAAATCCCTCAAAAGTTATTTTTCCGTTGCATTCCAGGGCAGATAATGTTTAATTTTATGACTTCCTGCAAGTCTTTAACATGAACTGAAAGTTCGTGCAGTGTGACTTCAGGGTATGCCAATTATGTAAATCAGCACTAAAATAACAATGGCAACGTAGTTTACACATCGCTGACATTAAATGAGCACTTCAACTTCTAATTGCCATTCCAGCTCAATCTTAGTGGGCCATGCCAGGAAAAAGTCATTTCTTGCCTCAACACTTATTCCCTGTGCCTGGAGCATAGCCTCTACTGTATGCCCAGCACAGCGTTATCTCCAGGAGCTTTCTATATTAGGATAACGAGCCTTAGAAGGGAGAAACACGTTCGTGGTTGCTCTGAAGGCCTGCATACATTCTTATCTGATATCAGCAGGGTCTTCTAGGTTTGCCCCTCTCTGATTTTAAGTATAAATAAGCTCAGAGTCTTCTCTTGGCCGTAAAACACCTTGTCCTTGTACTTCGTCATGTCTCAGTCTATTCTGATCTGGAGCTGCTGGAGCAGCAACTCTGCCTTCCCATCTCTTTCCTTAAGGCCCCAAAAAACAACACTGAAGCACCTATGACACATTCCCTGAGGGCACTGTCACCCACCCACACCAGAACCTCAGCCATGGCCCCCCACTTTCCCCACAGAAAGATTTCTCACCAAGGCAGTACCCTGGAATATGGAGGAAAAGCCCTTCAAAGTGCCAGCCCTGAAGGTTTGGTTGTGGTCCATAGCTCCTCAGCACAAAAACTGACTAAATTCTGCCTTGTGTTCAAGCCTACTCCACGGCAACCCCAGCACCAGCACACCTGAGAAGCATCTTCATGATTACAGAGACAATTAGAGAGAGGTGTGTCTAATTACAACAAATTGAAGGGCAAAAATGCCTGGCTGTGCCCACCCAGACTTCCAGCTCCAAAAATGAGCCCTTTTGTCCCCACTCCTGGAACTGTGCAGCAGCACAACTGAGATAAAGAAACTAAAGCTCAACCAGTGCATTTCCTGCAGCTGAAGTTCCTCACAAGCTCTGTGCAAATGAGGAGTTGAGTGGTACATCAGCTAAATATCTAGCCCCAATGAGGCAGGCTCCCACAATGTCATTGCATTTTATAGAGTTACTTCAAGAGCAATTCTGCTCTTCAGCTTAAGTCCTGCCAGAGAGAGAAACCACCATTTACATTGAAAAGATCCATTTTAGTAAGCCTGACTGTGTATATTTGGTAATCTCCTTTTTGAAATTTCACTTCTCTCCCCAGAACTTTGCATAGTTGACTACACTGAATAATTTCTTTCTTCTTTACCGTATGCATTCCAGTAAATACTCAATTAGTGCCACCTGCTGCTAATGTTTCAGATCAAGGTGTTCCTTGCTAGGACCCAAACACAGCTGATAGATATCAACTTGGGTGTTGGTGGGTTTTCTTAGTAAAAGGGTGGAAAAATAGCCGAATTAGGACACGTTTTACAACAAGGTGAGAGTCCTTTTTCCAGGGTAGACAGGGAAGAAAAGATTTTCTTCCCTCAGAATTTTTTTCTTACAAATCCTGTACAAAATCACATTTATACACTGCCACAACATAGTGTCTTTTTTTTCCAACTTGGTTACACAGCAACCAGCATTGCTGGTGGCTGTGGGCAGAAGACTTCAGCTGGAGGACCTAGGTGAGAAAGGCTCCCTGAGGTCTGTGACCACAGCTTGCAGTCCTTAACAAAATGGCCTGAATTCTGGTCTAGTTTCTGGTCAAGCTTACAGAAACACTCACATCACTCTGTGCTCTGTGATACTCAACATTTTACTACTGGCTCCAGCAGCCCCATGTGACCAATGCAGAGCATTTTTGAAAATTCCCACTTTAGACCACTGCCCCCTGGATATGATAAGTATGTGAGACATGAAATATTAATAGTAGTGAGCTTTTTTTATGGATTTTGCACATTTCAGTGAATAAACCTCTTGATAAAAGTCTGTGCTGAAGTATGAAACATATACACGGTACAGCATCAAATGTGAGCAGGGCAACGGCTGAAAGTGAGTTAAGATGTGTTAGTGATGTTGAGGTTTTGCCTTCCTAATGGGTAGAGATTATCTGAAAGCTTTTCTTTTCCTGAGCTGTGCTTCCTGTTGGCATCTGTGTGAATATGATGTGTGGCCATTCTTTAAAATATTAATACTGTTTTCCAAAGACATATTTGCCTTTTGGTGGTTTGTCTTTTAACATCTATCAACTGGGTCTGCTGCATAGCCTGTCTCCTGTTCTGTGAAGGATGGATTCTCACCTGAGAAGATAAGTTACAAGAAGGTGATTTGTTTTTGAAGAGAGGAAAGGCAGCTTATTCTGAAATATCTATTTCTTTTTTATTCACCTTTGCTGAAATCTGGCAGCTCTTCAAAGCTGTTGCTCTGTTTCACAGTGAGTCTCAATTTCATTCATCAAATCTCACCTTGCTTTCCATCATGGTGGCAGGGAAATTGGAATTTATCAGGAAATACAATGCAGACCCAGGATTTTCTCCATTTCTAGTATGTCTCCACTGCTAGTGAATGTTAGCAGTTGCTCCCAGCTCTGTTATGTCTGTAAATACAGGCTGCAGCAATCAGTTCACGTGGCTGTGCAGCTTTGAAACTGCAAGACAAATTCCTACAATTTGTAACAAAATCACTGGGGAAAGAGGAAAAGGGGAGGCTAATATGATAACCTTTTTTTTTTTTTAATGTTTTTTCCTTTGATGCTACAAAGTTCCAGATTTCAAAATCCAGCATTTGACCTGTGGCTTTTATCACGAAGAGGTGAAAATGCCACAACACCTCGGTACAACCTGGAGAACAACCAAGCCATCACTGGACGGATTCCGAGGCACTGCCACCATTGATGAACATTTAATTCCATGCAGTAGGAATAGTCACAGACTAGGACAATTCAGTAGGCCATGAGCTGATTCAGAAGATCCCAGTTCTCTTCCCAGCAATAGGAATGTGCTTTTATTTTCCATAGTGCCTTGGTTTTCCCACCATGGAACTACAATGATCATGCGTCACACCCTCACTTGTAAGTTCCTGCAAGACCTTCAAGTAAAAGCACTACGAGTTAGTCACTGCTATTGTTTGGGGTTAAATATTTGGTTAATACCAATAATAATCTCAATCTTGCCTCAAAGACAGTGGCAAAGTTCCTACTTGTTTTGGTGGTACAGGCTTACATGTTTAAACAACGAAGAGACAGGGATGCCAACTCTTCTGGTCAGAAGATTTGGAGCAAAGTGGGATTTTTTACTTATATAAGTCTTGTTAGGAAGACAATGAGGTGAGGGTGTTCTCCCACAAGAAAGGGAAATGGCTGCGTCATAGATGGTCCACTTCAAGAGCTTATAATTTCATCACTGCAGAGATGACGTCAAGCAAAATGGAGGATAAAGTGAAGTTACGCATATTGCCTTAAGAAGTGCATATTTTAGCAGTGAAACTGGATAATGTTTTGCAATTAAAATAAAATAAAGGCAAGCGTGACGTTCTGTTTAAGCAGATTGTCTGTATGAAGGCTTTATTGTAGCTGCAGATTTAGGGCATATGAAAAGGTTTTCTGTGCTCAGTTGCAGGATGAAAAACATTGCATCATCGGGCATTCTTGTTCTCTAACACTTCTCTGCCTTTGATAGTGAATGCTTGCAATTTTATTTTCTGCTGTAACGTCATGTTTGCTCAGGTCATTATCATTCCAATTTTTAAATATCCTCTTAAGACTAGGCAGAACTACAGAGAGCAATAGTGAAGATTTGTGCCTGCTCCGTGGCGTGTGCTCGGCACAAGCGATCAGCTGCTGCACCTGCTTCGCGCTGGCAGCAAAGCCATTTGCGAGTTGCTTTCAATCCCATCCCTTGTTCCCAGCTCCCAGAGGGGCTCCGATGGGCACAGGTCCCCATTCAAACATCACCATGGAAGTTTTATTTGGGACCCTGTTTGCTTGTGTGCTACAAAATCTACTGACTGGGAGGGGTCTTAGGAGAAGGGCATCCTTTGACTGTTCCCAGGCTCTTGTCCGCTCCAGCGCTCCCTCTGCGGCGTTCCAGAAAGCACATTCCAGATTCCAGGGACTAATTATTAGCAGCACACTTTCAACTGCTTCAAGGTACTGTTTATCCTCAGAACATCTGTAACCTTAAAGTCAGGGAGTCACAGTCAAAGTCATCGCCCTGTATCCAGCCTCCACATTCCTCTCCAAGGGGAGGAATATCCACTGTCTCCATTTTGCAGAAGGAAAGAAGGGGCAGAGACCAGAGAAAGGCTATTTTTACTGAGAGGTACACAGGGGTGCAAAGACCTGTGGAGGTTCTACTCAGATTTTCAACGTGCATAAGCAGGTTAGACACAGGCTTTGGGTTAAAATCCCAAAACTTCAAGTGAGATGTTCAGTACTCAGCTCATGGAGACATTTTTTAAAAGCCTGATACCAAACCTATTACCCCAATAGTTTCCTGACAAATTTCTGCAGTGCCTTGTCCACAGTTCTTACTGCAACCCATAAATCCTAGCAGGAATATGATAATCCCATTCAACTACAGAGAAAAGCTCTGATGTGGTAGGAGTCTATTTACTCTGAAGAGAGAGGGGTTTTTACAGCCTTGGTCAGGGTAATAAAGGTACCAGTCAGGGTGTCCATGCACAGATTTGTTCCCAACCTGGATCAGTCTCCATAGGAGAAGGACACACTGAATTCCCTCATTTACTGTGCCATCACCTCCTCCCTTTGCTTTTTTCCAGGCCCCACTGCAGGATGGGCATTGCACAGCCAATCTGCTCAGCACTTTGGGAAAGCTTGGGACAACCTTTATATTCCTTAATACCTTTAACTGCCTTCCCTCACCACACCTTGGCTTCCTGCTTTTTTCTGATCTTTGCAGTGACCTATCTACCCTCACTTTATGTGCTTGTTAAAGTAAGCACATCCATCAGCCTGTTCAGGATTAACCTGGAAAAGCAGTGCCATAAAACAGCCATGATGTGCAGCATTGTCCAATTACTAATTCCATTATTCCCATCAATTCTACTTTCTCTGCCTGGAGTTAGGCAGCCTTGGCGTTGTGTTACTGTAGGAGATTTGCCCTTCCTGACATCTTCTGTTTCCTCTCCCATATTCAGGTGTAAAGGCTGAGTAAACATTCACATCCACTTAAGGTGGGTGTACTAAACATTGCATACATTCCTTTAATCAGCCGCAGAATAAACTCCTTTCAAATAAATGAAAATACTAAACAAACAAATGAGCTGGGGAAGCATGGAATAAACTTCATTTATTTTGTAACTTTGACTATCTCCATTGCTTTCTGCTTCCCTTTGTACATCCCAAACCTCCACATAAGCCCTGACAGCCAACGGGTTTCAAAAAAGGAACTGCCCCAAAATTCCTCCTGCCCCTCTATGCCAGAAAGGGCAGTCAGCACTTGAATCAGGAAAAAAGTAAGATCACCACAAGCCCAAAATTAACACCTTAAATAATTTTAAACTAAGTCCTGGTTCAGATGCTCACACAGCCTAGGAAGAATCCTGAGGACCTGAAACTCAAGTTTGCAAATAAATCCTTGGAAAATCAGGGCTGCTCTCTCCATACCAGTGGAAAATTGAAAATCCAAGTTGTGCAATCGAATGTGACATTCATTTCTGCAACTGGTGGGAAAATAGTTTCCTTACAAAATAAACTTAATAAAGTAGACTGTTTTGTATCTTTTTCTTTCCCTAAGCAACTTCTAAAATGTCAGACATTAATTTTGAGGAACTGTGATAGATTAAAAAAATACACCACTGAAATAATATGTCAATATTATTTTTTCCTTTCTTCCCTTCATTCATTTACAATATTGGACACGTTTTGATAAAACAAGCTCAATTTTCCAGGTCTGAAACTATGAAAAAGCTTTTCTGTGAACTCTCCAAAGGAATATCTACTTATATGATAAAACAAAGATTTATTCCTCTTAAGACAAAGTGAAATCACTGCTATCCCAACTGAATGCCATTTGCTCTGTGGCTTTCCCAAAACCCCACGTGGAAAGGAGGCTCCTGAGCTGCCACACGAACATCATTTAAATTTTTATGCTTTTAAACATAACATTTTTAAGCAGAGCGGCAGGTTAGCAGAAGGACTATCACCATTGTGTTCAGAGAAATAGTATTTTCCAGTGCTCTTCAAGAGGGGAATAACTGCTCCTGGCAAATTCTTCATTAGTCCTGCTAGTGATAAAAGCATTTCTAATACCACTATATGATATAAACAATGTAATAAACCCAGAAAAAGATACATAACTCCCCTGAATGAGGAGTCTTTAGAGCTTTTCTCTTATTGTAATATTTCCCATTCTAAAACTGGAAGAAACTGCCACAACAAATCCCATATTAAGGGGGAAAAGAAAACCCCAAGTTAACTGTGGGGAAGTGTTGAAGGCCAGGCTGGGTGGGGCTTGGATCAGCCTGGTTTAGTGTCCCTATCCATGGCAGGGTTTGGAGCTGGACGATCTTTAAGGTCTCTTCCAAGCCAACTCTGTGACCCTCTGAAGGGAATCTCTGTCTCACCTTTGCTAAGCCAGTGCTGTGGAGTGGGCAACTGGAACTTGGTGCCTGCAGTTGGAGGATTTCAGCCACCCTGCTGTGCTGAAGGAAGGCAAGGATTTCCAGCCAGAAATGGGGATTCAGGGGGCAGAGTGACTCTAGTTTCTTCCCAGGTTACTGAAACTGCAACTTTTCCTTCACTTGTGTGGAAAACACTATTTATACCCACCTTAGGTATAAACAGACATGCAGGTGCAGTGATACCAAAGTGATCTGTCATATCATTGCCCAGTCTCAGAGCCCTGACAGAAGTGTACCTTACTCCCTGCTTCCTTATATTCCCACAGCTCCATGTTCCTCGTGAGCCCACTGCATTTTCAGAGAAGCAAAACTCTCTTCTTCCAAAGCCCAGGGCCAAATTCCATGGGAGCAAGCTAGACCCACAGCTCTGTTTGTATCTCTTCCTCTGAGGCTACATGTCTACTAGAAAATCCAGTGTGCCTGGGAACATTCCTGGGCATGGAGGCCAGCTGGCATGGAAAAGCCTGCTTCACTGCTGCCTTCCTCAGCGGGATGGCTGCATGCAAATTGCTGCTTGGGGACGGTCCCAGGGATGTCAGAACAAACCACGGTGAGAAACCACCTGGGAGAAAACTTCCTGGCCCGGCCCAAAGGCACACTGGGGGTGTCCTGACAGAACCACGGTCACTGCCTTTGGATGTGTTCCTGGACACTGCAGTGTGGAGCAGTGCACGTGTTCCCAAGGCTGTGCCCACCTCTGCCTGCCCAGAGGATGCAGGACCTGGGTTAAGCCTGTCACCACTTCAGTCAGCTGCTGGGGATTTCACCCAGTGCTGAACACACTTTTATCTGTACAGGAGCTGTTGATAAGGGAGCATTTAAAGGTGCCCAGAGGGGAAACCACTTGAAAGCAGAGCTGTGGTGATCCAGAGAGCAGCTCTGGGGCAGGCTGGGGTGGGATCCCAGGGAGCCAGAGCTGTGGGGAGGTGAGAGGGTTCCTGAATACCCAGTGCTCATTGTCACAAAGGGGCTGAGGAGTATGAGGTGAGAGGATTCCCAAAGCCCCAGTGCTCAGCCATTCCCACAGAGGGGCTGAGGGGTGTTTGCCACAAACTGTGCCCAGCTTTGCCAGGATCAGTGGAGCTCTGCACTGGCACACCTATGGCAAGTACCACAACAGAGTTCTGCCTTGTGTTTGATGCACAAGCTGGTCCGAACCAGCACCCAGCTTGTGACTGGCATTGTCTTCATCGCGGTGTCACTCTGTGGCCATAAACCCTGTCTTGGTTGCAGGGAGCAGGGAAAGGGATCGCCTTTTCCTCCCACACCCTCACTGAGGGTCTCCTCCACTTCTCACACCCAACCATTCCCTACCTCAGGTCTCTCTAAATTAGGATAAAACTTCTCCAGACATTTCAGCTAACCCTGACTATTTTCTCTGGGTTAGGGAGCAATTGTACATGCTGCTCTGCTGGCAGGCAGAGGGAGAGGAGCAGGGATGTTTGGCAGAGAGTGCTGCTGCCAGGTGAGGATGTATGACCAAGACCTCTTTGGGCAGGTTTAAGTCTCAGTTTTGTTTTCTTTTTACAAAAAGCTCAGTGATGGATGTGAAGATGTTTTTATTCAGTTCACCAGATGAACATATGGTCCCAAAAGCAATCTGTCCTAGAGACAATTATTCAGTCAAACCTCAATCAAGTTTTATTCCTTCACTATCGAGCCATAAATTGGGCAGGAGGTATCAGGGTTTCTGCACAACCACAGCAAAGCCACTTCTCCCATCTGTGCTGCAGTTTGATAACCTCTTGTTTGGATTTTCCCATGGTTAATTTATTCCAGAGATGAAGGACCCTTCCCTCCTTGCTGCATCTGCCCTCTGTTCAGCACAGGAACTTTCTGAAGCCAGCCTGGCTGCCATGAACAGAGTCCCAAACAACATAGCTGATCAAAGCACAGGCTGCTACCATCCCTCCCAGCAGATACCTCCTTCCTAGCCCTGCTCCATCTCTTCTGCCAAAACTGCTGCCATAAACAGGTTCAAAGAGCTGGTTTGTCTGAAAAGTAAAACCTTCTTGGAGCACGTGCTCGGTGGGGTCCTGATCAAGGTTGGAACTTCTACATTACAAATATATTCTTTCCTTTATGTTTAATGCAATGTAAATTCATTTAACAAGTAAATCTCAGTTAAAACCTTTAACTTGTAAACCAGGATTTAAAAATCTATAGGAGCCACGTTCCCTTCCCTGCCATAGCTGAAGGTAAAGTAGCTAATGTTTCAGCTAATGTTTTGTTCAAAATCAAATGAGGTTCACATTAGGCCCACGAAAGGAAATCATGATTGATGATCTGGCCTGCACAACTACAATTCTTTTAGTAACAAAAATATTTTGTAAGCTCGTTTATTATTGAGATCAAGCAATGCGTTTGGAGCTACATAAAATGGTTCCAATTAGATTCAAATGATTGCCATTTTGAGTGAACATAAGCTTTTCTGGATAAAAAAGGGCAATAAAAGCTCAAGTAAGCTCATATCTGATATTTCAGCCTTCAAAGATTTTTGCCTTTTTTTATCCTCATTTTCTTTTTAGTGTGAGAGAGACACACACAGGACCGGGGGGAAGAGCAACAAGGATGTATGAAAAAAGAGGAGTGATTTTCCCAAGCTGATTTCCGGGGTGACCCGGTCTCCCTGGGAATTCTGCCCATGTGATCTGCACCAGCTGGATCAGCAACAGCACGAGAATCCAGAGCTTCCACTGCACCAGAGGTGGCAAAGGGAAGAAAAGCCAGCAAAGCACAAATTTAAGAATCTCACCACAGAGACTCTTAGGAAGACCATGAGGGATCAAGGAGTTGTTAGTGAGGAAGAGCAAATGGATTATTTCTGATTTTATTGCCCAAATGTCATCATTAGATATTTAATCTCCCACATCCACCCAGAGCTCCAGAAAAGTTTTCTACAGCCTCTACCAATGGTTTAATCTCTAGAGTGCAATTTGCTCCTAATTACAATCACATTATAATTACAGATTCACATTTTTGTATAGCTTCTTTTGGGTCTAAATATGTACTAGGGTGACACAGAACAGTTTTTGCTTTAGCTTAGCTTTGGTTTGCAGCTTTTTAGTGTTCCTGTTTGAAGTCTTGGAGATAAATAGGAAGTCTAAATCCACTGAACTTGTAAAGCTCAGCTGAAACTGTGAGTACCCAAACCAGCTGAAGACCTACTCCTTCCTAAAAACAGTTGTTACAGTATCTTGGTATTTCTGGGACTCATCCCAGATTGAACATGACAAAACACCAGGATCTTTTCCTCAAAGACAGTCTCCCATGATCCCCATGTGGGCTCTAGCTTTAGACTTTCTCCTAACTTTGTAAATATTTTTCCTTAACAATGGTTCAAGAACAAAAGGTTTAGCAGGCAGGAAATGTCAATATTTGGTTTGATGAGAAACAAGTGTCTCCTTTCTCTTACTTATAAAAGACTGTCTTTTATAAGCAGTTCTGCCAAGAAAGCAGAGGAGCACTGCAGTGCTAAGGCAGGTAAGCACAGCCACCTAAAGCACTGCTCTGGATACTTCTACTTCTTTAAAGAAATAGAGAAACTAATTTTTCACTAGAGAAAGCCATTTAGCAAATATTTCCCTGCATTTGAGAATGACAAATTCAGACTGCTCTGCAGTAAACCCTGGATTACCTTCAATAACACACAGAGACCTCTCTGAAACGGGGCTGAACAGGACCAGTGCACATATTTTGATATGTGATGACCCTTCTTTTTTTGAGATTTAAACAACCAAACAAAGGCAAACCATGCCTTTTGCCTTTGCATAGAAGTCAGTACCCTAAATAGTGGATGGAGAATGGAGAACCCATTGCCCTTGATTAGTGGGAATTGAGGCACAGGGAGGTTTAAGGCACACTTTCCCATGGATTCATGTATTTTTGTTGTCCCTTTTATACAGGAAAAAGGGAGGCTCTAAATGCAGTTGGCTGTCTGCTCCACCACAGTCCAAGTCAATTGACTGTGCCGGGGAGTCTCAAATGTTTTCTTTCCTCATAAATTACCTTCATTAGCTATGTAAATAGAGCCCTAATGAGATACTAATTAGCTGTTAAGATTTCGATCTCAAATAACACAAACAGTTGTGCTGTAACCATCTGTTTGTGTTTGCCAGCTGCAAGCACGTGCCACCAACCTGCCAACCCCACAACCCCTGCTTCTGCTGCCCCCTGCAATGCACACATCTTAGGTACCTGCTGGAGGTGAGTGGCTTCAGATCAATAGCCCCAGCTTTGTCCTCAAGCTCGTGTGGCTGCTCCTAAAGTATTTGGGAGGTTGCACCCTCACATCAGCTCATTTGTCCTTGCTTCTCAGACTACAGGATGTCTTCTTTACTGTTATTTTACTAGGAGAATTGAAGGAGTACACAGGGAGTTCGTGGACTGCCTAAAAGAGGATTTCACAGAATCATAGCATAATTTGGGTTGGAAGGGACCTTCGAAGGTCATTTAGTCCAGGCTCCCTGCAATGAGGAGGGACATCTTCATTTGGATCAGGTTGCTCAGAGCCTCATCAGCCTCACCTTGAATGTGTCCAGAGACAGAGCATCTACCACCCCTCTGGGCAACCAGTGCCAGTGTTTCACCCGCTCATCATAAAAAAATTCTTCCTTATATCTAATCTAAATCTACCGTCCTTTAATTTAAAACCATTACCTTATCACAATGGGTACTACTAAAAAAATCTGTCCCCATCTCTCTTATAAGCCCACTTTAAGTACTGAAAGGCTGCAACAGGCTGAATAAGTCCAACTCTGCCCAGCCCTCTGACTGCCTTTGTAGCCCTAAATTTTCCACTGGTACCAACACAAGCAAAATTAGAGAGCCCAGCAGGAGCTGACATGGATGTCTATCTCACTAAAATGAAGTATCAATAACTTAGCTCACACTCGATGAAAGAGCCAGTCTGAATTATTTACTGTATGTCATACTTCAGGTTTTAATTTCAATATATGGTGAGATGTATGATAAATTATTCAGCAGTATGACAAATTAAAATGCAGTTTCAAACCCCATTGTGTTTTCTACTCTTGGGTTAACAGTCCAGTTCACAACCATGGCTTGCTAATCCATTTTTGCAAAGGGTTTTTCAACCAGAGAGGCACAGAGGCACACAAGTTTTCCATTGCAGCAAATCTTATCCAGCTTGAATCATTTAACAGCCCATGCTCCTTGAGATACGCTAATGAAATACAGCTTGGGCAAGAGGGTCAAATGTACCTGCAGAAGGTTGGCCCAGGAGCCAGCGCTTTGTTTGCTCCAGCTTTTCCCAGGGGACTTGCCAGGGTGTGAGGGCTCTTGTCCTCCCTTTATATTATTATTCTGTGTGCCAAATACCTTCCTAGAGATATTTTATTTTACTTTCTAACTTTTTCTCTTCTGCCTCTGCATGATGAGTTTTAACCTGGTGTTTTAACCTGTCCAGGCATGCTTTTTTTTTGTGTTGGGATGACAGGGAAGAAGATTTCTTCTTCTGCTCTGAACAGACGTGGGTTCAATACAGGGATTGTTGCTTGGACTTGCAACCCCTTTTTAGAGCAGCCTTGCAAAGTTCTTCATATCCACTTGTCAAGATATTTTCCATCCTCATTTTGGCAAACGAAGTAAGGAAACATTTGTCACTGTTCCTCCTTGGGACCTCCTCAGGGACACCTCTTCAGACACAAGTCCAGGCGACAGTGATTCAAGTTTTGTTCCTCAATGGGTAACACCTCTGCAAAATTACAACATTCTGAGCAATGGAATATGCAATATTCAGTCTTGCAAGAGTGATAAGTGTAAGATCCAATATTTCCTGACTCATCAGAACTCACAAAGGAAATCTTTGTACTGTCTGAGGGAAGACATTCCAAGTTTCTGTCCATAAAAGAGCCTAAGTTCTTTTAAAATGTTTATGCAGAGTAAAACAATTTTAGGTCAGTTTAGGACATTCTGTCCCTCTAAAATCTGTACTGCTGACCTTATGTCCAGATAATAGGAAGTCTATATGTTATAACAAGAATGCTTGACTAAACTGTATTTAAACAAAATCTTCAAAGCCTTTGACCCATACCCAGGGCTTTATACAATGGTCTGAAAAAGAACCTTGTTTGCTGTTTTATTTATAACTGGCTCATGGCTCGTCTGTTCTGAAATCATGGGCCTACCCCAGAGGTTTGATGATGAAAACTGCTCCCAGTCCAAAGGCTCTCCATGGAAACAAAGTTCCATTAGACACAATGGTTCAAGGAGCCTCGAAAAAGTTTCATTTGAAATATCCTGCATTTGATTGACTTATGCCCTACCAAAGGCAAAGCAAAGATTTGGAAAGAGCTCTGCCTGTGTTGCTGTAATACCTGGAAGCAGCAGATGATGTGTGACCCCAAAGTGAGCATCCTCTGCCCTGTGCCCCAGCAGGGAAGGAGTGGAAGTTCCCTGCAGCTCCACAGTGTGCTGGGATCAGCACTGAGGTCTCATCACCCAGCCCGTGGTGCAGCCACAAAATCCCCAGGGGCAACGCTGGCAAAAGGCTGTCCCACTGCTGTGCAGGGATGGAGCAAGGAGCCAAGGGCAGTCAGGGCACCAGGAGTGCATTAACCTTTCCCTCAGAGGCAGAAAGGCTCTGAAGTGCAGCCTCGGTGGGGTTGCTACAGAAGGGAAAACAACAAGCAGCTGCCAAATCCAAGAGCTGCTGCTTTACCTGAAGTTAAAAAGGAAAGAAAGTTTCTATAGGTTTCTGGAGAATCAGAAACCCTGGATTTCTGCCAGCCTTAAGAGAAACCCCTACATACACCCTTATGTCCAGATAAGGTATCTGGTATGGATAGCTTATCTCTGAGAACTCTCCAGCTGAAAAAGCTGGGCTGAAAGGTGCCATATCCACTTTATATTGGTCCCTGAAGTGAGATGAACAGAAATCTGTTTGTTTCTTCCTTAGCAAAAGTAAGGCTGCAGTAAAGGGCAGTGTGAGGTGGCTAAACTTCTCCCACTTCAGAAACATCCCATCAGGCTGGGATCCAGTGACATATTGAGTCCACAACATGCTGCATTAAGAACAATGGGCAAATCATTCTGTGCAATGGGCCTCCTTTTCTGCACCTGACATACTCAGTTAAATAGCTACGAGGCATTGCATAACCCAGTTTATACATTTTAAGATGTGCTGACATGCCATACTGCCTGAGCACTTGGTCAGAAAAAATAACAAACAGTATTGATATTACAATAGTACTTGCAAATTATAGATACCTGCAATTACATTAAATTAAAACCTGGTGTGGTTCACAATACTCAGATGGGGCAGCATGAAATAGGAGCTCTATTACAATCAAACTGTTTCAGCTTAAATATTTGGACATTTTGGATGTAAAATAAAAAGCTCAAATTTATATAGGTACCTCAGATAGTTCAGCAGAAACAAACCTTACTTTTCACACGAAAATAGTTGCAAAAGCAGATTTTGCCAGTCCACGCTGTGGTACCATGACACAATTTGTCAGGCTGAACTCCCTGTGACTTTTGGTGTTACTGGAGCACAGTTCAAAATTGGAACCTGGTTCTTTGCTGTCCAGCAATCATTTTTTAGAATATGTACCTTTTTTTAAGCCCAAACTGGAATTGCCCCATGAACCAGTGGTGTTGGCTGGAGCACTGTACATGCAAGAAATAAAGGCAGCAGCATCCACCTAAAATTACTGCTCAGAGCTTAATTAATACCAGGGTTTTCACCCTCGTATTGATACTTTCCTCTTGAATTGAATCAGTGCACGTCTGTGAGAGCTATCTTGTGACATTAAAGTCAAAACAAAGGAATGTCATTGCATGTGTCAGAGGAGGACACGATGGGGTCCTCTTACAGTAGCAAAATAATGTCACTGTGAATCCTGGGACACCTTCTTGGCTACCAATGCTCTCTCTGAAAAGGAAGTGCAATGGGAGAACCTGGAAGGTGGAAATTTCCTTAAAAACCAGGAGATGCGGATGCAGTCCCTAGCTGGAATAAAGAGGCTCTACTGACTCTAATGGGGTTGGACAGATCCGCATCTGTAGGAGATCTGGTCCACTGCAACCAAACTGTGGAAAGGATGTAGAAATTAAAACACCACCTCACTGCAGGGCACGTAAATTCATCACCGGCGTGCTCAGGCATTGCTCCCCGTCCCTCATCGTGTAAATAAGGCCACAGCATTTTCATTTGTGGTAAGAGCTCTCAGCTCCTCGTGCCCCTCTCCAATGTGAAAACCCCCACTTAGGGCTGGTTACTTTTCCGCCTGATGCTTCACTGGAAGAGCCGCACTGTGAAATCCCTGTTCCCGGCAGCTACCGCCTCGCAGGGGGGGAGTTCCCTGTGCCCCCTCCCCTCCAAGACTTAACAGTACAGCCTTAGAAAGGGGATTTTCCAGTATAAACAGAGCTAAGCCAAACTCTTCTCCTGGCCTCTCCGTGCCCCAGCCCATATTTGCCCCACAAATAATTACCTGTGGATTTCACCTAGAAGACAGAGGATTTCACTTATAGCCCCAAATAGGCAGGCTCTGACGTAATGGCAGTCTGAGGAATATAGGTCAGGGAGGTGGCCTGGCCACTGGAAATGGATTTTGGAAGTAGAATAAGCAACCCTGTTAGAGGAGAAGATAGTAATCAGCAGTGGTCCTTGGATCTAAACATTTCACCTCCAGCACTCTTGCAGCTACAGCCCTCATCTGTTTCACTTTCCTATTTTAAGTACCTGACTCACATCCTAAATATTGACTTCTATTTTTCTATTAGCACTGGATTTTCAGCCTCCATATTGACTTTGACTGTACCTATGGTTGATACTAAGCCTCTCAGGTCAACAAACTTTTATAGCTGTTAGCTGCTCAAACCACAGTGGGCAGGAACTGGCACTGTAGAGCAGTAGCTAGAAGCAATATTATTGGGAATTATAAATTATTCCTCTGCCTGAACTTTTCCTCTTATTCACATAGCTACATTCATTTTTAAACATGTGGCAAACGAATCGCACAGTGAGGACAATTGGGACTCTGTGATTTGGGGAGCACCCGCCACCACTAACAGGGATGGATTCTCCCCTGGGAACAGAGGAGTAATGCCGGAGTCACAGCCGGGATACAGCAGCATAATCTGGACCAGTAATGCCTGTGAGGACAGACAACACCCAGCCAGAGGATCAGAAGCCCCAAATCCATCTTAGCTGCACACACAGACCCCTAATGTCTCCTTTGGCTGACGTTTTAGCAGCACACGGAACTGAGCTGTTGCAACCAAACTTCAGAGAGGCTTGGCCATCCATCATTTGTAAAACACTTCATGTATGTAAGAAACAATAACAACATTAAAAGAACATTATGGCAGTGACAAAGCCAAGCCTAAAAAGTGAGGAAACGCAGCAATTAAGATTAACTTATGCCTCCCAGTATAATATTTTTCTGCAGACCATATACTATTTTTTTGAATTAGGACCCATGCTCGGGAGCAGTGACAGGGAAAGTCCAGCTGGCAACAAGCTATGCCAAGGATTTTTCTGACACAGGATGAGTGCAGCATTTAGATGTGAGAGGAATTGTATGAAGCTGCATCCCTTAAAAGATGCCCCTTTGGGCGCTGCTGCCCCTGGGGACTTGCCCAGCACGTGTCCCGGCACAAAGAGCTCACAGAAAAGGTTGGTTTCCTGCCATCCCCCCTCTGCCACTCAACCTCACAGACAGCCAAAATGTCACCCGGATTTATCTTAAATTTTAAGTCCGTGCCATGTTCAGTTTAATGCTTTCTAAAAAGTTGTTATCACCGAGGAAATGATTACTGGGATGATAAGCTATGAATGACTTATTCATGCACTATTTTCAGTCCTTCATCAGTCTACTAGATCTTGTGCTTATGTTCCAATCCTTCACATACTGATTAATTTTTCATGTGCTACCAGGCCTTTTTCAAGCAAAGACTGCCAAACTAATGCAGTCTGGCCATTTAGTAAGCTGTTCCTTTCCTTTTTTGTTTTTTTTACCCCATGCCTGGAGTACAAGCCCGTGGAAGGAAGGAAGGGTCTGTCAGAGAACTTGTATGATACTTGTGATTTATTATTAATTGCTGGCACAGCAGTCCCTGCAGGTCACAGGACCCTGCCTGTGCTAAGCAACGTCTGGATGCTGTGCTGGGCCATGTATTGACTAGGAAAAGGGCTTTTCCCAGCCTTCCTAAGTAGGCAGAGGTAGTGTCCCCCTCCGATGTAATGAGAATGGCAATAAAGTGCTGGCTGACCAAGTGCATGGGGGGGGCCGTGCTGCCCATGCTGGGCAAGTGTCTGGAGCTGAACCCTCCACAGCAAACCTAGGAAACAAGGTTTTCCCTTCCCTGAAGTCTGCAGAATGATGGTTTTCAAGGATTTACCACTTCATGGCAAAATTCTGGCCCACAATTACACTGTGTTCTCGCTGCCAAAGCACATACATGAGCTGTAATCAGAGAGTGGCTTTTTTCCCATCCTCCCTTCAGTTTGCCATGAGGTGGAAGAAACTGTGATGGGCTGAGCTTGCTTTTCCCTGCTGTGCCAGGAATGACACGTGCCTCATCCCAGAGAGCTGCAGCTCAAATCCTGTTGCTAAAAGCCCCAGGCTTGCAGCACACAGCCCATGGCCCCACCAAAACCAATGGACATCCTTCCATCCGCACCTTGTGGCAGGATCAGGGCCACAAATACAGGCCATGAAAAGTGAGCAGAACATTCAATAAGTTGTGGCCTAAAGGAAGGGGCCAACACCAGTGCTCAGAGTGAGAACTAACTCTGCTTTGGCAGAGACTCCCTACACAGCTGTAGCCAAGTCTCTCAGGTATTTGATAGTTTGATTCCTCACCTGTACAAAAAGGAAGAGGTAATCCTGCCTTCAGCAGAGCGCTCTGAGGATGACTGCCCTGGATTCTGGAAGGGACTCTAATGTACAGCATGTATAATGACCCTTAGATACCTAAACCTGATCCTTCTGGTGGAAACATTTATAGCCCTTTAGTTCCTAATTCCAGCTATACATTACCAGAGCAGCAAGATGGAGCAAGATAAGCCTGTTGCCTTACCCAGACCTCTCAAGCTGATCAGTGAATATTTTGGCTCTGCCAAGCCAGCACGATCACTTCCATGATGCCCCGCTATTCTGTAAGCAATGTAATTATCAGGCATTTGAAAAAAAAGAAATAAAAACCACAAAAAGCAGTGCTTCGTGAGCTACCTGCTGCCATCAGGGTCCCAGGTGACCCAGGCTGGCTGTGCTGTGTGCCTGCAGTCAGCATGGCTCGTGTGCTCTGAACAGCTTGTCCTTACCCCATCACTCCACACATGGGAGACTATCCCCTTATTGCCCTCACCCAGGGCCCTGACCTCAATAATTAACTGCATTTAGCAAGGACATTATTAAACCTGACTCTGCTCCCAGATGAGCTATCAAGTGTCTGTCTTTAACCCGGCAGGAACCTTTTCTCACCCCATGCCCTTCTTATTACCCTTTAATGTGCCCTGAAGCCTCTGGAGCAGCTCTGTCCATCCCAGATAGTGTCATTTCTACAAAGATGGGAAAAAAAAAAAAAAAAAAAACAACCAAAAAACCAGAAAAGTCCATTCCTGAAGATTTTTTCCTAACTGGCTCTGAAATGTCTTTCCATTTCCTTTCTATTTTAATCATCCATCTCTAATAACAAATTCTAAAAACCAGCAGGTCTATCCAGTCACAGCAAACTGCTCAGCTGTGGATTAAAGCACGTTACAGTTTTTAGCAGGACACTACTCCTTTATACCTGTGAAAACTGATCGCATCTGTCTATTATGATTAAAAACCAAGGAGATATTAATAAGTAGCTACTAATTAGCTTGCATTTTAATCGTGGCTTTTATGCCAAACAAACACAGGAGTGCCACTGAAACATAATATAAAATGTCAGCAAATGTCTCCACTTTAGAGCTTGGCAAGTGCAGCTTGCAATGTGCTGATGCCACCAGGACACGGAAGGGCATTAGGCAATGCTCCCTGCTCCTCTTGGGCTCTGGCACAGGAATGCACCAGGCTGTGGCTGGGGTATAACCCTGGAGTGAGTGAGAGCAGTCTAAGGCAGCTTGGCTTCATGAGCAGCACCAAAAGCCCAGTGGAGGCTGTTCCAGTGGCCGAACCAAGGAGATCTGAGAGACTCTAATGTGGTTTTCTACTTCCTCGCTCCTCTTCTGCAGGTTTTTACAAGAGGGATATGTCAGGGTTCATCTCACGTTGGCAAGGAAGCACCCCTGTGCCGCCCTCAAAACACACGAGCTGTGAGTAACTGGGTTGACTGGGAACCTCAGTCAGATATCAGCAGTGTCCCTGCATCTCCCTGCAGCCTCTGCATCACCTATCCAGCAGCAGTGACAGCTGCCAGCCAGCAGTGCAGCTCTCCCATCACTGTCATTTCCAGCACCAGGCAAAGGCACGGTGCCAGCAGTGCCCCTTGCAGTGCCCCATGGCTGCACTGGGCCAGACCTCACTCCCTGCTCCATCTGGGCAATCTCCCACCCCTCCCAAAACCACTTCGTGTGAGAAGAGCTGCTCTGGGGCTGCACTTCTGAAAATAACCACCAAACTTTTCATTCCCAGTACTGTCCTTTAATACATGTCCATACAGTGCCCAGCATCCTGAAGCCCTCATCTCCTCCAGAGCCCCTAGGGGCTGCTAGATTGCAAAAAATACACACCAAAGACCAGCTGGAGAGCAAAACATTCCTCAAACCTATCCTTCCATTCATGGCAAGCAGCTGAAAAACGCAGCACCCTTCAAATAAAAGGCTGTGACTGAATATTGCAAGTACGACGAACGTTTTATGGATGAGAATGCTCCCGCCCCTCAAAATATTTGTTTTCAATACCCACAAAGTAGTATAATGTCATTTAGCGAGGAGAATTCTGGCAGCTGATGCACGATCTGGCAGAGCTACAAGTACTGTAGGTGTTATGATACACACACAACATGTTTTACAAATAGAAAGTGGTTTCCAGAGTTCTTTAATATATTCTAATTTCCCCCACCTCTACCCAAAAAAGCTGCAGTTATGAAAATACTGTTGCATACTGAAATATTAAACTAGAAATCTGTTTTTTTAAAAAAGCTCTCTTTTCAGCTATTCCTTCTTCTCTCTTTTTTTTTTTTTTTTTCTTAGTCAGGTATGTTTTTAGCAACTTAAACAGGTTGGGTTACCCACAAGAAGTAGTAATTTTTCCACCTAGCAGATTGAGGCATTCATACCCTCTTCAAACATTTCTAAATTTATTCTCCAGTATTATTCAAATAGAAATATTTGCATGTACACCCTCAATTGGATAAAACCCTTTTAGTACTAACTCATGGGTAGAAACCACACAAATGAAGAAGATTAAAAAATGCACCTTCTTTGAGTCCAAGAAGCCTTTGCAAGAAGTCCTTCCAAAAAGCCATCCTGTCTCAATTGGTTATTATTTCTTCTTTTTGAAGGAGAATCCTGCTCAAGAGCAAATCTGGTACCTATACAACATGCAATGAGATACATCCTTACCTGGCTAGCAGCCACAGGGCAAGGGGTCATTCGCCTAATTTACAGGGGGGAGACCAAAGGATAGAGACCAAGTGAACTTTGCAAGGCCACCAGAGACACCTGTGGCAGCTCCAAAACAGTTATTTTGCTTGAGTCCCATGCCTCAGTCACAACACAAGGCTTCCTTCCCAAGAAATCACATCAGCTGCTTCTTGTGGATTTTCCAGGAGCAGGAAAGCTGGGTTATAACTTCTATAAGTCTCTGAGGTCACCAGCTTCACTCTTAGGTGAAGGGACCAGACTCAATTTCAGGAACAAAACCCCCTGTAGAGCACTCAGGTGTGAGCAGAATCAACCACTGCCCCATCCAGCCTCTCATCCAAAGGAGGGCACATCAGTTCCCTGTGTTTGGGCACTTCCAAACCAGACCTCCACACAAAACCACAGGGGAGACCCCAGCCTGACCCCCAGGAGGAGCATGCCAAGGAGGTATCATGCAATAACATTAGCACTGTAGGGCATCCTGCACCTGAGCCGTGGGGCCTTACCTTGTCTGGGCAGTGCCACAGGACTGTGGGCACATCACTGAGCAGCTCAGCACAGAGCTGAGCCCTGCTGCTTCAGTCAGTACTGACTAAACAGTGCACATCTACACCGTGAGGATACATGGGAAGTTTCTTCTGGGAACACGGATGAATGGGCAGATGTCTGCTGATGACATCCCAAACCGGTGGCATAGATATTTCATAATCCAAATAAAGATGTTTCTAGTTTGTCTCAGAGGATAATCTCCAGGAAACATAGTGTTCTTGATTCACTCACTTGCAATGGGGGATTAGCAACCAGGGAATGAGTTCCCCTGTAGGGAGAAGAGCAAGGTGGAGGAAACTGCAGCCTACAATCGAGTTTGGCAGGCTGTGCTACCCTAGGAACAGGACAACCTAAGGGAGCAGGACCTGGAACCTACTGGGGTTTCTCAGGCTTTGTGACCTGTTTATTCCCACAGCCTACTGTGCTCAATCCAATACAGCTGTTCCACAAAGAAGAGCAGCCTTTCCAATTGTGAGCTTCTATCCATGCTCCCAGCGTGGAACATCTCCCAGACATCTTTTAATTGCTACTGATGAGGCAACCATGAGGCTCCATGTAGGTTATGATGAGGGAAAAGCTCTTACGCTGCACTGCTAAAGAGGGGATGATGTGATGCTGAGAACAAGGCAAGTGCAGGGTGGTACCTGTGTATCAGCTGCAAATCACGGCCATGAGGTCTGTCTGTAGCCTCAGGACAAAAACTGAGATAATAAATTGGTACAAATTACATGAATTACCTAAATAATGGTTGTTAGAAAATTACATCTCCATGCTGCCATCCGTTAGCCTGCAAGCAGCTCCATAGACAGCAGAGGAACTAACACAAAAATAAAATATTACCCTGTAAAAGGTGGGGCTGAATGATTGTGCCTTTAGCATTTCCTACCTGTTGCAAATAGACTCCCACCTTTACAACTCTATTGGGCCAGATTCTCACCTGAGCTCAACAATGCTGATTTAGGCTAGCTCTGAATTCGTGACTTACAAGCATTTGCTGATAGTCACTGTGGTCTGTTGTCTGTCTCCAGGTTGTTTGCTAAACTCCATAGTATGGCCTGTGGTGTTTCCCCCTGCTGCTGCTGCCCAGCTGCCCCAAGGTAACAAATGGTAAGCCCAGCGTTCCAGCGCCATCCACCCATTTGTGACAGGTTCTTTAACCTCACTCTTCCCCTTGTAAATCCAACCTGGGAGACACAACCCTGACCATCGCTCCAGTCTCCAGTGGAGGTGAGTCCCAGCCCTGCAGTCCATGTGGATAAGTCCTGAGGGACTTAAGCATGTGCTTAAGTTCTCTGCTGGATCAGTACCTTTGCAACCAGTCCGACTGCTTTGTTAGCAGTGCTGAGCACCAGGGCTGAGCTCCAACAGGAAATAGCAGCTTCCCTTTGAAGTCCTGCCACTGATGTTCACGTAGGTGGGACTTCAAAGAAGAGCCACCGCTTCCCCTCCCAGTATCGGAGGCCCCAGTGTTGGAGAAGCAGTACTGCTGGTTTTAATTGCATGAAGGGATGCTTTAGGGCGGACGATTCAGCCCTTCTCAGAAAAGGGACAGCTTGGAAGAAGTTCCCACCTGCTGGCAAGAGACCCAAGGAGAGTTGAACCCGCACCCCAAAATAACCTTTAAATCAAAGGTCTGTGGAAAGAAATCTCATTCCCTTCTGCTCCCTGTTTTCCACAGTGCCACTGGAAACTACCTTGTGAGCATCTAGTTTAGTCTGGAGCTGTAAGGGCCCCTCGCCAACTGGATGTGGGTGAGGAATGGCCAGCCTCAGCTCTCGTAATAGAGATCACTGCAAGAACTGACTTCAACAACAGCCTAACTGAGCCAACGTGAGGAAATACCCCCACAGGCAACCTACATGGCTGATTCTGCTGCTGACTGACAGTGCAATCACATGCCAGAGCTCCTCTAATTTCTCTGTATCTCTTTTCCTTGAGGGAAAACAAAGCAGAGAAGTCCACATCCTAAATAGTGTCAATGAACTCAAATGACATCAAAACGAGGCTCCACTCTTCTCTTCCAGATTGCCAATATCCATCTATTCTCTCAATCTTCAGCCAGAAACAAGACCCAGTCAGAGGAGAGAGGGATCACACTCTTAACACAGAAAACCCTGGGGACCATGGAATGCACTAGAGAAGCAGCTAGCATTCCCAGGAACAAGAAAAACAGTGCAGGATTTACAGGCATGTGCAAAGCTCTTCCACGTTCATATTGCTTGTTTTCTCCTTCCTGAATTCCCTCCAAGTATCCAGATTCCATACATTTCTCCATTCAAGAGCCAGCTACACAAGCAGGTATGTAGTTTGAAGAAAGACAAGTAATTCTGTGTTCTTCAAGGAGTGAGTCCTTTGTGACCTCACCACACAGAGTTCAGCTGAGCTCTGCTGTTCTTGTCACCAACTTCCCATAGCCTGGTCATCTGCCCTGGTCACTTCATGTTTTGTACCTCCTCACACAACACTTGCACATCGCTTTTGGAACAAACTCGAGTCAGCAGGAAAGCAGTATATGCCAGTGGGGATTAATAAGAGCAGGAGTTTTAACCCCAGTAAAACCAGCTAAGCAAAGATGGGCCCCAAAAATGCAGAGAGCTCTCGGTGCCAGACCCTGAGGGGCTGACAGCAGCAGTGCAGTGTGACAAGACTGGACTTGACCACTCAGATGATCCCAGCCCAAACCCTGGTATCTTCTCTGGCGTGAAGAATGACCAAAAAGCTCAAATGAAACAATTCCTGGCTCAGGACGAAAAAACAAGTATGGAAAGTCCCTCATGTGCCTTTCAGCGACACAGCCATGGTTTGCTCAACCAGCTCAACAGCAGAACAACTTGCATAGAAATGTTTGAAGAAAGATCTCTTTTTATCAATAGAAAAGTGATTTTTTCAAGACATTTCTCTTAGAGTTTTGAACTTCTACCAAAAAAATGCCAATGTGCATTCTCAGCCCAAACTATGCAACTATTCTATAAACAGCAGTTTCCCATTAAAGATTTTTGAGATTTAGGAGTCTGGGGGTTTTAATTGCTATTTTTTTCTGAGTATTTAATCAACATTTTCCACTGAGGGAGGAAAAATATTCTGGTCAAGTGTTGGTTTCCTTGCAAGGTTGAGAAGGGCAAAGGGGAGGAGGGGTCGCTGTATTTTTCCTTAAAGACACAAACATTCTCTTATAACTGAAGTCACCATGCACTTGCGAGCCTGACAAATTTAGAGGACTTAAAATCGATCAATAAAAAAAGAGCTTGACCACAAGAGAAGTTCTGGTCAACCCTTCAGCTTTGCATCATAGACAACATTAATTTTATCACAGCCTTAGAAAATTAAAATAGAAAAATGTATCTTCTTGGAAAACAGCAGTTATTTTCTTCCCCTGTTCAGATATTTTTATAAGCCTGGTTCCACCAGCCTCACTTCTGTTGAGAATCATCTTTCCCTGCAGGGCAGAGCATTTATTTAGAGGTGAGATATTATATCCCAAGCAGGACACTGAGATGCCTCCACCCAACAAAAACTCTACTGTGCAGCTGAGCTGGACCAGCTACATCCCAGGTCCAAGTCTGGTTTGCAGCATTCCCCATAGTGTCTGGATACTGGCCTCTATAAATAAACAGGCCAGAAGGTCTGGAGAAGAGGTGAAGCCTTTCTCATTAGCTGTGAGCAAGGAAGGAAGTTGTACCTCACCAAAGACTGCAGGAATTCACGACTCCCTCCTTCCCTTAATAGCACTGCTGGAGGCGGAGAGGAGCAGGGCAGAGCAGCCTGACAGGGATGGTCCAGCAAAACTGTTGAGACAACCAGTGAAATGAAATCCTGCACATGAGTAAGGGTGGCAGAACTTGCCTGACAGATACCTTTCTTGCTGGCTAATCAGAACCACAATTTATAGCTCTTTCCATGAAATCTCAGCAAAAGAACACAATGGCACACTTGGTTTGGTTTGTTGACAAACATGTCTGAACCCTTATTTGTTCAGAGAATTGGTTTTGATAGCTTGTTGTCACCTCCAACGTGTTTTTCTGGTTACTTACACATGTTAGCTTAGCAAAACTTCCACTGGGAATAGGTTTCTCTGGTCCAGGAGGAACCTTCTGGGCAAAACAAACCTGGCCAGAGCAGCCAACGATTTTGACAGCCAGAAGATGCACTTCTGAAGGCCTGACACAGACCAGGGAGTTGAACCTGGATCTCCTAAATCCAAGAGGGATATCTTAATCCCCAGGCAAGTGGCCATTCTCGAATGTTGCTTTCCTGTAGGAGTCACTTCACACTACATAGAAGCCATACAATATTTGCTGGTAACAGCCAGACCAGTTCTGCAGAACAGTGCCCCAGAAAGAGCAGGAACATGATGCTGGGTCTGCATGTGCCAGAGCAGTGACTTGGCTATCCACTGGTTTTTTGCTGTAATCAGGAAAAACAAGTCCCTTTACGGATCCTGGGTCTTCCAGGCCGAATGGAAAAAGCTGGAAATCTCACAGCATCCTGAGCAACAGGAGAAGCATTTCCTCCCTGCTGTTATGGGGGGCAGAGCCGTGGTGTTTATCACCTCTTGTCGCCAGAGTCAGGATCTGGCCTGCTGCCTTCCACCCTCATTCAGAATGCGCTTTCATCTCTAGTATAAACACCGAGGAATATCAAAAGCCCTGCTGACAGTACTGCTCTCATTTTCTGCTTTAGGAAGTTGCCAAAATGTACAAAATTAAACTCCCTCAGTCACAGTAGGCTGTTTTGTCAGTTTATCCAATTGGTAACGTAATACTATCCCAACCTCTATCATTCTCCCTCCTTTCTTTCTTTCTTTCTTTTTCTTTCTTTTTCTTCCTTCCTTCCTTCCTTCCTCCCTTCCTTCCTTCCTCCCTTCCTTCCTTCCTCCCTTCCTTCCTTCCTCCCTTCCTTCCTTCCTCCCTTCCTTCCTTCCTCCCTTCCTTCCTTCCTCCCTTCCTTCCTTCCTCCCTTCCTTCCTTCCTCCCTTCCTTCCTTCCTCCCTTCCTTCCTTCCTCCCTTCCTTCCTTCCTTCCTTCCCTCCCTCCTTCCTGCCTTCCTCCTTCCCACCTTCCTTTCCCTTCCCTCCTTTCCTTCCCTCCTTCCTTCCAATTTCCCCTGGAAGGGGAAGCAGTTCCTCCAAAACTCCAATCACAGCATCAAATTTCAAACCAGCAATATAAATCAAATATCGTTGTGATGACTCTGAGGAATATTCCTGTGCATGACACGTGCATTGTCCAGGCCACAGTGAGTACACTATGGATATTATTTTGCGAAAGGAGCTTCTCTGGGAATTTTCTGTGGAATTGTAGGAGTCAGAAAGAGGAATGGCCCTCACCCACCATCTCAAAGAGCATATTTGAGGACTGGCCCCGTATTTCTCATTAACTTCCTAGCTCCTTTCAAAATAATGGGAAAATGTGGGCCTCAAAAATACAGAACTGGGTTCTTTCTTATTTCATTAACAAAAACAAGAGCAAAATGAGTAGCACCATTTTACAAACAGCAGCTCTGTGGAAAACCAGGAAAACAAGAGCAATGCCAAACGTTTCTCCAGCTCTGGAGTTCCTAAGCAGTGAAATACATCCCCATAGCAAGGCATCCCCATAGCAAAGGATGTCATCCCCATGACATTTGCAAATGACCTTCACTCGAAATCGAAGTGTAACATCCATTACCTCAGTACATAATTCATTCTTAATCTATTAACATATGACTCATTAACATATTAGTAGCAGTAGCGGTGTTAATAGGAGTAATACTAATAATCCTGTCACTGTGGTGCTAACAGGTCCCAGCATGCCAGGTCTTCTACAGGCCTTCAACAAAAGGATTTGTGACTCAGCATCACAAAGGTGGTGAGACAGAGGTCTGATAGCCCTACCTGTTACTTCATGGGATGTGTGCTATTATCTCTCCTTATCTCCCCAAGGAATCCTGGAAGATCTAAATGTGCAATCATAAGGATTGTTCAGGTGTAAGATCCCTGATGCTATCTTTGCTGGACATGGGATGAAACCCTAAAGAATGTTTGGGGTTTTTTTTCATATTCCTTAAATATTGCTGTTAGTACTCCATCAGGTGTGAAACACCTACTGAGCTCTTGCAGAGATTTCTGCTTCTGCAGGGTGCAAGACTACTCTCACCTCAGGGAAAGGTTTTACGAAGTAATTTTGCAGAATTTGTTAAGAACTGCTGGGGAAGAATAACACACAGCCTAAGAAATGCTGTTGTATGTTCCTTTTTCCACCCTTGATTTCCGTGCTTGGAAATCTCACCTGACAGGAGTTGAGGGATGACTCTGTTAGTTTGAGACTTCCAGGAACACAGTTCCTGTCATGCTGAGAGAAGGTCCCCACATGGCTGAGCCCACCCACAAGGCTCAGCCAGCACTGCCACCCAGCCAGCAAACCCCCAGAGCCCAAAAGAAGCACATTGACCTCCAGCCCAGCTCTTCCAGAGAAGAGTCACACTCACAGTGGTTGTGTTCTGTAGGGGCAGGGGCTTGCACAGGACAGTTGAAGGTTACTGAGTGATTTCTGATGCTATAACACAGATCTAATTTACCATAAGTGCAAACAGTGCTCACAAGATTTGGGGAGAAATCAAAGTTCAGATTTCAAGTATCCTTGAAAATCTGATGCTTCTAAGAATCCAGTGTTTGGGTCTTGGCTCTAGAAAACTGATTAGAAGACTGAGGAGTATCCCTGCCTTCACGTGCAAACAAAATCTGCGGGCACAAGTCTGCTTCTGCAGAAATTGAACAGATATTCTGTGGTATCTTGCCACATATGCCTGAATCTGTAGGATCCGAAATCCGCACCACAATGGAAGGTAAGACTGGAGAGGCTGGGAGCCACAGCTGGGGTGGAAAATATCCACAGTAGCATTATATAAGGACAATAAAAACCAAGGCTCTAATTACCTTCCTGCTCACCCTCACCACACTGCAGTGAAGTCTCTGCCATTAACATCCCATCTACATGGAAAGGTAGAGCATTGTAGAGTATATCAGAACAGGGAAAGCACTACAGCTTTTTTTGGAAAGAAGAGTTGTATGGTACAAAGCACTTTGACACCAAAATAACTGCATTCACTTGACGTCTTGTCACAGTATAACCAGTGATAAAAAAATCTCCAAAATCATTTTCCTAACAAAAAAATTGTATCAAGGTAATTTTTACTGTAAATCAGGCCTAAAAATGGGTCTTCAGACTAGGTTCCAGGAAAATTGTCTAATATTCCAACTCTTCTCCAAGTGTTGTGATGCCAATTACAACCTTTAAAACTCCTGACATTGCAACGGCCCCAGCCAGCCTTGGGGTCTGCCCAGAGACAGTGAAGGTGCAGAAACAGGGGACTGATTCGGACTCCAAAACCAGACATTCCAAAGAAGGAAACCCCTGCAATCACAGCCTATCCACCACTCAGGTGGGTGCTAAAGGACCCCCTTGGAGGCTGATGATGGCACTGATGTCTGGTGCTAATTCAAGGGAGCTCTCCAGCCTCGAGAGCAGCTGTAGACAGGACTCCAAGGCCAAAGCGCTGCCAGAGATGGCCGGGGTAACCCAAGGAGCTGTCAAGGTTCACCTTCATAACTGGTTTATCTGGCTCCCACCTGCTGCCTCTTCAGACCCCCCAAACTATTATTATCAAGAATCTTGTATTAAATACTACGTGCCCGAGTGAGTGAGTAGACAGGCTCATCTGCTGGGAATGGCAAAACAAATTCTCAAAGGCAGCTCTTTCCTCCTGCCTTTCCTCAGGCTTATCTTTATTTTTAAACACAGAATTAAAACCAGCCCAGCTCACCCCACTCCAGGTAGGAGGGAAAAGGCACCAGGATACTCCTTGCCTGTTTTTAGTCTCTTCCAGAGCTCCACACAGATCTTCCAGCTGATGGGCAGAAGCCTGTTAATTGTGCACTGGCTGTAACAGCCATAGCTCTTGGCCTTCCTCCTCCAAGTTAAACACCCCTCTGCATCTCCACTGAGGTGAAAGGCAGCAAGCGACATCCCCTTCCTCATCATCCAAGAAAAGAGAAAAAGCTCCCTGATGCCTCTCCTACTGTATTTGTGGGTATATGAACAGACCGTGTCTTGGCAGGGGAAATACATGACCTGGATCACACAGTGACTCCAACAACTTTGTGACATCCGCAGAGCTGTGAACTTTACCTTTGCAGGGCTTCTGTGAAGTTTCTTTTGCTGAATCATATTCCTCTCCATAGGTGGGGACAATCTTCCCAAGACTTCGGCACTGCAAGAATATGGACTTCTATATTCAGACTGCTTTTATGGAGGCTTGGAGAGGGGAGCTCCTAAATTGAAACCACATTGCCCAGCCTGAGCCAGAGCCTGCTGCATGAGCCCTGTCTACTCCCCGAGTCTTTCCAGTGGTGACTGCTTCCCGGCCAGAGCACAAAACAGGAGGGCTTACAGCTCCCGGGAATCTGCCAGGATTGTACATGGAAACTGTACTTGACTAACGGTTTGCAAAGCTCCATTAGAACTCTGGGACAGGCTTCCATCTTTCCAGGGTCTTAGTGGGCGCAGACTGGTCTGAACAGCTCTTTGTGTCTGTAGCTGCTACAAGAGAAACACCTTTCCTCTTTTTTTTTTTTTTTTTTTGAAAGAGAAGCTGTTGGGACGTGCTCACCATCTCGCTCTCTTTTGATAACCCTTTCGGCATCCTTCCGTTTTCTGGTTATTCATTTGTTACCCCTGAAATCTGATTCCTGATCTCAGCCCTCTCTTATCAGCCCCTTTCACTGAGGAGTTCCAAAGCAACGGGTTAGTTTTAATCTTTGCGCTCTTTCTCTGTCCCCGAGGCCTCGTTTTGCTGGGGAGGAGGTGAGTGATAGACCTGACGTTGGAGGGGGGAAGGGGCTGCCATCCATTAACTCCCTGTTATCTCTCTATTCATCTGCCCACAGAACAAAGGTATGATTGTTGCTTCAGCTCCCAGACCTGCGCTGGCTTCACTCCAGCTCCCATGGGTCAGAGGAGACATGGAGGCCTGGCTGAGCACAGCCCAGCAGCTGGGGGTAAGGCCTCCTACGTGGGCTCTGTGCCCATGTCCTACAGGATGTCCTGTCCAGCCCTGGTACCACTGAGTGGCAGCTGTGCCCGCCCTGGCCAGAGCTGGCCTCCCTTTGGGTGTTTGAATCTGCCCGTGAAACATGGGTTGGACTCTGCACCACCCCGGCATCTGGCAAGCCCGTTCTGGGCTGTGCTCTCATTGAAGCAATTATATAGGATATAGGGTGCTAGAACACGAGTTCCTTTATCTCTGTTTCCCACATTACACCCTTTCCTAAGGCGAATTGATGCAGCCCCATTGAAGCCGAGGCACTGATTGACACCAGCTGAAGATCTGGCCCTGATTCTGCCGTGCCTTGCCTCTGGGGAGTCATTTACACCTGTTCAGAGTGCAAAAGGCAACCAGCAGCAACCACTGGAGCTGCAAAGCAGCAACGTCCCATCTCATCACCTTCAAAGCCTGACATGCCACGCACTGATCAGTGGCACAGGGCCCAGTTCCCTTTGCATCTCAGTTGGTTTTGGCGTTGCACATTGACATCCTCTCCTCAGCTTCTAGCAAACCTTGAGATCCCTGCCAAGATTCACAGAAGAAAAAGTTGTGACCCAGTTCCTGGAGGGTGACTTGGTGTAAATAACTTTCAGTGGCTTGATGACACCCTCATGAAAACTAGCACCTCACTGGTCGGTCCATGAAATGTGGAGCCAAGAACCATTCCTGATCCAATGTTACACACTGAATATCTTTTCCTTTCCTTGCACACACAAAATCCCTGGCAATTTCCGGAAGAACTGCAGTTGTGCAAGCCAAACAGGGCTTGGCTTACGTTCTGAATCATCCAAATAGTGCCAGTTCAAATGGACAACATCAGCCTTTGAGCAAAGCTTGCCAGCACTGCGAAAACCCTGAGGTCTGAATGAGACTCCAGTTGACTGCAGCTGGCTGGCTTGCCTGGGCTGTCCCTTCTGCCAGCTTTAACCAAGTGGCCAAAGAGTCTTGCAGCGACTAGGCAGAGCAGTGTCCATTCACTGCTTGCAATACACCTGCAGGAACCGAGGCTGGACTTTCTTTGTCGTTTTACTGCTCTCAGCTTGGCACTATTTGGTGGCCTCTGCAAACAGTGGTAAAGCTGGACAGCCATGAACACACATCTTCACAACCTCTGTTATTCTTGGAGAATTCCAGGCATGACAGTCTCTTCTGGTTTTTGGCGTTGCCATCCAAAATCCAGTGAAATTACTGTAAGGCCTCCAGAACTGATTTCAAACAAAATGGACACGGCATTGAAATGTAAGGTACCATGTTTAGATCTGTGGGTTGCTTTGGGCTTCTAATTTCCATGGGGATTTGCATAATAAAATACAGTAATAGGCTGGGCGAGTACATTGAGCAGTGGCTGTCAGCCAGGAGCTAACGAGCTCCATTGCAGACTGTTTAGCTCTGGACAAGTCACTTTGACCTTCCAAAGTCACATCATCCCCACCTGTGAAATGGGATGGTAATACTTGCCTCACAGGGGTGTTGTGAGGATTAATTAGTTGCTTGTACATCACTTTGATGATGTTAAGAACTACATGCCTGCTAAGTATTGTTATTGTATCATGGCTGGGAAGATATTGCAGTTAGGGCTAAATCCTGCCCTTAGAAAATGATGCGTCTTTCCCCACATCTTGTAAAATTGGCTGCTGGGCTTGTGCAAGCAGCTTTTATATAACATTGGAACCAAACATCAACATGCACCTTGTATATCTGAGGCTGCCAAACCCCTGGAACAATGGCCTGCTGGCAGTCATGTGGTACACCATCCCACCACAAACAGCTCTGGGCAGGAGCCCTGCTGCAAACTCTTCCTCTTCCTTTCCCCACAAATTGAGATTAGGACATGTTTCCATCCGGCACTTGAGTGGTGATCTCAGGTCTAGTGCTTGCTGCCGATGGGACAGCCAGCCTGGGATGGGACACTGGGGACAGCAGAGCACACTGCCAACAGGCCAGACCCCTGGGATGGGACACTGGGGACAGCCACGCAGACTCCTGAACCTGGGACATCCACGCTGGCTACAGTGTGGCTGCGGGAACACATGGATACATGCACAGGCACAGATACAGGTAAGCTCCCCTTGCTGAAACTCCAAGCCTTGGGTGGATGCCTCCCCTCTCATATGCTCCCCTGAGAGGAGACACCTTCCACCTCAGCATTTGGGCCTAGATGCCACCAAAGAGTGCCCAAAGAAAAGAATTCCTTTTCTGCAACAGGCTACAGCTCAGGATCATTAATAGGCTAAAACCACAGTATGCAGACTACTCAAGGAGTTATGTGTCCAAATCTTGATGACATTTCGTGGAAGTCAGCCAAATGGCTCCCTTTGATTCCTTTGAAATTTGAAACATAACTGTCACTGTATCTTAGACGTGTGAACTGCTCTGAGAAGTCTCCCATATAGATTAGACCACGATCAAAGTGTTCCATTAAACTGAATTTTATGAAGACAGAGGGTTGAGGCCAGGCTGATCAGCAGCAATATTATCTGAGAAAACACAAACCCCCAAAGCCAGCAAGTTTGAAAGGGTTAAAGAAGGTTGTTTGGGTAGCCGGTGCACATTAACTATCATTTTCAGGCAGCATGCAATGACTAGTTAGCAGGGCTTATCATCCCCAGCTATGTGAGGAATTACAATAAATGCCTGAAATGCAAGCAGGTTTCCGGCTTAGGTAGGTAAATAATGGAAGTCACTATTTTTGTCTGAGTTGCAAGAATTCCCCATGCACAGAGGCTCCCCACCCCCTCCCCACTGTAACACAGCTAACTCCACTCCCTGCTGTTTGGCAAAATGAAGTCCTTTCCTGCATCCTTGGGACTTTTGCTTTGTCTGCAGCAGGAGCCAACTCACAAACTCCTTTTTGGTGGAAAAGAAGACATTACATTTTCTGCATTCGTTTGTTGTACATAATTTGAGAATGTAATAATCTAAGGATGAGAGGAAGGAGACACGAGCTACTCTGAGATGGGAACTGTGTTTTGTAGGGAAAAAGTAACAAAAGAAGCAACCAGAGCATAATTCTGGTGTTCCCAAAGCCTCCTAGAAATCTTCCCATTGCCTTCAGAAGCATGAAGCACCATCCCCTGCTCAAAATACTCCCAAACTGTTCTGTGATTCCGCTGCTGTTTGAACAGCCACTGGAGAAAACTTCTGGCTGCCTCTGCAGGATAGAAATACGATAAACTCTGGATAGCACTTAGTAGTAAATAGGGAATAAAGTCATTACAGTCAGGGAGTTGATTCTCATTTAGCCCAAGGCCCTTCTCCCTGCCCTGGCATCCCCAGGCACGTGCCTGACCTGGCCTCTCTCAGAGGCCCCTTTGAGCTCTGTGCGATGGAGCCTTTGCTGAAGGAAACACCGGGCTCCCGCCACGGGAGGGGAATCAGGGTGGGATCCTGAGCCTTGCAAAGTCCCTGTTGACCTGGCCAGGCTCCAGGCAATTCCAGGAGAGCCTCAGCCGTGGTGAATGCTCCCAGTGTTTGTGCAGCACTGCTGGGGGAAGCCCAACACAGGCTTGGAGGGGAGGGGCCAGGGAAGGGTTAAGCAGCAGCAGGCTGGAAGTGTCCTCCCTCCATGCTCCACACATGCCGTATTCCTTAGCAAAGTGAACATATTAACACTGGCATGCTCCCACACACCGCCTTGGCTCTCCTCCAGGAAATCATAACCCAGCTATTTGGCACACAAGGCCACAATTTTATTTACACAATCAACTTCTTGATGAACACAAAACTTACAAAATATACCACGCCCTTAAAATAAAAAAGAAAAAAAGTGTGGGGGAGAACTGTGGCAATTTGACCTCCTTGGCCAGAAGGGTCAACATGCTTTGATTTGACAGCCCCATCCACAAGGAAACCGCTTGTGGATCCATAAGGATTTGCCCTGGCTTTTAGGCAGGGGGGCATATAGGGGTACTCTGTGGGGCTGGGAGCTGCCAGAGGGGTCAGGACTGAGGCAGGCAGGTTTCCCTCTGGGCAGAGGGGTCTCTGTCTCTATGAACATCATAATTTTCAACTCTATGTCACCCAGTCAACGTAACCAAATGCAAGTAGAAGTTGTGGGCTTTATTTCGGGAGGAATAAAAATTCTGATTTCATGTGGCAATGGTGATGTATTCCACCTGGCCAGAGCACCAGTCAATTCAACTGGGAAACTGGGAAGTCTTAAACCTTCAGCAGCCCTCCAGGGCACCCCCTGCCTTAGGTGAAGCTCTGCCTAAACATCAGATAAAGCAGCCCCAGCCTTGCAGTGACCTGAGGGGCACATGTATGCAGGATGTTGGCATCTGGGGTCACCTGAACTCAGCTCCACCACCTTCTCCTTCACCTTTTGAGCTCACATTTCTCCACTGACCCTTCAAACAAATTGTCTTGCTTGGCAAATGAGTCACATCCTTCCTCCCTCAATCTGTAGTTCCTGGAGACCTGAGTGGCATCAGATGCAAGCCCTCCAAAAGCCAGGGCTAATGGTAGTTCTGTTAAGCCTTACACTGAACACACGAAAACAAGAAGATGCTTAAACATTGCCTAAATCCCTCTTGAGAGATATTGCATGAGAAAAAATAATGGGTCAAGGGCATTAAACTGATTTATACTGGCTGAGGGTCTGCACATATCTGCTTTATTCCTTGCAGATAAAAAGATCTGCTGGAGGCTAACAAGCTTTTGGTAGTTTGGGAAACAAAGATTGATTCTTTTAATTTTTTTTTTTCCCACAAATAGGAAGAACCACCTTCAAATACCTGAGACACACTTCGATCATTTAGACAGATAAACATCTTGATTCCTAGAGATAACAGGAGCTGAATGATTGGCCCCAAAACCAAGCATTCGTGACAATTCTCAAAATGAGAGCATTATTACTCTCCATTTCCACAATAATTTGCATACAACTGCAAAGGAAACCCTTGTGCCTTTGCAGCTGGGAAATGCACTGTAAACAAAGCCTTGCCAAAGTTCCTGAACACGCAGAGGTGGATGGGTGAGCAGGTACCCTGGGGCACTCCCCTGGCTGCAGCTCAGGGTCTGCATCAGAGCCTGAGACACTGATTTCTTTACATGAACACCTAGCTGACCTTGGTATCACCATGAGAGATGGGAAAGAAGGCCCTCTCCCAGGAAAGGATGGGAACACTGGAGATTAGAGCCAAGGCTAAGGGAAGGAAGTCTGCAGGACTGGGTAGTCAAGCACCATGGTGAAAGGCACTTGCAGACAGTTTCTGAAAGAATTTATTTGCTGTCTGCCAGACATTTTGTCACCCTTCACAGGCTGGGAGAGGAGAACATGGGTCCACCTGAGCAGATCAGAACTGTGATGGAAATTTCTCAGCCTACCCATTGCAAAACAACTGCTGTGCATTCACTCCTCTCTCTTCCTCCCCAGAAAGCAGCAGCTGAAATGACAGACACCAAGACCTGTCAGAGATCTTATTTTTGCCTCATCTACCCTGTCAGGGTCTTGCACACACCATTGTAGAAAACATTCACAAATTGTAATTTAGATCTGCCTGCTACATGTTCAGCCGCAGAGGAACAAAAGGCTCTCCTTGTATGGTGAATAATTCCCTTAAATACCAGATGTTGCCTGATTTCTCCAGAATGGCCAACTCCAACAATTTTATAGTGAGTAGTACTACACACAGTGACTTTCCACTAAAATAATTTTCATACCTAAGAACCTCATCTCTGATTTAAAGACTGTTTTTATCCTCTGTGAATAAAAGCTGAGTGCCTCTAATGCACAACCCAGAAGGCAACATTCACCCAGCTTCATGTACTAAAATCTGAAGCCAGTCTCAAGATTACACATTTTGGGATGCAACTTGACTACTGCCATGTAAAAAAGAAACCAGGGAGAGGCAGAGCCCAAACTAGAAGTATCCCAGCTCTGCAAGTGAGGACAGGGGCCTTCAAGTTGAGGGACCTTTCCAACAGCAGCATCGATGCTTTCTCAGGAACAGGCTCCAAATTAGCCTCGTCAAGCCTATTTCAGAGCCACAGGAGGGCAGGATGTGGAGGAGGACTTCAAGGGTGCCTTCAAACGAACTGAATCAGAGGTTTACCCAACCCCGCTCTTTCAGAAGTTTCTGAATAACGCACCAGCTTGAACCACTGGAAAGAAACAAATAAATGAGCTGGCAACTTTCACAGGGAGGAGCCTTGAAGCCCAGTTCCCAAGACCACGCCAACCAGCTCCCTGTGACAGCACACAGGAATGAAAATAGGTAGGTAACATTAACAGAAATACACTGAAACTTAATAACAGCAGCTTGTCAGGACATGCACCAAAGAGAAATGGCTCATAATAGCTACAGCTTGTATTATGAATGTTTCATAGCCATCTGGCTATAGAGCTGCCTGAACTCAGCTCATGTGTTCTGTGTGCTGTGCTGACCCACCAGGCACGCTTTGGAAGGAGATTGTCAAGCTCAAGTCAAGCATCTGTATTAAAGAGACACCATTTCTCTTGTCAGATCGAAAATGCCTTGGAATAACAAGCCAGCAATGACCAGAGCAAAAGAGCTACGGCTGTGTCCTCCTTTGGTGTACATCAGGAAGTTTTGCTCAGGATAAATGGAATTATCCCCATTTACACCAACTATACCATCCAGCCCCATTGTATTAACTCCTTGCTTCAGTCATAACTTCCATGTGTCTATCAGTAGCTTAAAGCAAAGGCACATTTTAAAAGGAAAAGTAATCCCCCTGCCTTTCCTCTCCTGATCTGATTCACATACAAAATGGGCTTATGAACTCAAAAATTATGGGAGGGATTCAAGGAGGAGGAAAGGGAGACACAAGAGCCCTTTTATTTTGCGTCTTATTCACAATGAAAATTGGCACAGAAGCCAACCACATACATTAACATAGTTTGGGCAAGTTTAACTCTCATGAATACATTTCTGTGGAAAAACTATGTGACTATGGAAAAATCCCCTCTTTTTTGCCATTTGAAAAGATAACAGGCTTCTATGTGGAATATACCCAGAACCTGCCTGATTCAGAGACATGGAAATACAAAGATGAATAAGGCTGTTTCCCATGCTAGGGGCCCATGGAAACTGAGAGGGGAGGAAGAAGTAAGGAGGCCCATTGACTCGGGAGAAGGACTTTCATCCTACAGGTGAAGGAAGCATTTGAAGGCACTGGTAACATTGCAGGCCTGTTCCAGAGCCCATTTTAGTCATTGACAACATCACATTGACTTCACCGCGATGTGGGTCAGGGCTAAACAGTTTTAAAATGTAATCCAGTGTGTAGTGAGTGGGATCCCGCTCAAGTGTGCTCAGCCCTGTGACTTACCTGCCTTTTGTCCATATTTCTGGCTGCCAGCCTGGCTGCTGCTTGGGCCCGAGGTCTCAACATTGCACTGAGGAAGAGAGGAGCACAGGACCTTTTTGGAGGTCTGTCTCCAACTGGAATGAACACCAGATTCATAACTAAGTCAGGCAACCCAGAGGAAGGAAAGCTTTGGCCACATGTACTGGGGCATCAACTACACCTCTCTTCTCTCCTCCCCTCCTGTATATTCACTGTCCCTCTCCAAACTCGGTCTGAGGAGGGCTTGTAGTGGGAGTGTTCACCAAGAGCAGTGGGTATGTCTGCTGAACAACATGGGCATTCCTTTGTGTGATGATGTAAGTGCACCTGGCACCCCAAATCTGGAATTTAAAGACAACCTAGCTGCTGTGATGAGCTCTAGGATCCTCTGGCCCAACTGCAGTCCAGATGCAGACTTCTGCAGAACTTCACAGGTACACAAAAAGAGTGACCTCGACTCCTAGATCCCTAAGGCAACCTACAAGCTATTGCCATTCCCACAAAAAACCCCTTCTCCTTTGCTCACTGGCACTGTGCAGTGCTAGTCCTGCTTCAGTGCCACGTTCCTGGCAGAGGATGGTAACCTCAGAATGAATATTTTCTTTTGAATGAATCAGTTTGCTTTATTATTATCAGATACAATAGTTTGCATTGCAAGTCCTTCATCAGATCACTTCAGAAGTACATTACTGTATCAGGCCTTTAATATCATGCTAATTTGTTTCATAAATTACTAATTGAACTCCATAAATGACTCATATTTGTATGGCAAGTATTGCCATAGAGAGAACTCAGTGATCTCAGAGGAGGATAAATCACAGAACCATCCTTTCCTGCTATGTAATATAAAGAGTGGGCTAGGAGCAGGATGGGCAATTTTCCTCCACAATTAGTCCAGAGCCCTTATCTCTGTGATGCATCTCATCACCACGTGTATTGCTCGTGTCCCAGCGTGGAGTTTCCACTGATGTCTGCGTGTGGAAGAAGCGAGGTGCACAGACCGACACATTGAGGGCAAAGGATCCATGGATCAGATCAAAAGGGAACATTCTTTTTCAAGGGCAGGTCAATCCAAAGTGCTCAGTTGCTTTACTGACATCTAATGCACATCATCACCGATGTCATCACTGAGTTTGCCTCCACTGGAGATACTGGGTTTGGCCAGGCTCAGAAAACAGGACTTTTCACAAGTTGTCCAGTGCTGGCCACTTCCTGGCACACAAAATGCTGTCTTTGCTTTTTCCAACACAACTGTCTCCAAAGACAACCTAGAAACAGTGTCACACCTTGCCTGGCTTGGCAGCTGATGGAAGATAACTGATTATTTCAGGGTCAGTTTTCCAAAGGGACCACTCTGTTTCTTGCTGGGCTGGAGGGAGGTCAGAGGCCTTCAGGCAGGTTTGCCTGACTGACCCTTTGTTCACTGACCTGCTGTTGTTCCCTAGGAGCCAGCCTCAGCACCATTTGCCTTGCAGCAAAGGATGGGGTGTTTTTCTAACCCAAATCCCAACAATCTGGTATCTACACCTGCTCAGCCACATTCACCTCCCACCAGAGTTAATGGAGTGAGTAGACACTTCTGGTCAGAAAATCACCTGGCCTACAGCAGATGCCTCCCTTAGGATGAGATCAGTATCTCTCCCAGGCAGCTGCAAAGGCCATTTAGCTTCTTTTCAGCTGTCCCTGTCCACCTACATCCCAAAGAATTCCATCCCAGGTGAGTGCTCAGATGCTGTGTGGCTGCAACAAAGGAAAAGCACAGTTGTTTTGCACACACGATTGGTCTTGTGTGCATCTTTTAGTTCCTGCCCTCCTGTTTTGCCTTGTTCTGAGCTGCATTTTATGACTGACCCCAGGACAGGGAACCTGCTGCTGTTCCTGCACCTCCAAAAGCAACAACAGCATGAAGACCACCACGTGCACAGGAGGTGCTGCACCAGCACAAAGGCTTGGCACAGAACTGGTCAGCCAGGTTCCTACAGGGAGAAACATAAAGCCCAACTGGGATCTTTGCAAACATCTCTGCTGGTGTCCTGCAGTCTTGCTCAGTGTTTCACCCAGCAGATCTCTGAAATTAGAAAGCTGCACAGTTCTGATTCATGATCAGGCATCCTGCACTAGCTCCTAAGAGAAAGATGTTATTTATTTTACCCACACAAGGCTTATCTTGTTGTAGCCATCAACTTTCCATGGAAAGATCACATTCTACTACTATACATCAGTCATTAGAGGCAGCTTCAAAACTTTAATATCTCCAAAGGAACAATAATTGTGACACTTTCCATATTTTATATTTACAGACCAGCAGAATGAACTCACTGGGATCAGCAGGTGGTGTATGTTCAGCTGCTCTTGGCCATACTCGGCTCACCTGTTCCCGGCGAGGGCAGCTGCCATCAGGGAAGCAGTGCCCTGTGAATGTGCCATTCAGAGGGTAGGAGAGCCCAGATTTGCAAGGCAGACATCAAAGTGCTCTGTGACATGCAGATGTTTTCCATGCAGAGGCTGAGAAAAGTGATGGCCAAGATTTGTAAATCCTGTGCTGTATTTTTTCCTTCATTTTCTGCCTTACATCCCCCATTTTCTTGCCTTCTCTTATGTGGAAGAACAAAACTATTAAAGATGATGGGCTGTATCCTCAGCTGATATAATTTGTTGTGACTCCACAGAGCCATGCCTGTTTACACAAGCTGCAAATTTCTCCCATCAATTTAAATCTGTACAAATTTACATCATGGGGAACAGCTCTACATATTTTCCCATAGCTAATAAGTTTCTTCAAAAAAGAAAAGACAAACAAGAACCCTTGACATCTATTAAACTTGTATTTGGAGATAAAGATTTCAGAAGATGCCTTCTCCCACCCTATCTCACGTCCTTCTTCCCACTCCTCTGTTTATATAGGGAGTCTTCCCAGTGTCACGTGGGCCAGAGCTGACCTGAGCTGCCAAGGATGGTGCCCATGGATGAACCCATGGCTGGATCTGCTTCCTGACATGTAGCTATGTTCCCTTTTCATCCCCCCCAAGTGGTGCTGCAAGCCATCCGAAAAATCCCTGAGTCCTGCTGAGGACAGAGCTCTCTTCACTACCACTCAGGCTCACTCACAGGATGTAGGGAAAAATTCCTGCTCTGTTTGATCAAGGGCAGCAAATTCAGTGCTCAGCTCCCTCTGCCTGGGTGAATTCCTTAACCAACAAACTAAAGGCTGTTTTTTAAAATGTTCTCCATCTATTTCATTTTCATTTCAAGAAACATTTTATCTTCCTATCAATATAAATAAAATAAATATTGATTACATATTTTAAATAAAAGCACATTTGCAATCTCACCATTTTCTACAAAATTAAATTCCTGTGTTCCCACTTGCCCTAACCAGAAGCACTGTAGCCCCACGTCTGCAGAACACATTGTACTGTGCTGATTTTGTGCTATCCTGCACAGAAACACAAGGAGGTTTCATGTGACGTTACCAACTCACCTCCCACAAAATCTCCCTCCTGTGCATGAGCAGCAATCTGAGCACTCAGCACACATGAAGACAGACACTTCCCATTGGGAAGCAGTTTGCTGAGCCATTTGGAAATCCTAAACACTTCTGAACACTCAACAGCAACAATTTTTCTGCTGGACAATACTCTGACTGAGTGTGCTTTTGGGATATGCTGAATTATCCTAAAGAGCCAGGTGACTTAAGTGCCAAATTCCTTACTACATTCACTGATTTAATTTGACCACTGAAGGTCTCCAGGCTTTTTTGGAAGCCCTAGCTGCGATTCCAGGAACCAGTAAGTCCAAGATGATGCCACAGGTCAAACACTGTCATTAAAAGCATGACCTGTTCCTGCTGGAGGCAAATGATGGAGTCCCTGCAGGAGTGCAGGGAATGAGGAGGCTGTATCACCCATCTCAGCAGTGTATTTTCTGTGCAACAGAGCAAGGCCAAGACCAGTGGGGGTCTCTGAGGCCACAGTAAAAGCATTACATTTCTCCCAATAAAAGCTGAGTCTAGTGACCTGCTTTCTTGATGGAAAAGGAGAAAGCAACCAAGATGATCAGGACTTGGAGCTCACAGTGACAAAGGAGGGGCTGAGAGAATTAGACTTGTTCAGCCTCAAGAAGCAAAGATGAATAGGGGACCTTATTCGTGAGACAGCACCAAGAAGGCAGAGCCAGGCTCCTCTGGAAGGTGCACAGCACTGCTGGTCATTGCACTGACCCCCTGTGTCTCCTGGAAGGCTCTCCCATAACCCATCTTCTCCAGCATGATGTTTGCTGCCTTCTGTAGGATCTCCTGCTCCAAGATCAATGTTTCCATGCTGCTCCTCTTTCCCTGAGACTGCTGACTTGCCAGGGGTTAAGCCATCTCTCGAACAGCCCCCATCCCATTTAGCCTGTATCCCAGGATTTTCTTCCATGAAAAAGGCACTGTAAAGGCTCTGGACCCTGTGCTATGATTTACAGTTTTTCATCTCCTGCAGAAAGCCTGCCGTGTATGTGATGATACCATTCAGCTCCGTTTACCTGAGAACTTAAAAAAATACCATCGGAGGTTGTTTTTTCCATATGGGTAAATAGTAGGGGTGGGAGTATTCCTTATGGGAAACCTGGAACAGTCGCACTCTGTCGGCCTGACATTTCCTGCTGTAATTGAAACTTTTGATGTTAAAAATTCCATTTACACAGTGTGTCTCCAAGGCAGGCGGGGAGAAGGGCAGAGGTGGGCTCAGCGTTAGCGCACGGTTTCCCCACCCCACCACTGCAGCCAGTTAAATACAGCAGGTGAGTGCAGAGATGTAAGGGCAGGAATATGAGGAAGGAAATTCCAGCCGAGTTAGGTAATTTGGGTCAGAGGAAGCCAGGCGTAGTTACAGAGGCAGGTACAGATCAAATCAACTGGAGGCTCTGGGTCTCTGCAGCTGTCCATACCCCTGCCGAGGCGGGCAGGGAGCGGTGCATCCACGTGGTCCTGTGCTCACGGGGGATGTGTGACCCAAACTTCTGGGCTCTGCCTCAAGAGGTTGGAAAAATGGCTCCCTCAGAAGTGATGGGCACCAACAGGGAGAAACTTTGCCCCCTCCTGAAGGTTAAAGGACTTTTTCCTGCATGTCTTTGAAATTTCCGTCCAATGCTACACAGCCTAATCCTCAACAAAAGCAGCCAAGCAGCCAAATTCTACCTGGAATCCCAACTGGCCTTAGATGAAAATCCAAGCAGAGGGTCCCACTGCTGCCAAACTTGGGCTTATCCCCTCACCAGTTCCAGACCCTGCCATGACCTTATTCCTGAGGACCTGCACAAACCTACATAAGCCAGACCCCCAGCCTAAGTTGGTGTTAACTCAGTTCATCCCCAGGGATCCTTCCAGCTGGAAATACAGCTCATGGGCCCATAGGGGATCCATCCAGCATGATTCACCCAGCCTCTGCCTCAGGTCTGCAGCAGCTACCAGCTCAAATCCACCCTCTACCTCCAGCTCTACCCCACCCCAGGAACTCCTGTCATTCCCAACCCTCGAGCAAGCCAGATTCTTGTCCTCCTTCCCCATGAAACCTCTGGCAGACTCTCCAGGGGTGAGCAGCAGTAGCAAGAAACACCAGAATGCCAGTATCAACCCCATCTCCTCCTAGCAGTAAATATGGGAATAAGAAAAAGTCCAGGACAAGACAGAATCCCTGTGAGTAATGGACATAATTACATTAGCTAGGCAAAGTATCTTCATGTTAAGAAATATTTTTGGCATGCCATGAAAAGTTTGAATCCTGTCACACCCCAGCAGTTACAAAAGTCAAAGGCAACAGAACATGAGCTTTATTTTAACTGTACCATGCATTTGCATAAAAATGCTTCTTCAGAATGATAATGCAACTGTGCTTCCCTGTTTTGGTTTGGTTTTTGGTTTTTTTTCTGATTTTCCTTTTGATGCAACTTTCTTGCACCCTCAAAGGCATTAAGTAGAACAGGAAGCAGTTCTGCCTGAGATGCTTTTCTCAGACATCTTCAAAAATTAAGGCTCAATCCTTTAAGCTTTTCTCACATATCGAAAGACAAGACAGTTAAAAAAAATTACCTAGACTCAGCAATCACTTCTTAAAATCTGGCTTTTCACTGTCAAATGGGACTCTGACCCTCCAGCCATGACAGTGACAGCCACAATAACAAGCAAATTACATTCCTCATTATTCTTCCCAGCAATCCTTGGGAGCAATGGGCAGCATGGGGTGACAAAACTGGGCTGGGTCTGCAGAAACAGCCACTTCAAAAAGGAAACAAATGAGTTATTTGAACAGACACTTGGACTGATTCTCAATTCTAACACTGTAACCTAAATGACAACTGACTATATACACAGTTGACTCCTTGGGGTTCCACAAAAGAGTCCATTCAGGAACAGAAGTAGGGAGAACTTTTAGGTCTCAAAAATATTAAAGTACATTTTATCCCACTGACTTTATCAAACTCTATCACCTAAGCAGGCAAAAGTAAAAGTTAACAGCTGTTATGTTTTAATGTTAGATCTCATATACAGATGCTCATTTTTATTGAAATATTTGAGATATCCAAATCGAGTTCTTAATTTTTTCACCTAAGAAGCTGCTAAACAGTTTTTAAAAATAAAAAATATTTTAGTTCAGATGGCACAATACATTTTATTTGAGACAAAAGGGGTTTTTTAAAAGTTTTTGACAGAATTCATACCCTGGGGATAAATTAACTTCGGAAGGTCTAAAACCCCGAATTGCCAGTGATCCCAGTGCCTACCAGTTTTTCCTATATCTCCCACCAAGGAATCATTCATAGGAAAACTTACAAAAAGCGTTCCAATTTTCCCAAGCAAAGTTGGGATGATAAATTACACAAAGATAATTTTTTCTACTACAGTGAAAGGAGTCTCCTAAGACTGTAGGTGCCCCAATATGTAAAAGACTGGCCCTTACTCAAGGAGTTCACAACTGAAAGAAAAGCAAAGATGGGAAACCAAAACTAATGTGACTTGCCCCGTGTCCCAGCATAGACTGACAGCAGTGGTGCAGAAAGAGTCTGGTTCACTCTTTCCTTAGTGGCCTGTCTGATAGGAGACTATGGTCAGACTCACTGATAAAACCTTTATTTTGGTTTCTACTGCCTTATTTTGGCTTCATGGGTTGGCAGAGCGTCACCGAACTTCAGTAAATACAAATGTAATGGTCTTCAGCAAATAGCCAGAGGGAACCAGGGAAGATCTTTATCTTGATCTTATATTGATCTTGATTTTTTTCCAGCTGGAAAAACTGAGAATTCCCAGTGTGCCACTAGCAGAAGCACACACTGAAAATTATCAACTTTGAGATAAAGGAAAAATCAGAGGAGGAAAAAGAAATACAAGGTCAATAAAAAGCAGGGAAGTGCTGTCAGGAACCAATGGCAATACTTAGCCTAAGAGTTGTTGGAGTCTCTGGTCTAATGCTACGGATAAACACTTGTCCAAATGACAGTACACGATGTAAGATCATGTGAGATGGGCCAGAACTAAGCCATGATTGATGAGCCTTGGAAGAGTAGGATCTGGCTCTCCAAGGTTGGTTTTGCAACCTTTGATCTTTATAGCCACGCATTATAAAGCGGTTTTGACTTGTAACTAAATTCCTGACATACTCAGCTGTAAAATCCAGACATATCCTGAGCAATAAAACAAATACATAAACTGGGACTTAGGTGAGAGTCATCTTTTACTGTCACTTAACACTGGAAACACCTAGAGCTTGTTCTGCCACATTCAGTAGGAAAACACCATTTTAAGAGCAGTGTGAGGGATTCGAGCTGGAAGCAAATTAATTGTGCCAGACAGCCTATTTGATTAATCCTATCTGGATCTCCAATTTCCAGTGCCTCTAAAAAGCATCACGAGCAGGCACCTTTCTGACTCTACCTGTACCACACGATGTTCATGAAATCCAACTTCTATCGTTCTGTGTATCAGAGCCATGGGCCCTCTGCAAAAACATCACGCTGCCAACCATGGATATCACCAATAAATCAAAGCAGTTGCACAAGCCACAACTTAGGTGGCATTAATTAGATCAGTGGAAGTTATGATCCAACATAATTATCATTGCTACCCCACCTACATTTAATTTCAGTGTTTCTTCCTATCTTTGCGCCAGAGGGTCCATAGGGAAGCATTACGTGCTCCAACAGTGCCAGCCTCCAGAGGCAGCACGAAAGAGCAAGGGCTGGTAATTATGTGAGTGCAAGTAAGGGGAAGGGGACTATCATGAGATGTGATCAGATACTCCACAAGGGGACAGAAGGAAATTCTCCCTTTGCCCCTTACATACCCCATAGCTTTGCAGCTGCCTTATCTGACCTGCCAGTCCCTATTCCCCAAGGTGTGGGCATAAAGAAATCACTGCAAGCATGTGGAGAATCACCAAAGGAAACCTGACTTCCCAAAGTCTTACATACATGTTGGAAATGAACAGCACAGCCCAGGGGAGGGGAAAGAAGGTCAGGGTGCTTGGGTGGGACTTGCAGCATCTCTGACCACATCTGTAACAGCAAGCAGTGCAAAACAAGAGGAACACAGATACACAGAGAGAAATGGTTGGTGCCAAGGACCTGGCACCCACACATGGCATTTCCCTGCTTTCCTTCAGAGCTGCAGCCTAATGGCAGCAGCAGCCAGCATGAGCTGGTCCAGGCTGGATGCAGCCCTGAAGCCATCCCAGAGGAATCCTAGAGGAATCCTGCTGATGTCCTCCATGAGTGCTCTGTGACATAAATGTGCAGTTCAGCGGGGCGGTTCTGGGAGACATTTCAGAAGCACACTGTTATCTCAAATGAAATTCTAACGCCAACGTCCCCCTTAGAGGCATCTCCATATGGGGCACACACAAGTGTCTGTCCTGCTGAAATAGCCCAACGTGACAAGACCCTGCTGCAGCTCTACAGGGGTGACACAGTGTCCCCAGCCAGTGCCACACGGTGTGGCTGCACCACCACATGGGCAGCCAGCTCCCCTGTGTGGCCTGGGTGAGCTCTCTGGCTCTGGCACTGCCTGTGCTGGCAGGGACAATCTGACAATCCTGCAGAGGACTGTGTCTCAGAAGAGGGAGTCATACAAGAACAAACACAAATGGGAAACCACGTGTTTGCAGGGCTCACAGCCCAGGGTGGAAGAACTACTGCCTTTGAGCCGGCTGGAAGGCCTTGATCCAAAAGGTACCATATCTTCCAGGTCACAGCAGTCCTTTCTAACTGAAGGTTGCACCATCACAGTGGTTGGACGACAAAGAGGTTTTCTGCTAGGAATCCCCAAAGATGCTCTGTTTTAGCTGGTCAATTGATTCTCTTAGTCTTTGACCTTTCTTCTAGGCATCTGCTCTTCCCTACACTTACAATAAAACATTTTCCTTTGACACTGTGCAGGGCTCTGCTTAAAAAGAGCTTGGTGTAGTCAGGTGTGTTCCTGGTGAGCTGCAGGCTGCGGTACAAAGACCTCACTGTTTTTCAGAAGGCCATTCACTAATGTTCACTCAACAGAAGAGACCAACAGTACAGCAATATCCATCAACCCCTGCATTTGCTTGTAATTAAAGAAAGGTCAGGAGCTGTGCCTCTCTGAGAATCACGCTTACCTTTGCATGGTCAAAAGCCAAACGTAGACAAATTTCACAACGTAGACATCCAAAAACGTGAAACCTGGCACATGAAAAGTATTAAATAGCCCGCCGTGTATCTTTTCAAGGTCTGTGAAATGGATTTGCCCCTGTGCTTGGGTACAGAAATGCTGAGATTGCGTTTGGTACCTAACAGCAAAAGCTGTTGTGTTCCAGTTTTTTCATGCCTCGCTGCTACAGAAAGGCCCTGATTCACACCACTTCATTATCTTTCCTCATTTTTATAAGCAGCCAGAGGGCATGCTGGATCCTCAGTTTGCTAGTCTGGATCCACTCATTAGTAAATTACATGTAGTGAGCAATGACGTGCACCTGGACATTTAGTCTGAGTAGATTCTTTAACACTCAAATTAGTTGTGCTACTCCAGCACGAAAAGCAACAGATCTTTCTGAAATGTGATTTCTTTTTCTTTATGCTTTTGCATTTCTAGGAGCCAAAGCATCAGTGGAGATGAAATAGCGAAGAGCAAGAATTAAAGAGCACAAAGAAAAGCACAGGAGTTCTCCCTGTGACGTGCTGTTAACAATCCCTTTTCTGTGAACACAAGGATCCTGCAGCCAATAACGTGGCCACATCATGGTGACAATCTGAGTGGCAGCATTTACAATTTTTTTTCTGTACAACTAGATAAGAAATGCCTAAGAAAAACCCAGATGTTTAGAGATTTAGCTGGGAAATATGCAGCAGTGTTGAGTGCAAGCCTGGTGTGCTGCTCTGGAAATCTAGAAACATAAACTACCTACAAATCTGCTTTTAGGGACCAAGCCTTTAATTCCAACCTGCTTCTCCTGTGGTATCACTACATATAATTTGCTTTTGTAATGGAGGGAACTGGAACAGAAAGGGACAGATACAGGAGACAAACAAGGCACAAAGTATTCCATATCTGGCAGACATCCCTTCGAGACCACAGGCAACTGGTGCAAGAGTCAGAGAGACACAACCCCTTGCTCTAATTTACCATCATGAGCTGGGTACCACAGAGAAGGTGGTTAAAAATGTCTTCTAAAACAGCTTTAAGGATTGGAAATCTGATAAGGCAAATACAAGTGGCAAAGCTCCACTGACGTCAGTGAGACTTATATAAGGGAAGATTTTGTAATGGTAAAAGTAATATTGGAACTGAAAAGTCCTGCACACTGAACAAGGAAGTTTTTCAGGTTAACCTCAACACAAGCCACAGATTTGTCCTCAAAACAATTTCCCCCTGCCCCGCAAATAAAAACTGAGCTTGGACTATTTCTGCAAAAAGCATCCCTTTGTGTGTGCAATCACACAAGCATAATTCACTGCAAAGCTGCTAGTAATAGGCAACTAAGATATTAGTACAAAATGATATTTTTAAATGTGAATTTTGAATTTATACATATGAGACTGTTAATGAAAAGATGTGACTGTGAAATGCAGTACATTTAGCCAGTCCTGGGACAATATGGTGTGGGAGTCATTCTTCCTTCATACAATTCTTCTTTTCAGGGCCTTCAAGTAAGTTGGTGTGAATTAACACTGTTCATTTGAAATCAATGGCAAAAAAAAGGAGCTATGCCAAATTACATCAGTGAGGGATCCAGCCTTTTGACTTCAAGTTATCCTCAGTTAACACTGGCGTAATCAGAAAAAGGCGACATTTACTTCCCTGTCCAATGAAAATAGCCTGAGTATTGGCTACTTTCAGAGAACTGCCTGAAAACATTACACAAACCATGAATTATTCACAGTATTAAACAAATAATTGTGACTAGTAAATAAATATTTGAAAGTAATGGCTGGTTCATACACCATTCACACATAGTGTAAGGGGGAGATATTCATCATATGAATTACCCATTAAGAATTACTGGCTCAGCCCTAGTTATAACTGATAAACAGTCATGTGGATAACAAGGCAAGTGTTTGGCACGTCTCCTGCTTTCATTCCCAGCAATATGGCTTCCTTTTCAACAGACACATAAGCTCAATTATTTATAGCCCTTCTTCCAGAGAAACTGACTGCCTTCCATGCACCTGAAAGGCGGGAGCTGGCGTGTAGTTTCCCCAATCCCTACTTGTCTGGTTAAATTCCAGATCAGGCAACAGCCCTCTGACAGAACCACATTCCTGCTGTAGTTTCAATTACCTAAATTATTCTTCACCTCCTGTCCTAAGCATGGGCCTATTTTTGATGGCCTGAGCTGGGAAATGTGAATGCAAACTGCTACCAGATGTAGAGAGGAAGAATGATTTCATATCGGAGGCACTGGCCTCTGAGTCAAAATCTCTGAGCCCTGTGCTGTGCCACAAGCTTTCTGTAAGCCACTTAGGCCCAAATCCCCAAAGGTATTTAGGCTTTTAACTCCTGCTCATTTCAGTGAGAGTTAAAAGCCTAAATACCTCCATGGATCTGGGCTTTAGCCTCTGTGGTTATATCTATACAGCACGGGGGCATTCACAGTGCCGAGCAGGCACATCAGAGCTGACTCCTAACACCCTGGCTCTGGGAGAGGAGCAATATCCCGGTGCTGGAGAGTGGAATATAATCTGATTGTGGATAGCCCTCACCACAGCATTCCCAGGAGCTCGCCTGGGTCCCTCCACACAACTCTCCATTCTGCTGGGTGGGTGCAACCCACATGCCCCAAAATCACACTGCAATTTGGGTCACAGCCTGCCTCACTGGGATACAGGGGTAATCCCGTAAGGTTCACATGGTGCACAGGCATTCTGCTGATGGGAAGCACAGACAGCACAAGAGGCCAACACTTTTGGTTCAGCTGAACAGTCCTACAAATTCCATTTTAGTTCAGCTTCCACTGGCTACAGAAAGGCAGTGAGGGGCTGTGCAACATAGTCCCAGATGAAATATCTGGCACCTTTCACTTATAACACCAGCACGACATCTGACTGTGTCTGCAAAGAGAATCAGAGCAAATGATTAACAAACAGTTATGGTAGTTAAAAAAAGAAATGCTTTGCTGCTATTCTATTGTCAGTTTTGGCAAGCAGCACGGGGGAAGCGAAGCACTGATAACATTGCTTTATTGTCCGGGTAGGTCCCAACCTTAACATGCTACATCTGTATCTTCTGTCTCAAGAAGTTGCTTTCTTTTCATCAAACACATTCCAGAAGTCAACAGTAAAAGCACTGACAAGAGACAGCAGATTGATCCATTAACTCTCACTCACTGCTAACAGTTCCTTGGCTGAAACCGGACCCTGCATTCCACTTGGGAAGATTTGGTAAGTTCAAAATGTAAACACACTCACAGGATTTGGTTACTGCTCTCACGCAGTGCAGCCCCTGCCTCAGCATAGCAGGAGGTGCTGGGAATCTCCACAGGTGCTGTACCTCTCATTTTATACATGCGTAATTAAAGAACGACCAGGACAGGCCAAACGAGTCCTGTGTGCCTTGTGTACTATTATACTGCATTCTCAGTTAGTGCTAATCAATGTGGTTGCAGTGAAGGATATTACAGCACACGGCTCTTTCTAATATGTGTAAAAATAATAAAAAATAGTAATAATAATGAACTCTCCCTTCATCAGAAGAGATGTAATTAAATGAGCATGTATTTTCCCTTTGGAGACAGGCCCTTAAGCATCTTCCTTTTAGCAGCAGATAAAATGAACCCTTGCCTGTCATGGCTTTGAATTTAGTTTGCAAAACCAGGCTTCATTTTAAGTAAGATTTATCCAACAATGTTCCTTTGTTGAACTATTATTCTCCATCCATCCAAGCACGCAGAGTCTCTGCTCACTGACCAGCACTCCAGTGCCTTGTACAAGCACGGCACAGAACTCCACTTGTCAAGCATTTGCTCCCAAAGCTGCAAAGACCAGCGCAGGCTCCACTCCATGTGCGGCTCTCTGCCCCCCTCTACTGACTGCCACAGTCGGTCCCGGTCCAATTCCTGCATCCAGGGACTCAGCCCGAGGTGCTGTTACCCTTGGAGAGGTGACAATACACCTTCTGAGAGGCGGCAAGATGCTGGCTTATCCCGGGAACAAGCTGATTTTTCCTATGCAGCGGCTGGACAAACAGAGTTTTGTCCAAGCAGGCCTCCGAGTTCAGCTTCTTCCTTGTTCACCAAACAGAACAAGGGTTTGTGCTGTGAAATTTGACGTGGAGGTAGAACATCACTGCAGTATTCCAGTCAATCCCTGAATACTGGGACTCAAGATGGTGTCTTTGGTGTCCCATCAGGTTTTTGGGGTGAATGACATTTTCCAGGATGAACACCTTCTTCAGCTGAAAAGTTACTGTTCTTCAAGATTTCACATGTTTTGATGTGACAGTGGTACTTCCCAAAGAAAACTTTTCCATGGCACCATATACAGTCCTGGAGCTCATGAGCAGAAGTAGCAGAGATTGCTATGGGGAAATGCCAGGAGCTGCTGCACTGACATCACTGGGATTTTTGCCACTGATTTCAGTAGAATCATGATTTCATGCAGGATTCTGCTGCCATTGGACTCGAGGTTTAATTACACAACTTTTCACTAACTGGCTCTCTAGGTACCTACAAGGCTGATTTCCCTCCAATCTCACTCCAGGAGTTAGTTCTGACTTGTTGCAGGGGCCTGTTTGAAAGCTTTGTGCTCCTTATACTTCCTTCTTCCTCTGGTACTGTACAGTCCCAGACACAGCTGCTTGTGCCAGGCGTACCTGAGTATGCGTCATGCATGTTTACATCTTAACAGCTTCAGTTTTCTCTCCCTTGTTGTCTCAAGTTTCCAGTGCTTTTTTGCCTTTCCCCTGCTTTTCTCTCCTCCTTGATCAGGTCTTATGTATTTAATATCCTTTTGTTACAGAGATCTATAAACAGATCCTGATCTAGGGAAAATTACTTCTTGTTGTTATTATGGATCTGGATTGGCAGTTTGGTCGGCTTCCAGATAATTTCAGCCTTCTGGCATGACCATTAAGAAGTCATTCCCCTGTCAGATCCAACTCTGCCTGCACAGAGAGACATCCTGCACATTCCAACTGCAAGTCCTTCAGGACTCACAGCAGTGAGAGCAATGGGACTTGAGATTTGGGCAGAAATGGGAGCATCTCCATAGTAATTCTGGACAGAGAACTCCCAACACCTTAATTTGAAGCAGCCTAGCAGTCAAAGGCACGTCAGCGACACACTGACCAGCTTCAATCCTGCTCCTTTGGGTACCTTAAGCAGTGGAGAACACCCAGTTCAGGCACCAGCTGTTGAATATGCACGTGGCATCCCAGGCCGGCTTGTCCAGCCTGCCCTAAACCCAGGGAAGATTAAAGCTGGTTGTTATTTGGATATCTGCACTGCAATCACACCTCCAGTTGCACTGTAGGGGCACAGTGGGTGAGCAGGGGACCATTCCCCTCTCTGCACTCTCAGGAGTAGCACGAATGGCCTGAGCAGCAAGGAGGGCTGGAAGGCTGGACAGAGGGGTCCTGCCTGCCTGCAGCCTGCCTGGTTTGTCCTATAGCAGCTGTGGGTTTGATAGCAGCTCACACACACAGTGATAATTGAGTCTACTCATTTCCTCCTTACACTCTTGAAAAGAAGGGAGACTTAGGACTGGAATAGCATGGATTTATTTCAGCTGCTTTCTCAACAAGTGATCTGTTAAAGGGAGAAACATACATCTGTATGAAGTTGCTGTTCCCAATATGTATTTTAAATCCTAGAACGAGCATGAGAGAAACTATTATGGAGATTTAAAGAAAATTAATTACCACCTTTCTTATAGCAGTTCAGAATTTACAACTTGTTTCCACTTGCAGAATAGATGTGAATATTTTACTTGTCCTGGATCTTGCAGAGGATTTTTGGGATCCTGGAATCAGATGCTGAAAATCACTGCATTGCACTGCTACCTGATGTGAAGACAAATGCCACCAGCAGCATCTGAGTTATGTACAGGCACAACTAATGTGAATAAATAATACGAATAAAGCCTATAAGTCTCTAAGTCTGCAACTGTGCTCTAGCACAGCTAGAACACCTGCAAATTCAGATCCACAGATACGGTTATGTACCTTTTCTGCACACAGAAGTGCAACAGCAACTAAGAGAAAGATAAGAACAATTTGGACTCTTCAGTTTTAGAGGCTACACTGAGAGGGCCTCTGAAAGGTGGAGACTTTGAGGAAGTCTCAAGTTCCAGACAGAGAACTTAAAATCACAAACAGCTTCTCATTACCTTTCCCCAAATTTACAAAAGTCAAGACAGAGCTATAGCTGACAGAAACCCATATTTCCTAATGTCTGACCTGGCTATTTAGAGGCATTTTCAACATGAGAACTATTAAAAACTTAAATCCAATGAATCCCTGCTGACCTGCTACATAACTGCTTGGTGTCACACATTCAAAATGGTCCAACAATGAGTGTGTTAGCAGGGCTGCCTCAAAAGCTTCAGTGTCTCACTTTGGCTAAGCAAGTGTAAGTTTGGATACTTATTTAAAAGTTGTTTGTATCCTTTAGTCCATGAGGCCAGGGTGAAAATGTTGTTGGAATAATCCTTCTCATGAGGTCTCCAATAATACCTGCATCCAGCTGGGCTAGAAAAACACTGGGAGCAACCTTTGAGAGACTTTCCTCATCTTGCCTTCCAATTCCAGCTGAGACTCGGAAGAGCAATATTTTGTAAGCAGGACCAGCAGTGGGAGAAGGAAAAGTTTGCTAAGTCTTGGTAAACATATCCCTGTGAGCCAGCTCCAAGTGCCTGCCTCTGCACATACCCAGAGTCCAGGGAACCACAAACAAGTGTAACTGGCTGTACAAATCATATATTCTCTTGATAGAAAAATACAACTGCCTATGTGCCTGAGCCTCTGCACTTAAGTAATTGAGGAAAATAAGTCACTTTTAATTTCAAAAAGCTCTCAGCTGTGTCCTCTAGAAATTAAGATAGCATGGATGAAATAAATCAGTACATGTGCCAACCCACAGAGGTCAAATATAATCAGGCAGCAAATTATAGTAAACATTTATGAATCGCTTGTATACGGCACATGACCCCACCCACTCATTCTGGCACAGAGGTTTGCTGTTGATTGCACTGGTCCTTCTGGCATTTCATGTCCTCATGCAAGTCACACCAAGTAGCCACCCTGAAATATTGTACTAGAACATGATCAGACTCATTTTAATGATTGTGTGTATTTTAAATGATGACTAACACACTGAGAGGATGAGAGAAACCAAAACGGTCAAGGAGCTTTTTTTAAAAGAGGAACAAGGAACATGTAAATTGAGGTTTCTATTTAAGCAAGAAGAAACTCGGTGCATCCTTCTGCAGGGGAAGGATGGGCTTGTTGCTGAAGCACAGAGCAGGGCTGTAAGACCCTGCTGACCACAGCAATTCTCCAGGATAGCACAGCAAACCCATGGCAGGGTCCCTGGGACACCAGAGTTCCTCAGCTCCCTGCCTGTAGAACAGGGATGATGATGCTCCCATCCTTTATCTGTCTTGCCCATCTACACCAAAAACATTGAAAGGGACTGTCTTTAATTAGGTGTCTGTGCGTGCTTAGCACAATAAGGTGCTAATTTTAGCTGAGGTCCCTGAGTGTTCCTACCTGGCAAATGAAACAGGCATTTACTGCAGGGTTAATGACCAGCTGAGATTACCTGATCTTATTATTTCATTTGTACTGCTGTCACACCTAAGAGCAGCAGCCACAGACCTGAACCTGTTCTGTGTTTGCATTTAATGCATACAGCACATAATGACAGTGCCTCTCCCAAACAGCTTAAAATTAAGTTTTACTTTCCCTTCCCCCACTGCCAACTTGCATAGAGTTTGTTCAGGGAATGCTTTTCAGATATATCTGCCACTGTGACAGCTTCATGCATTTCCTTGTGCCTGCTCAGATTAGATCTGGGTGACACCTGACAAGCGTAGATGAGATGCTGATCACAACTAGAAGGAAAGGGAGAAATATTTTCTACCAAAAGGTTTAAAGAAACAAAAACAGTTCCTGTGTTTTCAAATGTAGTAGTGTCATGCTAATAATTTTTTTTCACAAAATGAAAGAGTAAAACCCAAATAAGAAAGACCAAAGAAACAATTTGATGTTTTGTCTTTAGACATGCAATTAATGTTGATGGAATTGCAGAGTTTTTATCAAGGGTTGACTTGAGAAAAAGCATTCCTACTGTATTTTCTCTAGAAAGCTTTGATACCAAAATGTCAGGGACCCTTACGCACAAGCACAGAGGGTTAGGGGAATGAAACCCACCCCCAACCATAATCTTGACTTCAGTCTAGAGGCCTTGAAGCTTCTCCTGCATGTTACAGTATCTAGGGAAGCCTTGTACAGGACAGTACATGCTGCATTAGAGGATATTTTGGGTGCTGAAGCGGAGCTTCTGGTAGGGGATGAAAGAGATGGAGATGTGAGATGTCCCATGTTATGAGCCATTTCCTTTCCCTGTGGTGGCACTGATCCTTGGGAGAGACTTATTTTCTCCTAGTAAAAAAACTTTACAAAGGAGGTTCCTTACCAGCTGCAGATGAAAGGACAGGAGCTGGCAGGAATATCTCATCAGCATCAGTGCCTGTTTTATACTTTGCACCCACCTGGAGAGTCCTGGAATACAAGAGAAACCACTTCTACATCTTTGGTTACCAGAAGAGTTCCCAGAGCAAGTCTGGGACTCTTCAAAACCTGGCATTTTACCAAGAAGTCACAGGCAGCAGGAATAAAGTACTTTCTCCTTTGCCTTCTTCAAACTGGAAAGAGACCTTGCAGCCTTATTTGGTTTGTGTGTGCAGAAGTGCACAATGGATAAAGCAGCGATTGAAGAAGAGACTCATCCCAGGACTATTCAGTTTTCATAACTATCAAACAATGATAATTTCTGAAAAGGAAATCCATTTTATTTAAATAGGCAGCAACAAAAAGAAAAATAATGACATGGCCTTCCATTCCACCCTGCATTAATACCTCCCTACTATAAAAACTGCCTTTCAAGCAGAACACCTTCCGGGATATCCAAGTGGATAAAAGCTGGGAGGAAAGCAAAAATCTCTTTAAGAAGGGACATGGTAGTGCCTATTATACCACAGGATGTTCTCTCCTGTGGATGTCACCACATACTATTCCTCACCCAGTGCCCACCAAAATCCAGATTCCAAGAGTTTGGAATATTACATGAGAGCAGGACTAACCAGACATACTTTTGCAAATGTCATCTCATGCCGTAAGAATTATAATGAATTGTCAGTCTCATAACCTGGAAATGTCTGGATCAAGTATCTTCCAAATTACCCCAAATGCTTGTCTTTAAAATTTTCAGTAAGTTATGCTCAAGTTTGGGAGTTAAATTTGACAGGTCAGGAGGCAGAAAGCCCTCTGGCAATTTTATTTTTAAGATCTTCTATGAAGACCTTTGAATACTGGTACATGTGACAATATCAGGGGCAATGATCAAAGCTGCTATTAGAAAAAAAAAACAAAATAGTCAAACTCTAATTCCCTCAGCTGCAGATAATGAAGTATAGAAACATGAACAATCCCCAGTCAAATAAACCCCCCAGAAGGTTTACAAAATCTCATCATTTTCAACCAGTGCTGTGATTCGAGAAGCTTGACTCATGGTTTCTTAATGCTTTGGGTTAGCAAGACTACTTGGCAGTGCTAGTGACTGAAGTGAGCTGTACTTTACATTGTAAAGTCAATCAAGTGTCTACCTGGCAATTAGTCAGGAATCTTAAAATTAACAGCCCATTAGAAACACGTTATTATTTACATGGACAACCTCTCTAAACCCAGGGCTGAGAACAAGGGAGAGGACCAGTGTCCATCACACGTGTTTCTGCAGTGGGGTCAGCTGGATCCAGTAGAGTGGAGAGCAGCACTTCAGTGGGCAAACAGGTTCAAAATGGGTCCCACCACACTACAGCTGTCTCCTGCAAAGAACTGGATTTAGGATTACTGAAATGTTTCTCAGTTGGCATGAGTTTCTCTGAAAATGAACCCCAAGCCTGCAGACATTGCTGGTACAAACGTTATCGTGCACTGGCAATTTCGGCCCCACATTGAGGAGGCTTTGGTGTCAGCAGGATGATTTGGGAGAGCAGCAGCAATGTGGGCCAGGGTTACATGGAAGGAAGTAAGTCCAGAGTTCATTATGCCTTTCCAATGATTGAAGGGGACTTCTGCAGGATCAGACAGCTTTTTCCAGCACTGCTGATTAGAACTGGGCAAGACTTCTGTTGAAGGAATTTGGTGTCTTCAACTAACACAATTCAACTGTCGGCAAAAAACAGGAGCTTTCATTGAGAACTCAGTTTCAATGAAAATCCCAAACGAAACACTGTGATTTTTGATCAAAAAGTATCTTTGAATTAAAAAATTAAACGCTATTTCAGATGTTGAAATTCCCCTTTATAATAGTTCTTGCTTTTGATCCTTATTGCAACCTCCTTACAAAAGAAATTTGGATAAAACATACATCCAAAATAGAAGAGGAAGAACTTTTTGAATTGTGTTTTTCTGCATGGAAAAGGCATCTCTAAGACAGTCCTGTTAATACATGTGGAGACAAAGCAGCATTAGTAACATTGCTAACATTTAGGAGACACGGATATCATTCATCTCAGGATCTTGGAAAGCACACTTTTTTATTCAAAGATTTTCAGATGTGGGACAGCAATCTTTGGAATATATCCATAAAAATTAGATGAAAATTAAAGAAGAGAAGTACTGAAAAATAATAATGAACCAAAATCCATTTGACTTCACTCTGGAGCTCAGATCAAATATTCTTCTCTTAGGAAGAGGAAAGGCACTAGAGCCTGGCCAACTGTTATTTGGAAATAGAATTGTAATTGTGTATTGAGTTCTTATCTTCAGATGAGGTAATCCACAGCATGCTGATGAACGTTTATCAACCGGGCTGGTTAAGCCCCAGGGAATGACAAAGGGGAGAAAGAATGGGAAGGAGACACATTGGCTATGAAACACTCCTTGCTAGAACAAGAAACAATAGGGTGCTGCAACTGAAAAAGGAAGAGAGACACTTCCGGGGACAAGATGCCTTGCCGAGGTACATCACTACCAAGAGATAAGGGTATTCTCAATGACAGGCTGGGGTATCGAAACCGCAGCAACTCCTGCAGCAACACAAGGTCTTTCTGAGGGTTATGTTTAAGGTTTCTAAGGTCAAGTGACTCTTGCTTTAGATCTGCAAAGTATTTGTTTCTCAGGTAAAACTGCTTAAAACAACTTCTTGTAGGAAGCAAGTGCTAAGCAACTCTTGAATACCAGAGACCTGCAAAATCTTTTAAAAGAGACACCCAACCCAGCACACTGCTTCAGACGTCTCCATGGCTTTTGCTATAGATGAATCAGTAATTTTCCAGCTTAAGCAAAGCTTCACACTTCAACATTTTAGTTCTTATTTTCTGGCTACTCTTAACTGACTAATTATACTCTCCACACTAAACAGCAAATTTGTTTCAGATCTGCCACTGGAGTCAAGCTCTCCATAGGAAGAGAGTTCAAATTCCAAACTCAGGGAAAGAATAAACACTATTCCCACTCAAGCATGCCCAAAAGCGGCTTGGGATTGAAAGACCACAAAGGAGAACTATAGAGGGATGTTAGAAGCAAGGCAAGAAGAGTTTCACACTCAAAGCATTTCTTTTTTTAAAAAAGCTTTGGCCAGTGCTGGTTAGATCTTACAGGAAGCATCATAGAGCAGAACAAGAACCGACAGTACATGTGCTGCTGGTACTGCTGCCCATCCTTTTTCAGAAGGAATTTTGCACTCTACACCCACTCCCAAATTTGAACATCTTTGCTTTAATCCTTAACAGAATTTCTATCCGATTGCTGTAACTTCTGTGCAGCCTTCCATTTACTCAAGTAAGCACCAGGGTCCTGGTATAAAAATAATTTCCAAGGAGCAATATGGACACCACATGAATTAATAGAACAGATGCAGGTGTGGAGGAGCACCCACAGCTTCACCTGCAGAGCAGCAAGCTCTCGTATTGGAATAAAGCTCTTCCCTGGTGGCATCACACAGGGTGCAAAGCAGGCACAGTCCCTTCCATGATAAGAGGAAAACCCTCAGCCAGCCTTCTGCTGCAAATCCTGCCCGTAAGCAAAGGTGAGGCTTGCTGAGAACTCACTTGCTGAAGTACCATGAACTTCAATTCTTTGGTGCCCGACACAAGAGAGTTTAAAGGGGTCTGAGGTTTTATAATCCAATTATCCTGAATTGGGCATCCAGACCCAAGACCTGTAACCAGTGAAAATGTTATCCAGAAGTAAGTTCCCTCATTCTCTGAGCTGCGTCCAAAGCAGCCTGAGCAACAGGCCAAGGGAGGGGATTCTGCCCCTCTGCTCTGATGAGACCCCACCTGCAGTGCTGCACCCAGTTCTAGAGTCCTCAGCACAGGAAGGACATGGAGCTGTTGGAGCGAGCCCAGAGCAGACCACCAAGATGATTAGAGATGGAGCCCCTCTCCTATCAGGAAAGGCTGAGAGAAGTGGGTTTGTTCCACCTGGAAAAGAAGGCTTAGGAGTGACCTAATTGTGGCCTTCCAGTATCTGAAGCGAGCCTATAAGAAACAAGGAGAGAAAATTTTTACAAGGACAAGTGACAAGATGAGGGTGAATGGCTTCCATATGAAAGAGGGTAGGTCTAAATTAGATATTAGAGAGAAATGTTTCCCTGTGAGGGTGGTGAGGCTCTGGCCCTGGTTGACCAGAGAAGCTGTGGATGCCCCATCCCTGGAAGTGTTCAAGGCCAGGTTGGATGGCGCTTTGAGCAATCTGGGACAGCAGAAGGGGTTGGAACTAGATGATCTTTGAGGTTCCTTCCAACCCAAGCCATTCTATGGTTCCGTGACTTCCAGCCCTATTTTTCGTCAAACAGCAGGCTACAAAACCAACACAGCTTCTGCCAGCTGATGAGTAACCCCACAGAAATGTGTACACAAAGTTCTAAATCCCATACATCACAACAAATAATTGATGACCCTCGTGGCATTTCTGATTCTTTGTCAATGTGACAGCTCTTTCACTGACTTAACAAGCAGGAAAATAAAGAGTAATTTAGCACAACTTGTGCTTCTTGTTCATGCAGGTCACAGCTGTGACAGTCACTCAGGCACAGATAAACTCTGGCACACGAGCAGCTCTCCCTGCTGCCGAACTGGACAGACAGTAGTGACAAAGGGAGCTACGCTGGCACTCCTAGAACTTGCTGAATACCACCATCTACTGGCATAAACCGTGGAAGGGAATGAAAGGAGTGGGGACAGCAGGGAAGCAAGGAGGCGAAAGTGAAAGAGGCTGAAGAAGAATAATGGTATGAGGAAGACAAAACCAAAGTCACCTATCATAAAACAAAAGGCCATTGAGATGAGTAACAAAGGAACAAGAGACAACAGGGAAAAGGAAAAAAAATAATGGTGGAGGCTGTTTTCCTGACAAATTGACCCCCACACCATGCAGCTGGCTTCAAGTGCTGGGCAGGAGCCTGTGGACACAGCACTGGAGCCTAGCTGCTGGGAACTAGCACAGCTCTACTACAGTAGGTACAGGCAGGTCAGCCCATCCCAGGCAGGCTTCCCACAGCCCTCAGATCACTCTGGCTGGTCCTGTGTACCACAGGCCATTACAGCTCAAAATACTTGTTATTTTAGCCCAAAATCTCCCGTTTGCTTCAGGTACCTAAAAGAACACATCTGGCCTTAGGTGAATGCAACCAGGAGCTCTCTGGAGCTGGTTGGAATGGTGGTCACCTCCTTCTCACTGCAGTTCCCATCCACACCAGTATCCCTGCAAGAGCCTTTGGCCCACAGACTCCAATTGCTCAGGCCTGGCCTCCTGCCTTGGGCTGCTCCTGGACCCGGCAGATCTGTGCCTGCCATGTCCCGACAGACCCCAGCCTCTGGATGTCTCTGTGTTGCAGAGCTTCTCCACAGGCAATAATGCTCACCCCACTACTGGTGGGAGCTCAGCTGGAATTTGTCTCCAACACAGGGAAGGCTCCACTGGCATTACCATAGTGCTCAAATCATCCACCCACTTGGAACTGCAAGGCTGCTATCACATTGATTGCTGTATTTACACCTTCCAAGAGTGATTTTACAGTTGTCTACTCACCCAGAGCCATAATTAGAGACAGGAATGTACTGTTGTGAAAGAGATTTAATATTCATTTGAATTCTTGACATTAATTTGCTTCAGCCCTGTGCCAGCCCCCTTTCCATATTTGCTTTCAACAAATATTTTACCAAATTAATTTTCTGGCAGGAATATTGGTAGAAATTGTACCTTTTAAATCAGTACTGAGGAATGCTCCTGGGAAAGAAGCTCAGTGTTCATAATTGTGCATATTCTCAACAGAAACCCAACATTAAATCTGTGCTTATTCAATCCCCCTGCACTGGGCTATAGTTCAAGAGGCCTCCAGTCCCTGTCTGTGCAAAATTCCCTGTCTGATCCTGGACAACTCCAGCAATCTCCCCAGTTCCCTCTGCTCCTGGGGCAGCACAGCCAGGCACAGGAGTTCAGAGCTGCCAGCACAGCCAAGCCCTCCCATGGTGACCGCACAGAGGTTCTTACCAGAGCCAACATGTACATAGCTACAGCTGCCTAGAACAGGGCAAGGCTAAAAATCTGTGCTTTTAATAGGGCTGGACAATTCCAGTTAAAATAACAGTGATGGCTCTCAAATTGCTCTGGTTTATCTGATTTAATCTGAATTATCTAGCTCAGGTTAAAAAAAGTCCAAATCAAGAACACATCTGCATTTTTTCTATGGAAATACCTATCAACCCTAATTTTTCCCACCACATTCAGGTGACAAAAACCATAGGACTGCCTTTACTTTTTCTTCTTGTCCCTAATTATGCCACAACTTATTCCTCTTCCATACCACAAGCAGCTCTGAAAATCTACTCCTTCTCCTTAAAAAAGACCCTAAAGTATAAATCCCAAATTAAAAAATAGGTATCTCAAGTCCCTATCTTACAGATCCCTTTGCAAGGAAAGGGCTCAGCCACACAATCAGAGATTTCATCAGTTCTCTCTGCAAATGCTGCGGTTTTCCGCCATGTGGGAAAGGATGGAATATCAAGGAAGTTACATTCCACTTAAACTTTCTGCTGTTGTGACACTTTCCTCTACCTTTCTGTTTATTTTACCTCTTTCCTTGTTCAGCCTAGCAGCATATCCTTTCTTCTTTTCCCACACGCCTATTCCTTTTTTCCTATGTTCCCCCTCACTAATTTCCACCTGCTTGTTAAGTCAGCCTGCATCATCCTCATAATAATGCAAAAAGAGAGGGTAAGACATTACTGAGTTATTTCTTCGCAGGGATGTGTCAGAACCTGTGGCCTAAGATGCTCTGGCTTTTCCTTCTCCTCCACCAAATCCCAGGATAGAACACAACCTTCAGCCTGTGCCATCACACCCTCTGTGTATTGTCCCTACTTCTCCACCTCCAGGGCAGACAACATTCTGTCCTTTGCATCATCATTCTCTCAGGTTTTCTCACCTCAGTCAGACTCCTCCTCTCTCCTCCTTATTTCTCTTTATTCACCCCAGGCTGTGAGCCAAATGCCTCAGGTCTGGTAGTAAACAAACAAACAAACAAACAACCCCACTACAAACAAACAAAGCAAAACAAAACCAGAGAGGGGAAAAATCTCCCCAACTCCAAAGGTCTGCATAGGATTAAACCCCATTTGCCCCAGATGGCTTGGAGACAAGAGTAAAAGAGAATTCAGATACAGAAGGGCAAGACAGTCAGACTTTCCAAGTAAGCCGGTAATGGCAGAAAACATACTGGGCTAATATCATTCACACGGTACCAATGCAAATTACTGGTGCTGGGGATCAAGGCTGGGATTTTCAAAAGGGTTAAAGCTCATGTTTTTAAAAGCTCTTTATTAACTTAGCAGTCAAAGTCCCATTTTCAAGAGGAAGTTAAGAGCAAAAACCCCCTTCTGGAGTCAGTCCTAATTCTACTAGTTAGACAGGCATTCCCAGATCCTGACTTTGCCAGCCCCTCATTTTCACTGGGAAAGTCCCCAGGATCTCTCTCAGTGTGGGCAGGCACAGGATGTGCCTTGCCAGGGTGATCACCCACTGAGTTGAGTGACACAAGGGACACACAGCCTGCCCAGATGCTGTGCTTAGAGCTGCCCTCTGTGACAGGGCTCAGAGGTACTGGGCAGCTGTCCCTTGAACCCTTCATCCCAGCTCCATCATCAGCTGAACATGGAGCAAGATTTAACTGAGGGCACTCCCATGGCCAAAGGTAAACACATACCTGTTTCTGGCCAGAAAGGTGGTGTGGGAAAGCCCTGTCCTTCCCTCTCCCTGTGCATGTGCTGGGCTGGGCATGCCCAAGAAAACTCCAGAATTCTTCCATAAATGCTAATATCTCCCTCACCAAAATCAGTGGCACTTGCTCTCTCCCAAGTAATTTAGGGTACAAATTTCAGAGGTATCTTAGGGCCAGAAGTTTACAGATATTGACTTCTCCAAACTACACTCACATAAAATGTTTTCTGGTGAATTAGGAACACGGGCTATCCATTTTCAATTGAATTTGCACCTTTGAGCTCTAGGGGTGCTTTTTTGAAAGTCCCAGTCCTGTAAACACAGCCAGCAATGAGCACCAAAAGACTGGTTTTGAAATAGTTCACCATCCCCACTGGAGGACACATTCTCACATGCACCCCAATCCCTGGCTGGTACATCAGTGGAATGCCCAGATGTTCAAATATGCCAAGCACACCCAACCATTCTTCACCACCCAGTATTCTCACCAGGGAGGGCAGAACTCAGCACTGCTTTTCTGAAGTGAGCTTGGTGTTGAGATCTTTTGAAAGCCAGGCCCTACTATTTACTATTGCTCTGAACAGCTCCAGTCATTTAATATTTGCTGGCAGAAACTGTACCTTTGTCTGCAAGGCAGCCTCATCTTCCTTTTCAGACATAATTTCTGACTTCAGTAGCAATAAAGGTAGATTAACCAGCTATTTTGAAAATCCAACCATCTATACCATGTCACAGAAACTCAACACCAATTAAATTTTGGATCTCAAATCTTTTCAACAAACTGGCAGTTAATGATCCATGAGCAAAGACTGTTTGACAAGCATAGCTGAAATGTAAAGCCATATGTGAAAATCACCATCTTTTCACACACAACTTGTGAAGAGAAAGAGGAAAATATGAATCAAATTAGCTATCATTATAAATAGTGGTCTGGAAATGAATCGCAGATGTTTTGATGGAGAATGGATTTTTTTCGTAACACAATTCTTCTGAAAAGTGCCCATTCTGCATGAAAAGGATCCTTTTTTTCCCTGAAGAAACTGATTGTTCAAAATATTTAAGTATTCCAGCCATGCACAAAGACATTTTTGCATGTCTTTGCAATGTTCCATGGGAGTTGGATTTTGTTCTTTGGTGTTCATCTAAGCCAAACTCCTTAAGTGAATTACATTTCAAATGTCATATATCTATTATCTTTAAGGGAGGAGACCACAGAGGATCAGTCCAAATAGAAGCCAGGTTTAAAGAAGCTTAAAGAAAGAAGTTTAAAGCCAGGTCCTATGGCAGCTTTTCCAAACAGAAATATTCTGGTCTTTCACGTTCCATTTTCTGGTTATTAATCTTTCTTTTTTTCTTCTCTATGGTTACAACTTTTTTTCCTCACTCTGTGTTTTTGCCAGACATGAGTCAGTAACAGCCATGTGATAAGCAGAAGAGCAATTGGATAAAGGTCACTATATCATGTACCCTTGGCCAGCAGCACTTGGAGTCATGTCCATCTCTGGGGCATAACTAAATGCAAACTAAAAGAAAAAAATGCCTGAAGTTTAATTGAACATGCATTCAGAGTGGCCGGCTATTAAGAAATAGTACTTATTATTTGTGGGGGATGTTGGCAACATGAAATTAAGAGAACAAGGTGATAATCTTCACAGGGTTGGGCAGAAGGAATTATTTATAGCCAGTGGAACATGAAGGTACTGTAAGAAGGGTTGGAAATTCAATTGTACCTTAAAACCTTTGACAATGAATGCTTACAGATTTTAGTTCCCAGGCATGACAGTGGAAAGCGTGAGGGATTTTCAGTACAAAAACACTTTGATGACTGAGCTGGGAAAGCTCCACAAGATAAATGACCAGACTGGGCCAGTACATTTGCATGTCTCATTTTTGGAGGATGCACAGAAGGACTCTGAACCCCAGGCAACAGTAAAATCAACAGCAAAGCACAGGCTTGTCCAGATTCTCTTGCTGACCTGTGGAAGAAGATGCCTGCTCTCCTCTGATGCACTGTGTGGGCTAGAGCATTAAAAATCCTGATCCCTTCAAAAGAGGAACACTGAGCAGCCTCTCCAAAGGGAGAACCAGAACAGTGCATAATATGGCATGACTCCTTCCAAAGATTTTTTAATCAAGTAAAACGGAAAAGTGGTAAAGCCCAGAATAGACCTCGGCTTAATAGATTTTAATAAGAAACAAAGAAGGCCCTGTTTTGCACTATATTGTTCAGGCTTGCCTTTAGGCACATGCGGAAAAATGTTTACTAAATAACTCAAATGCTTAGCAATGAGATGCATTTTATTTCAAACTGAATTTTCTGCAAGTGTACACACGCCAAAAGGGAAGCAGAAGGTCATCAAATGATTGCAGGTACCAATCTGTCAGTGCTATTCTGCAGGCACAAACCCCTCCATTGCACCAAGAATGAGCCACATGAAAACCCAAACCAAACTGATTCCTCTCTCCAAAAAAAAAAAAACCCAAACAAAACAAAAAATAAATAAATGAACAAACCCCTCAAAAACAAACAAACAAACAAACCAAACCCTGAAAGAAAAAGTGTCCCACCAGCCATGCATTGGATGATTGTCTGTTTCTACAGTAGGGCCATGATCCAAGCTCAGTCCTCACTCTGCCAGGTGAGCAAAGGCATTTGAGAAGTGCCTGACCAGAACCAGATGAAGAATAGCTCCCTCTGGCCTAGATTAATTTGCTTGATATATTTCAAGCAGCACCTTCAGCCCACTCAGCCCTTAAGCCAGTCCCAAAACCCAATGAAAAATAGGACTCAAATGCCCTCTCATCTCCTCCTCCATCCTCAACAAATCAACAGTAATGTTTGTAGCTGGCATAACTGAGTTTTCTTTAAAAATAAATGTTAAAAAGCCCCCAATATCCAAACGGACTCATTATTCCAAAGGATTTTAACTTCAAGTAAATGTCTCATTCTTTTGAAAAAACACCTATCAAAAAAAAGTCTGATCTCCTTTGCATAGGACTCTACATCTTGCCAATCAGACTGAAATACCTGCATCTCTAAGTCACTTTAAAAAATAAAAGGAAAGTGCCTTTTCAAACATTGTTCTTGCATATCAGATCCCCCACCATAATGACATGGTTGGAGCTTGAAACTAATGCCAGGCAGACCTCGGGCAGGGCTGAAAACACATAGAAGGTACAACATGTACCTGCCAACTGCACCATTTCCAACTAGTCTATGGCCTTTTTAAGTTATCTGCTGCCTTAGTCATCTCCTCCTTGTGCTTTCCCATTTTCCTACCAGCCACAGTGAAATCTCAAAGGCTGCATTAAAAAAGGTGGTACTTGCAGTACACTCGACCTTTGAACCACATGTTGCTGAACAGCTCGCTGCTATTTTAAGTAGAATGATCAAACATCCTATTTCCTGAGATAAACACAGCATGCTGAGGTGACATATTTCAAAATCTTCTGTTGTTTGGAATAATCACTTTCTGAGAAGAAAGCAGTGATCCAAATCCCTGCTAGTAATGAGCAGGAATGCTGCCTGAGTATTATCAGTGATCCTGCAGTTACCATCCTAAGATGTCTGTAACTACTGCCAAAAACAACACCACATACCCATTCACAGAATATTCCCAACAACTGCAAGTTTGTTCCTGACTTCAATATCCCTTTTAGTCTGAAAAGAAATTACCACAGTGATTTATTCTATAGATGTAGTGCTTCCTGTGGGTAATCAAAGTCTTCATAAGCATCTGCAGCTTCAATTGCTTAATTTCTACTGCTCTGGAGAACACACATGTGTGTAAAGGAGCCAGCTGGACTCTGCTGGTTATTTGTGCATCCTCACCCAGAATCCTTCCCATCAGTTACAGCTAAAGTGATTTATACTGTGGTGGGCCCTAGGGGGACTAGGCAGGACCAGGGCACTGTACCCCAGCCTGCAGAGCTCAGTCCGTATGCACAAGGAGCAGCAGATGCAGCAGGGCAAGGGACTCATGAAACATCTGGCAGCAGTGAGCCCAGACCGAAGATCTTCTCACGGGGGAGTTTTGTCAGCTTCAAACAGCCTCTTCCCCAGGATAACATGGGTGGCAAGTTGAAAGCCACTGTTCTAGATCCTAGGATTTCTCCTTTTGTGGCAGTCATGGCTAACCACGCTGACTCTTGGGGAATACTGCAGGAGAACACCCAAAGTCAGATCAGTGGCTACTGGCAGAGCGAGGACATCCAGCTGATGAGCAGCTCCCATGGGATTCCCCCTGCTAGCTGGGACCAGACAACCTGATGGCTCAGCCCTTTGGAAGATGCAAAGCAGAAGGACTCATTTTGCATATGTGATTTGTACAGCCAGGACACTCTTGCACAATAAAGCTTCCCTCATTCATGTGGACTAGATTCAAAGAAAAATGTCAGCGAGAGCCACTCCATTTCTTCAGTGGATTTGAATTAAAAGAACAATTTTGAAAGATCAGTTGGTTTTCTCCAGTCACAAGACCACATAATGTCCTTTAAGGACACTTAACTTAATTCTGTTTAAAGGCTGCTACCTTTCCTGAGCTAACAGGAACTGTGCACTCAGCAGCTTTTCCTTATGTGAAACTCTCCCTAAATCAAATGGGAAGGCATTTGCATATGAGCTCCAGGGAGGCAGCATTTGTCATCCTCATTTTCTATCTCTTGACATGATTTATCAGCAAACTAGAGAAAACAGCCTTTTGTATATTTTTGTACAAAACAATTCAAATACTGAGGAAAGGGGAGGTGCTTTTTCACGATCTAGAGGCAGAATTAATGTCCTCTGGATACAATGACATCTGAGGGACATCATCAGCTGCTCAGTGTTTAATACGGGATGCTGGTAGCTGCTTATGACTTCTAATGCTCAGGCTTGCAATCAAAGACATCGCTGATCTTGAACAGTAAAAATCCCTCTGTTTTTCATTTAAGAGTCTATGGAAGGTTTTTCCCACCTATTGACTTGCTGAAATTAGATGAATTTTTCTCAAACATGAGATACCTTTGTATTTCCAGGAGCACAGACTCAAGCTTCTGCTGAAGATGGGAGTTTAGGATATATCCTCACTGCCTCTGGCGAGCAGGACCTGAGTTAGTTGGGTCTAGACATGAGCAGCCACAGTACAAACCAAGTGTATCTTTATGATCCTACCTCACCACACAGCTCTCACCCAGGGCGTCTCTGGGGAACTGGCCTTTCTTTTAGATGAAGAGTTGTAAAAAGACAGAGAAGGACAAGCCAGATTGGAATGACTTAACTTCTACCCAAAGTGTGACTATTCCAAACCAACCCAAAGCCCATATTCTAATCTTGCTCCCAGGTCTGTCACTGTCATCTGTGTTGATGAAAGTGCCAAGCTCACTGCAGGGTTTTGCATGGGACACAGAAAATAGAAAGGACAAGTACTGAAAGCTGTGTGCTGAAGGCACAAGCTGCAGATCAAAGGTGCCATGATAAAAGAGAGTTTGAACATAGCAGAGCTTGCAAAGTGACATTTGAGTTTTTCAGAAAGCTAAATCTCACAAAAGCCTATCAGCTTCCCAACAGCAACATTGCTGAGAATGCAGCTGCAAATGGGTCTCCTACAAGCAATCAGCTGTGGATCTCCACGAAAAGGAAGCTCCAACAAGCTTCTCAGATCTCTCTTCAACTTCTAATCAACTCTAAAGAACAACAAAATTACAGAAGCAGGAAACCATCCTTCCTAGTCTTTCATGACAATCCTTTGAAACTGCTCCACTAAAGCAAATATTTAAATACTTTCCTAGTCATAAAATAATCTTGCTTGTTTCCATCAGTGTGCCAGTTTCAGACACTTGGAAAACTCTCACCTCAAGCAAAAAATACCCACATGCAGCTACTGAGCTCCGTTAGCTGTTGTTTGCCACAGGAAGCCCTCCTAGAACTGCCCAGATGGGTAGAAAAGGAAGGGCACCTCAGGACAGCCGAGTTGATGAGTGAAAGAGGAGTTGTGAGGTGCAAATGTGGGGTTTGATCCTGTCTCAGGGTACCTGAGTAATCCTGAACAGGTCACGGAGAACCTTGCTCTGCCTTAACTCTCCAGCTACAAAATGCAGTGGTAATTCTCCGCCTCAGAGGAATACCACGGTGCTGCAATCATGAAGACTCAGCTACTGTGGGGCTGCAGCACTCATAAATATTTAAAGAGAACGAAATCAGAAGGGAGCAAAAGACAGGGGGGTTTAATCCACTTCAAATTTACTTTTTCCACTATGAGTACAAGTATGGAATTGGTAAAACCAAGTAATCTGATCTTACTGCAGTGATGCCACAACAGGCAATGTTAATCATAACGTTAGGGCAGCTGAGTGTGGAAATGTATTTCTTTTTGGCACAGTCTGTTCTGCTGGTTGTCACACACCCCCAGGAGTTGAATGAGTCAAGATATGGGAAAAAAAGCCCATCAACATGACAACACTCAGTTTGCCTGCTACTTTCATGAACTCTTCAGCTAAGCCCCAGGTTTTCCAACTCTCCAAGGTGTGGAAATAACATGTTTGCAGATGCTTCCTCTTTGCTCACACTGAAGTTGTAACTTGACACCTGGTGGCATAAGTAATAGGGGTCCAGAAAGATCTGAAATGAAGTCTGGGACTCACAGGTGCTAGCACTGACTACATGGCACACCCCATCCTGTAATGGATCCTGGAAAGGGTCACACCTTCCATTCCTCACATGAAAAGTAGCAGCAAAGCCTGCCTCCAACATGATCCAGATGTTTCGGAAAGCCAATTGCAGGTGTGGACAGTTACCCTGTGCCACATCCTCAGGTGATGTGAACTAATGCTGGACTTCCAGGAGGTTACAGCCCTGAGATCTTGGAATATGGCGTTCAATAATGTGATACGCAAGACTTCCAATGGTTTAACTGAGATCTAATAGCAACACTGCACGTGTGTTTTTCAGGACATCAAAATATTCCACAACTTAAGGAGCCCTATTCTGATGACCCCAGCTTCTGCCTTTCCCTTGACTGACTGGCTCTTTCAAGCAAAATCTCTTTAGGAGTGCTCAGACAACTCTAGGAAGAGCAAAATCATTAGCCTGATGTTCTATACAGTGCCTTCGTGGCAGTCCAGCATAGCAAGATCCTGCCACTTCAGCAGCAGGTACTCGATGCTGAGTACTCACATAGGACTGCTTAGCAGTTACTAAATACACATTATTTTGCAGAAAGCATAAAACTAACAAACATAATGGATGTTTGGGGTGAGACATGCCGTGACTGCTTTTCCACCCAATGCCATATGTGCAGAGCTTTTCTTTTTGGCAGTACAATACCCAGCGTTTCAAGCCCACAGAGACCCGAAGTTTATTGTCCGCCAGATGGGCTGTGAAATGTACACTGTTCATAATGGGATTATGCAAGTTGTCCATTGTTTGAAAAATAATCTCAGCATTATCCTTTGTACCATTTTAATGAGTTCCCCTTTTATACAAATTAGGAAGTCCAATTTTTCTTTTTAAATACTTGCTGTAGATATCTGCTTTCAGCTTTTCAAATGACATCTTATTCAGGCACATACTTCAACAGTATTAAGGAAAACCAAGGTTTTGTTGCACAAATGAAAGTACAAAGAAGATATTATAGTATGGAACTATACACATTCACTCTGATGACATACCTGTATTTCTCAGGGTCCCACAAATAATGAACAATATATAATGACGCAGTTGCTACGATTCATAGCTGTTAGCTCCAGTAGAAGAAACAACTACTTTTGGATACATTCCTGCAGTTCCTGATGCCAGTAAAATTGTGCTTAAATGATTACCTGAACTACAAATTGTGCAGATCACCTAAACTTCACACGGTGATTTACTTGTAGTCATTGACACTCCCAAGGATTTCAAAGAGTTAAACACAGACATCTTCAAAATTAGGTGACTCCTCATCATCAGATTTTCATATTCCTCTGATCAACCATTCTGCTCATCACTAAGAAACTGTGGCTTCACAAATAAAACTATGTGCCTTTAAAAGCAAGACTCAGCATGACCAGTGCTGTTCCTTGAGCTCTATACACTGATGTCTCCCATCTATCAAAGCTCTGCCTGTTTCACACTCATCCCTTGCTCATCCTCCTCTCTGAATCCTGATAGGAAGAGCCTTTGAAATCCACTGACACTTCATCCAGCAGTGAATATGGACCATGCTCTGGGATATGTCTTCAGCACCACCAGTGCCAAGCAGGGCAGGTCTGTGTCGTACACCACACTCTCAGATTTCTTGTGGGATCAAATGGTTTATTTGATTAAGCTCTGGGGCAGGTTTGAACTCAGGAAATTTAGTGTTATTTGGGAGTCAGGGCTTGGGAGAACTTCCAGAGCTCACCAAAGAAAAGATTCAAAGTTCTGTTGCTTGCCATTGGGTTTGGATCAAGTGTTCAGGAACCACTTCTCTTCTTACCACCACTGCAGAAATTACCTGGTCCCATGACAAGGTCCCAGATCCAAGCTGTGTCCTCTGCAAGGCACCACCAGGAGCACGTGTCATGTACTGTGTCTGTATGAAAAGGCCCTCGAGCTCTGACCTTCAAGGCATGCCAGAAGCCAAGGCCACTGGTGGCACCGTCCATCTGGACAGTCTGCTACACTTCTCTGGTATTAGCTATAGCTTGAGCTAATCTTATTAGCGCTAATGCAGCATCGGCCTGAGGGCCAAAGGGTTGAAATGTCCCATTTGCACACAAAACTAATGTGACGCTCCCAAGTAAGCGTGACCGAGCTTGGAAATGGTGCAGAACAGACATTTTGATCACTCTCTCAGAATCTTCCCCTCCCGCTCCCCCTGCCGTGGGGAATCAGGGCTGGAATTCACCCACAGGTGGCAGTGCTTCAGTGGCAAACACAGTCACGCCACAACCACGCTGGGATCCTGCAGAGCCAAACTGGCTGCAAAAGAACATAGGTACAAATGGCCTGGTGTTAATATGCTTCCGTAGTCAAAGCAGCTGTAAAATGAGTGAAAAAATGAGATAGAGTTTCTCTGGGTTAAAGATATTACAAGGGAGAACAAGAGTGAATAGTGGCCTGTAGCCACTTTGAACAAAGTAAAATGTGGAATATTACCTGATTTAAAATCATGAAATTGAAAAGAATTAACTGATAGACATTTTTCAGTTCCCCTCCAACTAAGAGGAACGAAAGGATTTGATAAGCTACGGAAACTCACTTAGAAAAAACCACAGCAGTAATTCTGGCGATAAGGAAGCAGTTATTTTTCTTGAAAGAGTTCATTGTTCATAAGTAATTTAAGGACAAATTCCAATTCAGGAAAATACATTTCGTATCAAAATTTAATACAACATCCAAGAGTGACAGGAAATCTGGGGCAGCAGGATTAATATTTTTTAAGTCCAATTCTTACAGTTTATTTTTAATATTGATTCATAAAACTGTTGCTTTAGTCAAACATTTTTGAAGCTGTGATTTGCTAGTGGTTTGGTGCCTTTGGGGAGGGGGAGAGCTTGAAAACATTCTTGGCTTGGCCGGAAGGTATGAACTTGTTCCTGCTTTTGACCTCCTCTGTGCTGTACGAATTCAAATATTGGTGCTGCAGTAGAAAAGTGACATGAAAATGTAGAAAAACACTTGAGCAAGGCTCTGCTGTGTTAGATGTTGCATAACGGCATCAAGTACCTTGTGTTGGCAATAATCTGAACATCTCCATCTTTTTTCCTCTCCAACATTCCTCAAATAGTGCTCAGGACTTTTTAAGACATTTACTTTGTGTCTTTTTCATTCTGAGTAAGCTTTAAAACATCTGGTGTTTTCCAGGTTTTCTCTACATTCATTTAAAACTGGAAATTTAAATTCTCCTGTAAGTCCTGGAGTTCATGCGTTAAGAAAGTCCATGACAACTGACAAACCATGAAAAAAGAAATGTATGGCAGATGCAGGCCTGGTTTATTCTGTTATAACATGAACACTGAGGAACTGTTTGTGTCCCAGGCAGTGGGAGGCAGCTGACTGAGGGAACCTGGGGCAGGGCAGAACCACAGTCTGGGCTGCAGAGCAGGGCTGGCACAGCAGGAGAAGGAAACTCCCCGTGCTCAGCCCCCTGTAGAAGGCACCTCCCTTACACACGGTGTCACCACCCCAAGAAAGGGTCGTCACTGGCTCAGGTTCTTCCCCTTGCACTGCAGGTTGGCAGGGCCCTCTTGCAGCTAGATAATCAATCCCTTCTTTTCCTCCTGGCTTCATGATGACTCTTTGTCCCAGACCACTCCTTCACTTTCTCATTTTGCCTCTCCCTTTTCTACCATTCCTTTAGTAATGGTTAGCCATTTAAAACTTCCAGCAGGCAGCATTCAGTCACCCAGCAACCTGATGGTGCCTGTTTGCCCTAGGAATGGGCACAGAAAAGGCAACAGCAAAGGAAGCTTTTCCATGCACTATCCCACTCGAGATGCTGAGAACCTTGACCTGCAGGTCTTCTCCCCTTAGGACACGAGAGTACTTCATTATTTTGTAGCACCTTTAGGTTGCTCAGTGAGAGCTACAGCATCAAACAGGGGTGGGGCTCTCAAATGCTGCCAGTTGGGATGAGATCATCTGGCCAAGGACACAGCCCAGAGACCATTTGCTTTTACCTGGACTTGAAAGGCCTCTTCGCTTCCAGCCAATAACCAAACCCTACTTGATTCACACAAATGATCTGCTGATGAGGCACTTCACATTTCATTATTGAACCTCTGACCCACCCATTGTCCAGATCCTAATTTTCCCCTGAACAGTCCAACTGGATACCCTAACTAAGTCAAAGCACAGTGCCCAGAAGCCACATGGTGCTGACTTTCCACTGCCCTGAAAGGCAAATCCTGCACTCATATAAATATTTCTGAGCTCCATGTCAATAAACAGGCCCATCATGGAAGTGTAATAATAACTGAACCATGCTCCAAGACATTTCACATTGCTGGAGAGGTGCAAAGAGTCTGCCGTGTAAATAAGAATCAGGTTGGTAATTTTTATGCATGCTCTTGTTTTCAATTACATTTAGATTTGTTTCAGTTAAAAATGAAGCTTGAACTGATGCCAGATTTCATTTTTTTTCAATCCAAACACATTCCAGATTAGCTGTGAACAACAGTTATTCTTTTCCATTCTCAGCCTACCACTTTTAAAAGGACACAGAAGACTAGCTCAGATTTAGGATCTGCTCCAGTGGAGAGGACCTGATCTCCTGCCATGAGCACAGGTGCTTCTGTATTGAAGCATTAATCAACCCAAGTCCCATCTGACCACTTTATTCTGTCGGTATGGCAGGCAGTCAGCTGTGGGCTTTCTTCAGAAGCTCATGAGGTCACTCCATCTCTTTAAAGCAGAAATAATGACTCTCCAGCAAAGGGTGAGAGTTGGCAGCTGTGATGTTGAGATGATGTAATTGTACACAGTGGTGATGTGAGATTTTTCTTGGTTCTTAGAAGCCAATACTGCAGAGGCAACCATGCTAACAAGAGTATTTGCTTAAAATTTTTGGACGAGAAAGGAAACCGAGTTTCTTGCACAAACCAGCAGTGATCATAAGAGAGTGAAAGGTCGAGAATTGGCTGTCAGAATTGGAGGCAGTCAGGGCCAAGCTCTGGTGCTGAAAACACAAGGTAGTGAGCAGTGCAAAGAGCTGGCTGCTCCCCTGCACCAACACACACATCTTTATATCCTGAGCACCCTGGGCTACCTCCCTCTCCATGCCTCCTCTGCTAACAGCTGGTTATCTGCTGAGACTTGCCATGGGTAAAATGAGAGGATGGAATTATTTGCTATTAGCAGGCTCCCCCAGAGTAAATACACTGTGTACCTTGGCAAAATGGGGTGGACACTTGACACTGAATCAGCTTTCTTGGGTTTATTGGTGTGGGTGAATTTACTGAAAAATAACTACTTTTAAAAAAAGCCATGCTTCTTTTTTTCTACAGCTAAAAAGAGGAGCCTGGAAGGACTAGGCAAGTTGAACAACTGGATAATGAAAATACCTGGTCACCTGAAATCTGGGAGATTTCAGGAGCTGAGCATCTTGTAGTACCCCAATCCTTTACTTCTTGGGTTTGAAACACTAGAGTGGTATTTAACAGAAACAGGTAGTGCCTGTGAGAAAATGCTGGGCTACACTCATCTGACCAAACTTTCACAACATGGCCCATTCCATTAGAGCTCCTCATTGCTGCTGTACAGATGCTGCTATTTTTAAGTGGGGAATAGAGGAACTCTCAGCTCCACTAAACTTCCCAGTCTGCTGTGCTGCTGGAGTTTGATTTTAATAGAAATGACCTCACAATCCTCAAGAACTGAAGGTTAAAAAAAAAAAGGGGTAAACAGAGGTCACTTTGCTAACCCTTAATGAAGTAACCAGGAAATCAGGGCATTTTCTGCAATGGTGGTCACTCTGAGAGGCAAATAAAACTTCTTATGCTGTGCCACTGTGTCTCACTGGCTTTTGTGCTGTAACAGTTTGTGAGGCACAACATCATGTTGGTATAAATAATTCTTGTCACACTAAACTCCCCCATGACCTACACAGATTCAAAGTTGTGCCTTATGTCATCCAAAAGGTAAAAACCCTCAACTGAAGGCTGCTGTGACCTAGCAGTCAGATTTCACATTACAGGGAACACTTGCAGAAGAGGAGGGGGGAGAAATATAGCAAACCTTTTTCTACTGCAAATTAGGAAGAACTGGACTCACAGATTTTTTAAAATCCGAGAGATTATTTCCAAATAATGGTAATAATACTCTACTTGTTTCATATTTGCTTTGAGTTGCTTTTAGATTTTGTGTGATTTTCTTTTCCCCAGGATTAAAGTTAGCTTACAGAGTCCTAGAGTTATCTTATTACTGTAGAAGTATTGGAACACAGATAACGTAATTCCTGGGAGAAAAAGGAAACTTAAAAGCTTTTGGGTTTGGTTTACTTCTATGAACATGGATGATTGGCATTTCTGTTAAAAGGGGTCTGTTGAAGAGCCTTTTTATTTCCTTTCAGGTAATTTATCAAGAGCTCTTGACAAATTGTAAATACATATATATTTTTTTATAAATATATAAATAGTATATTCCCTGCCTGTGTTTCAATGTTGGACTATATAAGGATTCAAGATTTGTAATAAAAAAATAAGCATAATCTTTGCATAATACTCATTATTTTAGTCTAATTAGTGTAAATAATTTTGCCATTGATACGGGTAGTTATCCGAAAAATTGAGCAAAATCAGTGGATGTGGCAGGTGAATCAGCTAATAAAATACAACGATGTTTAGGAGAGAAAGATCAACTGCTCAGGGTTGAGAACATCCACTCTGGCAACGGATTCCCAAGTCCCACTGCAGTCTGTCACGTAGATGGGGCATGGCAGCACCTCTCCCTTCAGAAGAGGCAAATTCAGAGTTCACATAGCTGTTCTTTAAAGCTTCCTCCAGGAAGAGAACTGGGAAAACCCAATCCAATCTAATATGTAGATATTCCATGTTAGAGCTCAGGGCCCTGAACTACCCTGATGCACCACACACACAGACAGAAGAGTTACGTGGCTTATCAACCGCTGTATATTTTCCTACTGAATCATAATTAGAGATTCTCCTTTACTGGTGCTGCTCAGTAATTCTGTGATGAATCACAGCATTCACCAGACCTCAGAGTGTCATGTCTAAAAGGGAAGCACCATCTCACATCTATTTCTTTTATCAAAAGGCCACTAAAACACCTTATTTCCTGTAGGCTCCTGCCTCCCAATGCCCATGGAAGGAGGCATTTTGCAAAAGGCCAGGCTGGGTACTTCCTCTGCCCAGCTCCCAGGGCACTCTCAGGGAGCCCACGCTCCCAACCAGAGGCTGCAGGCTCTCAAGTCATTTTCTGCACTCAAGTTGCTTGAGAAAATATTCTATCACTTCCCAAGCTAAATCAAATGAATGAACATGACTCAGATTTGCTTTTTTCCAGCTTCTCTGCCCACCACAGAGACTCCTGAGCTGGCAGAGGCCAGTGTCATTGCACTGAGGTCAATGGAACAATGCCCACTTATATCAGCTGATGATTTAAACTTCTAGACTTCCTCTCTGGCACACATTTCTTTTCCACCACGCGTGGATGTAAAGCAGAGCCTAGAAAAGAGATGAAAATACGCACAACAGGTTTAAACTCACACTTCCTCCCTTCCAGCTGCATCACAACAGCAGGAATTTGGCAGAAATCACTTCAGTATAGCCATGTGTCCCAAGGGAAGGAGGAATACCCAACATGTCCATGGTAAATAGATACCAGCACAGAGCCACAGCATAGCTGGCATCAAGGAGAGGTTCTGACTAACTGCCAGCTTTCCCAGCTTTCCTTCTGTGCACAAATAAGCACTTGAACAGCTACATGGAAGATTCAGGGTGCAGAAATGGGCAACAGACTGTGTGAGGGGCCCTTCCTTGCACAGAGGAATTACTCTATGGGGAACTCACAGGCACTGTTGGCTGAGGTAGCTGCGTACTGCTGGAGCACATTTGGGGAGGGATTCCAGCTTGACTTCTGCAATGATTGTCTTATGCCCTCAAGCATGAGATTTTATTACCCTTATCTTGGCAAGCATGACATTACTTATTGGCCACAGCATGACTGCAGAGAGGGAGGACTGGCTTGTTACTATTCCCCACTGGGTGGCTGCTAAGCAACTGTCCCAAAAGTTGAAGAGAAAGGAGAGAATGTCTGTGAGATCATTCCTCAGCCCATCTACTTCCAGCTAAAGCCTAGGGAGCACAGTCTGAAAGGAAATAATGACCCCAGGGACCCAAGTGACCAGGCATCTCCTGCATTTGGAAATCAGAGTCACCTGGCTGGTAAACAACAGACAGAGATGTTCCCAACAAAAAGGAGCCATGCAAGGACAATTCTGAGTCCTCATTTCTGCGAGGCTGAAGTCTATAACAAACTGAAAAGTGCATCCTAACTTGGTGCTTAATTAATGCTGCTTCAGACATGTTTTGCACATGGAGCAATAGTGACATAAAGTGGCCTGGTGGGTAGACGGTCGAAGCATTTCCAAGAGACCAGGCAGTGTCACAGAATCACAGAATGGTTTGGGTTGGAAGGGATGTCAAAGATGAGCTGGGTCCAAGACCCGTGCCATGGGCAGGGACACGTACCTCCAGACCGGTCTGCTCCAAGGCTCATCCAGCCTGGCCTTGAACACCTCCAGGGATGGGGCAGCCACAGCTTCTCTGGTTCCAGTGCCTCCCCACCCTCACAGGGAAGATTTTTTTCCTGATATCCATTTTAAACCTATTCTCTTGAATTCATTCCCTCTTGTCCTGCCACTCCAGGCCCTTGTAAATATTCTTGCCCCTTATAAAGTACCTTATAAAGTTATTCTACCTTATTCTTTACAGAAGGAACAGCTGTACATCTGGTAATGGTGAATTGCCCAGAATCACCTGGGAGCAGGGATCTGAAACATTGCCTGCTCCTTTCCATAAGCAAGGCTTCCCAAGCAGGAGAAGCAATCAGAAAAGCCCAGGCTTAAATACATATCAAAGCAGGAAAGGTTGTGACAGTATTATATTCCACCCAGATACTAGGATCTCTATTGGAAAATAGAGATATATCTATTGGAAAATAACCAATACGAACAATAACAACAAAAACTCACTCTTATTTCAGTCAATATGCCCACAGTCTGATATCCAACTGCCACCTTAGATCAGAACAGGAAAATGAACCTTTGGAGCAATGTGAACAAATGGAAGGAAAACATAAAGGATCATTCAACTGTCTGATCTTCCTGCCAGGACCATCCGATCACTTGAAATTGTCTGCAAATATTGATCAATAGCTCCGTATCAGATGACACAATGAAATGTCAGCACAGACAAACCAATTTTTCACTGGAGTCCTTTGCTGCCCATTGTATTTCCATATGCTTATTGTTTGAGGGGTTTTATTCCAGTTCTTACAGGAATAGATGTGTCCCCAGGCACCACACAGTGACAGAAATTCGGCTTTCTTCAGGATTATTTGACGGACTTTTTTTTGTTAACATCATAAACATTAGATGTAATTACAGGGAAAGCCATGTACATTACAAAATATGAATTAAGGTTTGTTTTATAGATTAAAAGCAGATCAATATTTAGCAACAACATTCTTGAATATATTTTCTATAATTACAATATGACATTGATTAGTAATTCAAGCTGGAATTATGGGTCTTGGATTTATTATCCAGTAAACTGACAGGGAAATGCCTGCCCTATGAAACCACAGTTCTCTGAGTGAAAGAATAAAAGCTCACAGCTGGGCCCTTGATGGCTTCAGGAGCATCACTGGTGTGTTAACAGCATCACCAGAGCTCTCTGGTGATACTGTCAATGGTCAGAACTACGTAATAGCTGGAAATTTCAAAGATTTGGGGGAGATGATTTTAGAAAAAATGAAATATTTTAATACACTTTGCTTCTCGCTGCTAAACTTGGTTTAGTACTTCAAAAATTTGTACTATATTATATATTTATTTAGGTTTTGGTAGTACACAGTATAACTGTGAGCATACAGAAAAGGCAGCAAATCTTACTTCTATCAAGCAATCAGAAATTAATTTCAGCTAATCACAAGTATGCAAGTTATAGATACACATTAAAGTGCTCTCTGTTTGCATCTGGCTACCTCTAGATTTAGAACATGAAGAAAAATGTCAGAAATAGAAAACAACAATTAATAAACTTAAAACTGCAACAATCAGAAGAGGAATGTAAAGACAGAACTACTGAGAGAAGCTGCTTTACAAAGAGTTTCGAGGGGTTTTCTTCTCCTGAAATTTTGAATTTCCAAAATGATAGCAGATAAAACAGAACACAGAAAAATAAACCAAACTTTTTAGAATTTTTTTCCTTATTTCCTTTTATTTTTCTTTTCCTGGAGAAGAAAGGCTCTGTTTCTTTGCTACACAAAGACTCTTTCATTGCTTGGATCCTCAAGTGTTAAGCTAGTTGGTTACTCTGCTATCTATTCATACTGTCAAGAATGCCCTAAAATAAATCCAGTGTAAACAGGTTCCACAGATCCTTATGGCTGGACTTGCTACATGTGTAGGACAGAGCCATAGCCTTGAGATGGATCTGCCTCCACCTTCTGTTCTCTCTAAGACTCAAAAAGTCAAGTTTGACTTCAGCTAATGGACAAATGATTATGTCACAGCAAAAGGGAAAAATCCACAAGGCACCACATCTCACTAACCCAAACCCCATCCATTTTTTCCTGTTTCCTCAGCAGAACATCCAAAAGACCTTGTTCTACACTGCAACAAGCCTAACTCCAAAGGGTCCGGACAGCAGAAATAATGACACGGGTTTAAGAAGGTAAAAAATCCTTCCTGCTCTTTGATTAACTGGGCTTCTTGATGGAGTTAAGTGCAAACAGCTGCCTGGACTTCAACTGAAAAGCCTAAATCTAAACACTCCGTGTTTACATAACCCAAACTTCTAATCAGGCAGCTGGATAATCCACCCATTTAAAGTATCCCTAAGAGTTTCAGGGAAATGTGATTTTCTTACAGCTAAGCCAATCAACAACCACTTTAAAAAACTCCAGCTACCAAGTTACTACTTTGGAACAGAAGTCTCAGCGGGATGGGGTCACGACCCCACAGTGAATCACAAAGCAATTTTGGTGAGATCCTTCTCCCTTTCTTTTCCTTTTTTCTTGCACTATTTTTTCCTTTTTTTTTTTCCCCTTTGAGAAGTACAGATCTGAATCTCTAATTTCCTCTGTATTCAGATGCTGCAAGGTAATAAATGAGAGGAGGAGAAAAGCGTACAGGAGTGCTTACACACACGGTGGCATCTGCTCACAGGACCTTAATCTAAAATCTCGTGAAATCCGCCCCACATCCATCCAGAACCATGGTACTTGGGAAAGGCAAAGTACAATCACCACCAACAGTCTATCATATTTCCAGGGAAAAAAGGGAAAGAGAAGCAGGACTTAGGAATGAGAAGTTTTCACAGAAGAAAACAGTACAGATATTTACAGGATCAATTTTCCTTAAACTGACAGACAGGTAGGGATTCTGAGTTTAGGGCCCCATCTCATCTCACCTCACAGTAGTGTTTTACCACTGTAACTCATTCTAAGGTCAGGCTCTCAGTTTTGTTTTTGTGTTTGAATGAAGTATTTTCACCTTATTGCAGTTTACTTACCAGATACCACAAGGTTTGTCTTTATTTTCATAACTCAGTAAAGACCATGTGCTAAATCACATCCAATCACACCTGTTAGATAAGGAGAGTATGAACACAAATATTTTCCTGGGCCAATTCAAAGAAATTTTAAGTGTCCCCAAAAAAGGTGATGCTTCTTGGGTTATGCAGAGAAACATGGGGTTTGCATCCTGAAATACAGGATGGTCCTGGAGTTTTCTTGACACTTCTGCACCTCCACATCCCCACCTGTGAAAGGTAGATGGTGTTGGTGTTTTTACAGCCAAAACCATAAATGAAGTTGCATTTTAAAGTTGTATTTTAAAACTAGTGAAATACATTGAAAACAAGAACAACATGTAACTTTTTCCAAGCAGGAAGGAATCCTTTTAGAACATATGGTAATAAAAGAAAAGGACATGCTTTTACACTGATAAAATCTGGCCACAGAGGAAATAAACTTTATTCAGCTTTTCTTCATTTTGCCAAGACCCCAAGCAGAGCAACAGATACAGCACTGGAGATCCAACACTAGAGAAACCACACGATATAACCCCCTTCCAGATTACATGCTAAATATTTTAATTCCTAGCCAAAGAGGTTGAAAAGTTGGGGATTTGATTAAAAAACTGCCCTTTACTTTCCTCATCAGAAGCCAGATGTCCTCCATGCTCTGTTCTTAGCTATGCCCAGTTCCTATAGGGACTAGAGGGCAAATTACCTTCCCCCAGCTGAGCTACACGGTCTGCTCCTACCTACATCCCTAGAAATTTCCTATGCCTTCTTTAGGAGTCTACAGCTGCTTTCATCTTTACAGCTTCTTTTCCACTCCTGTGGCTGATCAACACAGAAAGCAGAAAGTCTGGAAAAAAAGAGTAGCAGAATCCAGCAGTAACCCCACAAGAGACGAAGTGGCAAGTGATAGGAAATTGGAAGATTATTTATAAAATACCAAAATAACTTCAGTTTCCTCCAGTTCTAATCCTCTTTTGCATCTTAAAGATGAGACCACCTCTATTTGGGTTTTCTTGAGATGTGTTTGAGTTTAAGGTTCCTTTTAATTACTTTTAAAATGTGTGAGGGTGATGGTTGGAGACCTCTGAGCTGCAGAAACAGAGGCACTTTATATTCTCCTCTCTGTGGACAGCCAAAATAATAGAAGTGTTATAAAACAAATAGCTGCATCATAAAAAATAGATACATCTGGAGTATTTGCTATTGAACAATCAGCCAAGCCCAAGCATTACCTCATAATTTTGATAATTAAAATAAAATGCAACAATTTCCAAGTGAAATATCCTTTCCACACACACATTTACACAGTCTCCATTTTCTGTATCTTGTTGATAAGAAGATGCAAGTAACTTTTTCAGCAAGAAATCTATCACATCAGACTCCTGTAGCCCCACACTTAGATTGCCAGACACTCTTGGACGTAAAAATCCTTTTTCAGTGTCTTAGCACAGTTGGCACGCTCATCCACAAGCTGAACCGACCAGTCAGTGAGAACTTGTATGTGAGAGTATGACCCATAGAGGCCATTGAAAATAGAAGGCCTATTTTAGCTGATGGCCTATTTTAGATTTTAGCTGTGCCAACCTTGGACAACACTATTTTTTGTCACTTTTCCCTTGACTGGCAACCTTGTTGCAAAAAAAGGCTGCACTGTCTGGTCCAATATTGGTGCAATATCTGACCCACACACAGGCTTGTTCTACACTGCAAATGGAAATACCAGTGTGAGAAGTCACAGCAATGGTTCTGTCTGCAGAAAACCAGGGGCAGAATATCTGGGTGTTTTAAGACAGAAGTTTTCCAGCTCAGCCCTGTGAGCTCACACAGTCCTGCTGTGTGCTCACAGCTGTCTCAGCCCCAGCTAAATCCAGTTGCTCTTCCACAGCCCCAAATCCTATTTAAGTTGCCTGCCTGTCCTGCATTCACACCAGCATGCAAAGAGCCCGCAGGCAGGGGCAGGGTGCAGAAGCAGATCCTGTCTGCTCACTGACTCTCTGTGGCACCATCCACAGAAGAAATGCAAATGCCTTCACTCCATAGGGGTTTCTAAGAGAATTTATTTGAAGCTTGAAAGTGATAAAGGCTAGTTATTCTGCAGAGTTTACGATTTTCCATAGAAAACAATTACATATTCAACATCTGCTTATCTTGTTCAAAAATGAGCTTTTGAAAAATAAAAACAGGAGGAACCATGATTAAATATCAAAACTCAGATTTTTTTAACATCTGCTCATAGAAATCAGAAGGCCACTTTTTTAAGAGAATAACACAATTTTATAGAATTGCAAGCATCTGTACTAAATGTTTGCCTGAGCTTCTGTGTAGCTGAAAACGGTTACAAAGAACAACCTTACAAACACAGAATCACACTGCTAAGATTGGGCACATCTTGTTCATAGTTTCAGTGGGTGTCCCACAGTACTTCTGGGGGCCACATAATGTACTCTGACCAAGGCCCTCTAAAAGAATTAAGTGTGTCTAGCCACAGCTACTGAAAAAAACCCAAGGAACCAACAACTTAAACCAAAAAACCTAAGGCAGAATTTTTAGACTAATCAAAAATACCACCAAACTATTTCACAGGCACACATCCATCCATTTCACAGGCACACATCCATTTTCCTATTGTTACCATTTGCTTGGGATACTCCATCATGGAGTATCCCAACCAAATGGTAACAATAGGAAAATAAAAACAAAACCAGAATAAATAGGAAAATAAAAATAAAACCACGATTTGATGTGCATAAAACAGGTTTTCACAAAAGAGGAGAAAATAGGTTTCTCACAGGGATTCCAAGTTAAGCTATCTACTATCCCAAAGGAGAACTAGCTACTGTCTGTCATCAGTGCACTACTAACAGTTTATTAGTCTGCTGACATCTCCATCTAGAAAATACTGGTAAATTGTCTCAGGCTGAGAGGCAACAGCCAGTGAGAAGGACTTGCTGTGATGTGGTGGTGGCAAGCAGGGTTTTTTAGACATCTCCACTTACTCTGTGATAAAATGCTTCCAAGATGGTGTCACTTCCCTCCCAGACGGCCCTGCTTTTCCTAGCGCCTGATACAGAATCAGTGACTTCTGTGAATCGCAGCTAATCTCAGGATATGTCACATCTGTAGCAGGAGGAACAGCTGAGCAACACTTGTCCAGGCATAATTGAGCCTCAAGATTGCAGAGCAGTGTGTGATTAATTGGCTGAAGGATTCCTGATAAAGGGGAAGAGGATAATGACCTGCCTGGGTCAATGGGAGGTGCTCTGCTTATCTGGAAGCATAACAGGCATTAAGAGAAATGCTCCTGATCAAGGTCACAGGGAACGGTGACAGATCCTGTGTGAGTGTGAATTTGAGGCATTTCAAAATCACATTCCACAGATGTGCACAGAGGAAGTGTGCTTAGGAAGAGGAATTTAATGCCTTTTATGGTTCTGGTTCCACGATCATTATTCCCAAAAGTATTGCGAGGAGCCTACTCTTGAAAAGATTCACTGAAGAACTTTGCAAGTACTTCCATGTCAGCTTGGAAAAGGTAAGACTAAACTAAGAGGATTCTCGCTTGATTTTTCATGGGGATATTCCGGCTTGTTCCAAGGTCCTCTTGGAAGCAAGCAGGCATTGTTCCCACATTGGAAAAGGGACAAGAGCCACATGGAACAACTTCTCTGGGCAATGGCTGTGGTGGCACACACGTGACTCTTGGTTTAGGAACTACTTTGGTTCCCTAGGCCTGCTCAACCAAGCTGAAAAGAGTAGGTATCACTTCTAATCCCCACTCCTGGCTTCCCAGCAAGCACAGCAACGTCCTTGGTGCACTCTCAGTGAAGGGAAGGCTAGGACATTTCTATGGATGGCCTTGTAGAACAAGTGCTGAGTACAGGTCCCCCACAGTCTTGTGCTTTAGCCCACCAGGATGTTTTATGAAGAACAAATATATCTTGTCCAGCAAGTTTGCAGCCGCAAGGTGCTTTAAATATCAGCTGAGTAAGTTCAGTTAACAAAACTATGCCACTCATTTAAATTAATAAAGGCTGCATGAAACAAAATAACATCTTTCTATGACACAGCAGCAGCCTGTTCTGCCATGCAGAGGACTCCTTGTGTCTTATGGACGCTGCATCTTCTGGGACACATCACCCTCAACAACCTAAGCAAATTTGCCTGTTCATATGGAATTACAGGGGGTCCACACTGGGCTGATCTAGCAGCCGTCCTCAACATTTGTTTCCTCAAACAGCTCTTCCTCTTCCCTGGGTTGATAAGAATTTCACCTCCATCAAACAGGTTTTTTAACTCTAAATATCCATGAAAGAGATTCTATGGGAGCCGAGCTCTTTACACTCCATGACTGCACTCCAGCTGCCTCTGGTCTAATGGTGTTTTTTTCATCTGCCGTACAGATTTTCATACACTGAGGTTACTGCTCAATTACATGTTGCTTGTGGAAAATTGAAAGGATGGCAGTTTATTGGAAATAAGTGTGAGGTAGAGTCTTACAGGGAGGGAAGTCACTCTTTGAAGCTTCAGTCGGCACTGGTTTATATAGGCCACACAAGAGAAGGTGTGGTGGGTCACCAGCTGACAGAAGAAATCAAAGAGTCATACTGGCTTTGGCACAAATACAAATGGGCAAAGCATCAACTAGAACAGGATTTTAGCCTTAATGGAAAGTTTTCCACTTCAAATAACCACAACAAGTAGGAAAAAGTTCTTAAAAGTCATTCAGGACCGAAATAGTCAGACCATGAACAGCAACAATGTTGAGTTTGCAACCTACAGCGTTTTCACACCTTTTTTATGCCCTCTCTGGGCAAAAGTGCCCATTTCAATGAGTGAATTGTACACTGCTAACGGTATGAGCCAGGCAAATGGGAGTTCCCAGTTCCACACAGTAATCCCATCATTTTCCAGGCCCATCTGCAGCACATATCTTCTGAGCCAACTGGAAATGCCCAAGTTGCCATGAGCAATCCATAGCCTTACCCCAAGAAAAAAAGCAGAATTCAAAGTGGGCAGCAGCACGAGCACTGCCCATCTCCAGAGAGAAAGCATTTGGCTACTTCCCTTTTTGCTCAAAGAAGATTTATGGCTGATCATCATACAATAAGTGCTGGGTAAGGGTTATTAATCTTTCCAAACCCACTTCACATTAGTGACTAATTCAAACTTATTTGGTGTATAAATCACACGGTACTAAAGCATTATGTTTTTCCTCCTCTTTGGCTGTAATTCTGAATCCTTGAGGTGTTCTTTTACAAACCCCTAAGCTATTTATGTGACTCCAAACGTGCTGAGCTGAACTCTAATTTATAATTTCACTTCTTGCTCATGCAGCACTTTCCCTGTGCCCAGCACCTGGCTTTCAAGTGTCCCACTTTGTAGTGCCCAGCCCTCTGAGGAGTTCTCAATAACAGAGCTCAAACCCAGCTCTAAAAGCAGCTCCCCTTAGTCCTACAGAGCACTCCAGAGCCCCCACATGCTACTGAACACAGAGATGAGATTAACTAAGGGACTTCGCAGGGTAGGATGCATACAGAAAAACTCAGCAATGTTTCTGAGCTTCATCCTCACACAAAGAGTTTGGCTGTATTAAAAATGCAAATCAAGTTATAGAGGGCACTTCCCTTCATGCTCTGGGGAGTGAGGTGTCCTCTAACACATAATGTACCGAAATGGAATTTTCCTCCTTCTCCCTTAGATGTGGCTGTTCCCTTTTACACTGTAACAATCACACAAGGAGAATGCTGCTCCCTGCATGTCTAGAACAGGAGTGTCATTTTTTCAGAATTAAGCCTTTGCAGAAGCCATGCAGATTGCTATTTTAATTCAGATCAACCTATGCCTAAACTCTGCTGCCACATGTGTGGTTGTTCTTCCAGCAGCAGCCAACTGCCACTGTCACAAACTCATAAAAACACATGTGATTTGGCTCCCTGTCAGGACATTGGCATTTATCATAAATACACAAGCTCTTCAGTTTCCTCTAGATCAGTGCTTGGGGTTTTTACCTCTGAGAGTACTGTTCCAATTCACCACTCTGATCTACACATAGGCTAGAGTCATTGATTAATTCAGCCTACAACCCTTATTCAAGGATTTTATATCACAGAAAATTACTCCACAGACTCTGTCTACTATTAAAAAAGCTGTACACTTGATTTTCTTTTATGGTATTTGTCATGCCTTTGGTTCTATCTGAGCTTTGCTATTAGACCAAAAGGACACAAACATAAAATATTTTCTCCGTACACTACAATCTTTCCAAGTTATTCTAGACAAATCTAAGTGAGTTAAAATACATCCACAAAAGCAACTCCTGGGTGTAAGACAGATGAAAAAAAAACCAGAATTACAGCTATTTCCATCAATTTCCATCCAGGTAATGACATCTACAGTTCTCATTTTTCTATAGTAAAAAGACAAAGCCTGCCAAGCGTTTGAGAACTGGGAAGCCACCTGTACTGGGACAAGGGACATGTTGGTCTTCTGAATGCTTAGAATGAGGAGCATTCAGGAAATGTCTGACTTTAGAGGCTCACTCTTATCTGTGGATAAGTATGTCTCAAAGCAAATAGATGTAATCATTCCTACTTTGATTGTCCAAGGTCATCTAGCATAGAATGAATGTTAATCCTCTGAAAGATTACTTGGTCTCACACAAGATGTGCTCTCTACCCTAAAGAGAGTAACGTTCTCTTCAGAAATATATACATTTGGGATTCACAGCATGAATCGAAAACTAAGTTTGTAAGATACACAAAAACAAAATAAAAGCAATTATAAATGTAAATTAAATAAGTTGCAACTTATCTAGACTGGCTTTTAAGGCATGTGCCTTGAGATTTGCAGTGCAGAAATAACATTGCTCTGACATCACAAGTATGCACTTCTGTGCATTGAGAAAATCCTGCTGTTTATTTGGAACTTTTGAAGTCTAGTATCAATATAGCTTCTTAGTCCCCAGAGTGTCCTCAAGGTCTGAGAACTGTGTTTTTAACTTCCATGCTTACTGACATTCCATTCAGGCTGTTTGGCTGTTCTCCCCATCGGGGCTCTGTCAGCCATTGCTCTGATTTCGGCACCACGGCACTTATTTGCTTTAGCCCTTCCTAAAGGCCTGTGCCAAGAGGTGTGGCCTGCTCTGGCAGTGAATTCACCCTCATGAGAACGGTGTTAACTTAGGAGCAGAAGCTCTTTGAGGGCACGTTTCCATCAGTGCAATCAGCACAAACCAAGGAAACGCTCAGTTAGGGTAGCGCTGCTGCTCGGGGTGGTTGTACCCACCGTGTTTTACAGCTCTCGCTGCCCGCCCTCTGTAACACTCACAGGCTGCCACTGATCCCTTTCCCCCTCACCTCCAGGATTCAGCCACGCTCAGGGCTCATCCTGAAGCACACCCACCACCATGGAGGCACAGGAAGCGGCACAAAGGGGAAAAGCCCATGGAGGGACAGCATGAAGCAGTAGCTCAGTGTCTGCTGAATGTAGGCATCCACACATTGCATCCCCCTCAGAGACACGATCCCGCAGAGCCCCGAGTGCACAAAGGCTGTTTGATTCCACTCCAAACAATTGCAGCTGTGCTCAAATAACAGACTCACTTAAAAGCTTCAAGAATTCCTTTTAAAAAACCCTTTGCATCTGTGACATTTTTGCTGTATTTTTCAAATCATGTTACCAAAAAAGGAAACAAAAAATTAATCAATGAGTTTATTGGTTGGAAAAGCCAGTAATTTTTAGCCTGCATTCAGAATATTTTAGAAAGCTTGTTATGCAACAAGGTGATGCAGGAAGAGGACATAAGGCTCTTCATTCCTGATTTATACTAATGTTGGATTTCCAGGGTGCCATTAGGGAAATGCAGGTGGTGTATGTCTTAGAAAATGTCAGCACTTGTTTTAATAAGGCAAAGGAGATTCAGGACTCGCAGGACCTGGCATTTTATGCCACCATCAGAACCAGAAATGCAGCCAGGAAACAGCAGTCCTCGAGATGGCACTGCACAAGTATGGAAAAGTACCAGACATACAAGTAGGACCTGGTCTTGGGAGGGGTGGCTAAATAAGGATAGACACGGTTTGGATTTCAGCACTGTCCAAGTCATTGCACATTGTCCTTACAGAGCAAAATGGAAAGGAGAAAAGCGAGCTGGACGCACCAACCTAGCTGGCAGGAGCACAGGAATTCTATTTTTTTAGCTGCCATAAAGACCTACTGAAACAAGAGCTTCCCAAATCTCTGCAGGTATGTCTGTGACTTTTCCATCATCAGTAGCCTGCTGCTTAGGGAAGCAGAGCATTAGGCTTTCTTTAAAGGAGCCTTAAAAGCCCCTCTGTTCACTTTCAACTATTCATCACAGTCATTTGAAGTTCTCTTTTGCACCCCTCCTTCCTCTTACTCACATCTGGTGCTGCATGTACTACGCTGCAACCATAAACAACGAAGGAATGATATGGAGATACTGGATGCTCTCTTCCAGTGTCCTCAAGGCCAACCTTCCAATAAAGTCCTTCCATTTTCACTACAATAAATACATAAGGGGTGGAGGGACAATGTTCCCCGTTCTAGAATGCAGCTTGTAAATAGCCCTTTATTAGCAGGCTCAGCAAACATATAGGCTAAAAAACAAATTGCATAGTTAAAAAAGAGGATTTTCTCCCTCAGTGAGTACATTTGCATTGAAAACTCCAGATAGAATAGACAAGAATTAGCAAAAGCTTTTTGGGAAGGGCTGATCTCTGTCAATAGTTGGGTCTCCTGGCAAAAATATGGCATTTGTATCTCCTACATGCCAGAGACTGAAGTGGGAGAAAGCTGCTTTTAATTGGCTTTGCTGCAGATGTATGATATGACAGAATGTTGTCCCAACAGACAGCTTATTAGGAGGTTACATGGATCATATCAGATGTCTGCACTTGGTAAGCATTTCTGTAGCTGTGTGACATTCTCTCTCTGTGCAAGCATATCCTATTCCATGACTGATTCATCTGATAATGGAAATGGAGGGAAAACTGCAACCAGTTTTGTCATTTTTCCGTGTAACAATTGAAATTTCCCTGTCAGCACTAGGCCTGTTACTTTCCAATTTCCATCTTCACCAGAAGTTCCTTGCTGCTGTTGTACAAGCTTCTCTGGAAAAGCCTTTTTAAGTGGAGACTTGAAAAAATGGGGTTTGGTCAGTGATCATTAAATGGTTCTTTAAATGCAGGATAATGGATTAGAGCACTTCCAGGCTAGGCAAACTGTGCCAAGTATGAGCACTTCAAACTCTAGAACAGAGCTGTGAAAACTATGCTGACCTCCTTTCAAAACTCTCTTTCCCACACACTTATGGTGAAAAAATCTCCAGAGAATAATACATTAGGGCCTACCTTCTGTGTAAAAGCTATTTTTTGGTTTATCGCTATAATACACTCATTCTGGGTGTTCTCTGAAGATGTCTTTGAGTTCCATTGTCTTGAGGAAAAGTACCACTGTAGTACTTATGTACTTGTGAAAACTGACCACAGGAACAAAGTTCCAGTTCTATGATCCACAACCTCATACAAACCAGGTCTTGCACACAACTTCAAAGAAATTAATCTCAAGAGCTTGTGATCACCCCTAAGTGAACTAATGGGAAATCTTTTTAACTGTCTCAGTGAATATCAGGCCCTTACCTTTCTTGACTGCTCATCCTAATTTCTCAGCCTTGCTTTACTAAAGACTCACTATAAAAAATTAATTGCATGCACATATAGCAAGTTGCCTGTGCACATGGACAGCAAATGGAATACATGAAACTCCAGAAAAACGCAGAAGCAATGTGAGGTAGTAAAGCATTTGGAGTGACTCCTGGCAGCGAGGCACTCAGAGGTTAAACTGGACTGCAGTGAAAGAAATCCCCGCTGAAGGGTTCATTTATTTACACTCCCATTAGAGGAGCCTACAAAGACATACATCAACAGAAACAAACCATTTTAGTACATCCATTGAGCGAACATCCATCAGTGAACACGATCTGTGCCAGCATGTCTTAAGAGTGACAAGGTATTATTATTGTAGTGCCAGAGGAGAAGGGGGGCAGGGGACAGAACAAAAGGGAGTGCTGATCCTTGCCTTAACAATGAGCCCCTATTCTCTTGCACTGCACCTGAGCTCCGAGGCTTCAAACCCAGCAACCTCTTTCCACTGGCCACTAACAGCTCCTCTGTGGTTTCCCTCATAACTCCCCCATTTCCTTCCAAGGAGCCTTCCCCTCATGGCATCTCTGACTACTGTATCACCTCTGCTAAATAAATGACATCACCTCGCTCATCAGCCACATGCAGCTTTACTCCTTCCCACTGTTTGCGCTCACTGTTTATTTTTTTAAGCACCTAACCCTCTATTAATCCTCCAGACAGCACAAAGGATCCATTTGCCAGAGACAGCGATTAGAGCTGTGAGCACTGAGGCTTCCTGGGAAACACCTGTTTCCCTCAAATAACCTGAGGGAAAAAACTCAGCAAGCAGGACAAACTGCTGGCAGAAATGGAGAGAAATGGGAGCGACATCCTGGTGTGATGAGACGGACCAGACCCCAAACGGTGGATGTCTTGCCTCCTTCAGTCACCAGTGCAGAAACACACTCAGCATCCACAATACCAAACCCATGTGCCTGCGACACTTGGTTGCTCCTGATGAACTGTGCCTCCCCTCTCCAAATCTTACAAGTGTGGAAATGTGTAAACTACTCAATGGAAATATTTTCTGCAGTTATTTCCTTTATTACTTTTTTCCTTTACCCAAAATTTATATTTAAAGAGACCAACAACATCTTAAAATTGGAAATATTTCAACCAGTTCCATTTCTGAAATGTCATCAGTACCAAAACTCAACCTTACCTTTGTTCCGGGTTTTGCAGGTTTTTCTTCCAACAGCACCAAACATCTGTCCCAATTTTGAAAAATGAGCATTTTAAGAGAGTATGAACAAGGATTTGAATTTTCATAATCATTTTGGTCAGTCATATAAAGGTAACAGGCAGCCTTTGGACACACAAACTCACGCAGAAAAGGTCAGTAACTGGATGGCTGTTGGATTTATCTCCTTTGAATACAAAGATAAGTGACTTTATACAAAAAAACCCGAGTGGCATAGCATGGCTGAGTCATTCTCTGTTTTATGAAATGAGAGAAAATTAGGTACCAAACAGGTTGTATAAGCACCACAGGCAATAACTAAAGCTGGAAGAAGGCCAGGCTACGTTAATAGCTGCCATTTGATCTCATTCAAGATCCCTGAACATCCAATGCCTGATGAAGTCAGTGGAAAGGCTCCTGCCCATCCCAAGAGGTGCTGTACTGGACCCAACACCGCTGGTGGACAATAGCACACACAACAAGGGGCAGAGCTGGTGCTACAGTACTCAGTTCAGCACCACACTGGAAAGCAGGCTGTGCTGACACTCCCCAGAACCATAGTCCAAGGCTGATCAGCATTTCCTCTTTCCAGGGGCATGTCTTCTTGAGTACTTTTAAGCCTCTGAAATTAATGGGATTATTCAAGGAATAATGCACCACAGAACCTGAATATTTATGGTAAATCTACCACAGTGATTTCTAATGTACTGTGATCCAAGAATTTTGAATAAAACATCAAGAACTCCAAGAGAGATTTTCAACTGATATAAATCAGCTGTTCCCCCTTTCAAAGCTATGGAGCTGCAGCCATTTGCAACTAACAAAACCACAGCTTACCATTTTCAAAATAAAAATATTTTTGCAGTATTTACAGTTAAGAGCAGACCCTTGCTTTTATTTTCTTATTGTAAAATAATAGTTCATTTCTTGTAAAATAATAGGTAATTTCTGAGCCACAAAGTGCAGGGGTTTTTAACTAATCACCAAAATTAGGCATTGTAAGACACTATTTAGATTCCCATTGGTTTCTTATAAGTTGCAGTGCTTATACATCAGGAATTTCTTCAAGAAAGCCCCAGAGGAAATGAAGGATGTATTAGGTAAGAAAGTGTATACACAGGAATAATATAAAACACACATTTTCTTCTTTTCTAAACGCTTTAAGAGCTGATGCTGTTAACATCACATGCATGTGTGTGTAATATATATGTAGATACACAGTTTTATCTATCGACCTGTATTGTTCTTGTAACAGTCACCCTTTCATGGGGCTCATCAGTCACAGGTTTTACTCACCTGATGGGCAATTTGCCATCGGGCTGTCCCATCTGTCAGCACACCTTATCTGCCTTTCTTCAGATCCATACTTATAAGTAAGGGAAGGTTGGATATCTGTCTCCTCCTAAGCACAATAAAATTAAAGATGGAATTAGCAGCCTGCCCTGGACACCAGGTTACATTCCACGCCACATGGAGGGCCTGGGCTGGAGTGGCAGGTCCCTTGGGACAATGTAGGAGCCCAAAGGAGAAAGCCCTGATGTGTGCAAACAAACGAGAGCTGAGCTTTCCTTCCTTCAGGAAGCTGAATTATAGACAGGAGCACATGCTTGGATGGCACTGAGATTCCCACAAGACACTGGGTGGAAGAAATTAGGTTTCAGGAAAAAGAACTCATAGCGAGTATCTAACTATTGATGTCTGCTTAAGTAAAAATTATCAATAGAAATAAACCAAACAAAATATAATTACCTTTTTGAAAGAGAAGAGTTCAATAATTTGCCAAAAACAAAAAAAAAAGAAAAAAAAAGAAAAATGCAGGAATTCACTAAAAATTCTTCAGCGATTGTTAGTTCAGTGCATGTGCTGCACTGAGGTGCGTTCTGGGGTGAGGCTGCTGGAGCCGGCTGTGGCCTGCGGGAGCAGCCCCGGCCTCCCCTCAGAGCTTCGGAGAGCCCGCTCCTCTCCTCAGAGCTTTGGAGAATCCCCTCCTCTCCTCACAGCCTCAAGGAGGAGCGCCCAGTCTCCCCTCACACTCTTCAGAGGGCACCCTCCTCTTCTCACAGCCTCAGGGAGCCACTTCTCCCCTCACAGACCGGGCCGGGCCTTCCTCCCCTCACAGCCTCCGGGAGCTCCCTCGTCCCCTCAAAGCCCGCGCAGCCCCCTCCTCTCCTCACAGCCGCCGGGAGGATCCCCCTCCTCTCCTCACAACCTGGGAAATCCCCTCCTCTCCTCACAGCCTCAGGGAGGATCCCCCTCGTCCCCTCAAAGCCCGCTCAGCCCCCTCCTCTCCTCACAGCCGCAGGGAGGATCCCCCTCCTCTCCTCACAACCTGGGAAATCCCCTCCTCTCCTCACAGCCTCAGGGAGGATCCCCCTCCTCTCCTCATAGCCTCAGGGAGCCCCTTCTCCCTCACAGCCCGGGCCGCGCCTTCCTCCCCTCACAGCCTCCGTGAGCTCTCTCGTCCCCTCAAAGCCCACGCAGCCCCCTCCTCCCCTCACAGCCTCAGAGAGGAGCCCCCATCTCTCCTCACGGCCTCAGAGAACCTCATCCTCTCCTCACAAGGAGACCGATGCCCAAGCACCCAGAGCCGGGCAGAGAACACCAGCGCTGCTCTTCCAAAACACTGAGAAATCCCCCAAAAATGGGTCCTGAAGGTTTTCAAGCAGCACATCTGACAAGCCACCCCGTTCCGTGTTAGCAGTGACAACTGCTACCTTGCCGACCACTGTTCCTCACAGACGCTGGCCGGGTGCTCTGAGGTGAGTCCTGACACCCGGCAGCCCAGAAACCACAACGTCTCACACTTCCAGCAGACATTTGGGTTCAGTGATGCCACTTCCCGGCCAAAAGGGATCATCCGTCTTAATTAACCAAACTCAAGTGAGCAGCTATGTCAAATGAATTAGCAACACACACATAATCCCATCACATGTATTCTTGGAGTATCTGCACCTTGGCTGACGGATTTGTCATTAACACAAAAGTACTTTAGCCCTGCTTATAATTGAAACCTCACTTCTGGCCAGCCACGTGTCTAGGAGAGCCAGGAGAACTACTTTTTCCATGTTCACAAGCATCCCTGCCAGTCCTTGGTGTCACCACCTGATTAGATCTCTGGCACCATGGGCTCTGCCTTGGCACAGAGGAGAGCATCTCTCACCGCGCCTGCTTCAAAACGTGGACTTGAGGTTGAAGGCAGAAGAGTAAGAACAGCAGATGTTCCATGTACCAAAGTGACTTTTCTGCAGATCAGCTGGTTTTCCCTTAGCAGAAAGGCACAATTACCTAATTAGATCAATCGAGAACACAGAGTACTTGAAGCTACTGTTCCTTCCAAACCTTGCCCACATATTTGAGCAACAAATGCAAAATGAAAAACCATACACGAGTCCCTGTTTCCACCAACCCTTCCTTGAGCTGGCAGAGCTCCTGAGCTACATAGAGAACATGTGATCATGGCACGAGTTCACACCTTGGCCGAACCAGGGCAGATGCTTGGGAGGCAAAAAATCCACCCCAGTACCCTTTTTAATACCTTCCTCTGAAACAGCTGTAGTGTTTTAATGTAAACAAAATCATGTATTCTTCCCTGTGCTCAGCCTCAGAAACTGCCAAAGCATTTCTGTTGATGATTTCCAGGGGAGCCCAGCCTGCAGCAGCCCTCAGCGTGGATGATTTCAGCACGCATGGTAAAAGTTTAACAGCATTAGAGGCTGCCACAATGGGAATTGTTGGGCATCACTGGTTTCACTTATAATAATGAAACTTGGTTGAAAGCTAGGAGCAGTTTGATGTAGTAGTTTTTACATAATAAAGACTGGTTTTTGTGAAACCAAATTGTTCTACAGCTGAATGTTTTAACTTTCCAAGTTAATCTTGACTCATATGTTTTATTCTCACCATATCACTGTATTTCATTGTTTCAACTCATACATACATTACATGAAAACAAATGTTAATACATACCATGTGTGCAGACTGTTACACCCCAGTGAGCTTACACTGTTACACTTTAGGATATGATAATAGAAAATCACTGCTATCAAATGTCATATTTTCAAATTTCAGAATCAAAATGTTTTGACGCTTCCAAAGAAAAACTTCTCAGGATATTCCCTTCACAGCAAGTGCCCAACTCACTCCAACCTCATTGAGTGCCTGATCTCCCGATGGGGTGTGCAAACTCATTTTGAAACTTCAAATTTTGTTTTAATAGAGAAAATTCTACTTTCCAGCCAATTTTACCAATAACATGTAATACCTAAACAATAACTTTGAGACTCCAAAGTGCTTGAGTAGGTCAGTGTCTGTGAAAACGGGGTATCTGCTCAATGAGAAAAAATTGGGATTTCTTCATCTAACATTCAAAATTCTGAGGTTTTTGTTTATTTTTCTTTAATACTGGACAGCTGCATCCAGAAAAAAAAAAATAGAAGATTTATTTAGCAATGCTGCCATGAGGCAGTTTGCACCTGTGTTCCTGTCATTCATGTGAATGTTTTGCAGAGCTTAAGTTATTGAAGCTTTGCAACCTATGTAACTTGTTCCTATATAAAATCAGAGCAATCATAGCAGTAAACTGGAAAGATTTTAATGTTCTCTTGTTAAACACTAGCAGATCCCTCCCCGTATATCTGTGGCCTTCCCCAAGGTTCCCATCACTGACTCTACCCCCATCTCCATTATCTAAGGAATAAGATTCATAGAACACAAACCGTGACCACAAAACAGACCTGGAGCTTGTTATGAGACATGCAGGGTTCAACTGAAAATCAAACATCCTCAGAGGAATAGCCAGAAACCCGGTTTTGGGAAACATGTCTGGAGGTCATATTGGCAGAGAAGGAGATGGCTGGAGCTGACTGAGAGTGCCTTGGGGCAGAAATTCTCCTGGCTTTATCTTGTCATTCAGTTCCAAGGAGTTCTTAGTTCTTTTCTACATTTACTCCTTTAATATTTTACAGACATGTCTCTTATGTAAATGTTCTCTGGACATTGTGTGCTGTTTATTTACAGCAGGTTATTCCATACACAGCTGTGTGCAGTGCCTGCTGGTAACAGTCACTGCTGCTGCCAACAATTCTTGAACCAAGCCACTATCTGCATATTCTCCTTTGGGCTACTAACAAGGTCCTCCAGTGCTCATTCTTCTGTTACTGCCACCCAGACAGTTCCATTTAGACTTTAAAACAAAATTAATAATCTGGGAGAAAATAAAAGCCATGTGGGACTGTTGTGCTGCTGGCAAGTATCATCCTAAATCCACTGCAGTCAGTGGGACAGATTTTGACATCCTGTAAATGGTCATTACACTGCCAACGAAACCAAAGCTCTTCTCCATGGTCCAACCTACCAACACTCTACTTCCTGCTCAATATCCTTTTTTAATCTAGTATCAAGAACTTGAGTTCATCAAATCCTCTGGGCTGGCAGCTGTGGTTATTAACATGAGTCTGTGGTCACCCTGGAACAAAATCCCATAGGAGTTTGTACACACTTCCTGGAGGTGCAGCTCCTCTCTCCTGCTTTTTAGCTGGACAAGGATTGTTTATTCTCAGCTGCATCTGCTCCAACAACAGAGACAGAGATCTGCAGCTCTCTTGGACACCTGTGTCAGATGGTTTCTCCCTTCCAGACCGATAGCTCAATACTCAAACCTCCATTTCCAACATGATTGCTACATATCCCCTTGTTTGTGTTTAAGCCTTTTCCGTGGGCAGACCTGTTGTCCATTTCAGCTGGAGAACAGTTTATATCAGTGACTCCCTGTGTATTGGGGTGGCAGATGATGTCTTAACTTGCCATAAGCTGCTGTTTCAAAAGGCTTAATAAACTCAACTGAACAACAGCCTAAGAAAGGAAATTAGAGATTTAACAGGCTGGTATTTCTACCCCCTTCTGCTTCCTAAGAAAGACAAAATAAAAACCAAACAAGCAGTGGTCCAAACTGGAGCTCACACACAGCACTCCCCATTAACTCAGTGTTTGTCTGTGCTACCTATGAACAAACATGGTTTCAATTTAGCTTCTTATTAATCTCGTGTATTTCTTTCAATTGCTATTTTAAAAATAGAAACTTCATGTTGAACATTTTAATAGCATTACATTTCAAAGGCAATAAGCTGCTGTACTGATTTTTTTTTCCAAAAACTTTATTGCCAGATGTAAGTATGTGCGATTATTGATAATCTTTGTTTTCCCACAGGTTTCTCTTTTCCTTATTAAACAACTTATCTGTAGTTAAGCAGCTTCATGAAAGTCTAGTGAGGTCCATGAGAAATCACTTGTCACCAGCACACAGATCCATCTCATCCAGCTTCAGGCACTTTGCTAAACTGCTTAAATTAGGAGTTTCCCTATCCTGAACTCCCTTTACATTCAGTAGAAATGACTAAAGACTTTAGGTACTTACATCCCATGTAAATTTCTGAATTGCTTTTGAGAAGTAACTATTTTTCCTTCACTGATTATTGTGGGCTCCCAGGCCCACAGAAGAATTAGGTCTCCAACCTGAACAATTAAGAATCTAATGCAATTTGGGATGAATCCAGACTCGGGGTCCTCAGCACGACCAGCTAACAGGCAGAAAACCTGCCAGGAGCACATTTTGGTTTGAGGCTATGTATATAATTTCAAATAAAGCTAATGTCTACTGCAGTTGCAGTTGACAGCCTCGTCTAAGTGACTCTTTCAATGGTCTTTGGGTGAGAACAAAAGCCAAATACAGACAACAGAAATACAACTGAAGTTTTGGTGGGTATTGGTGCACATCAGGATGGTGTTCAGCTCTCCCCCACTGAGGAAACCTCAGGAAACCATGCCACAAGAAGGCACTGCTTTCATAAAGAACAGGATCAACGTCCTCATGAGCAGAGACAAGTCTGCTAAGAAAAATTGGTATTAGCTCAGGTGGGGGAATATGGGAATGTAAAAACAGCGGTGAATTCCCATCCAACATTTTTGCAGTCTGGGGCAATGGCAGAGGATAGTGGTGACCCTGGGGAACTAAAGGCAATCTTCACTTACAGCTGTTGGTTAACTGGGTGATCGGTGATCAGTGATCACGTTGATCATACATATTACTAGCAGTTGAGGAGATTCCTTCCTACCCACATCTACTAGTTCTCCTCTCTTCAAAGAGGCTGCAGCCACAGAAACAGTGGATTCAGCATCCAGCACAGCTTCTTCCACCACCAGTAGCTCTGCTCCAAGGTTCTGGCCCTTCCCCCATCACCTCCAATAACTCATTCCCACCACCCTGCCAAGCGTTTCCATTCCTTCCCTTGTGCTAAATGCCAAATCAGCTGTTTATGTAGCTGTGCTCTGAGGGAGCAGAAATTTCCAGTGGGGAGATGGGAGCAATAACCTTGGTTTCTATCAGTGTTTTCAAAGAGTTGCCAGGGGTCCTTACAAGGTAAAACAAGCAACCCTCATCTCCAGCCCTTCAACTTCCCTAACACACAACTGGGACAGGTAAAGGGAACATGTTCTTTCCAGTGTATAGGAAAAATGCACCTTATGGGACTGATCCAAAGCCTGTTGGAAATCAGTCAGGGGACTCCCACTGACTCCAGTGAGCCTTGGATCTGCTCTACAAGGCCAGCCAGCTGCAAAAGCTGCTAAAGTCAAAGGAAAATATTCTCCAAAGGAATGGTGGCCCTGTGGCTGAGGTACTGGAATGGTTTCAAGAGACTTGGATTCAGTCTTCAGCTCTGGCATTCCTGACCCTGTGCAAATCATTTCAGGTCTCTACACATCAACTTCCCTTTTGTAGAATGAGGTATGCATCCTAACAAGCTCACTGTTTTAACAATTTCTCTGTGGAGAAATCCAGGGATGTCTGAAGCAGGAGACAAACACATGGAGACACCAGCACCATGTCAGCAGGTGGAACTCTTCCTCTGGCCCTCTGTGGGCTGGATAAGGTCTGTTACCCCCATGACAGCGTGCAAAGTGACTGTCCCAGCAGTATCCTCATGCACTCCCAGCTGACATAACCTCACCAAGCTGCCTGGAGGCTGGGATGTGTGGCCAAGGCTCAGCACAGGCTGCCCAGGCCTTGGCACCACATGCTGAGCTCCAATTTCCTATGTCCATATCCACAGCAATGGCAAGAGGCTTCATGTGAAGACTGTTTGAGCAGGACTATAGGAGATGCAGCCCACAGCAGATACAGCTGCATGACTCTGATCCAGCCAAGCACACGAGCATTTATCTGACTGCAGTGTGTGAACAGACCTATCAAAGCCAAGGTAGCACACAGAGAATCACATTCCTGCACTGGAGGCTTGGGAGAGGTAAGCTGTGTTTTCATGGAGTCTCAAGGAAGCCTGACAGTCTTAACATTACTTACACACTTGTGCAGAATATCCTTCTACCAACAGCTGGGGCTTCTGGTAGCCAAAGGCAAACCATCTATTGTAATACTACTCTTCTGTTGTAGGAAACAAACTCTTCCAAGCAGAAGAAATTCTTTAAAAAATAACCCAAGCAAAGGCACAAATTAAGCCCCAGAAATTAAATACTGAAATAACTTTTACAGCATAGAAAGATCAAACTGCAAACAAGCTGCAAAAGGCGTTACTAATTTAACATTCCATTATTCCTTTTTTTTCAAAGTGTAGTTCTTTTCTTCAAGCCAAGCACACTTTGCTGGGACCAAACCTTCACGTTAGATTTCCTGTGCTGTAGACTTGATGAGATAAAGCAGTTTCTTAGGATCAACAAATCACTTCATTAAATAAGCCCGTTCATAAATATTCTCAACAGCAATTAACATCCTAAAGTAAGGAATTCATTTGGGGCTGCATTCTTCACTCAGGCAAGACCTCCCCTCTAACACCAGGACTGCAGGAGAGGGCCCTAACTTTGCAGGACAGAGAGAAGACATCCTGGCTCTCACCATTCCCTCCACATCATCTCTTTTGTTTCTTCTAAGCAGGAAAAAGGAGCCAAAGGTTGGACAGAGATGCTTCCCCTCCGTTCTCAAGCCTTGTGAAGAATGGACCATGTAGTGGTTTTCCAGCTGTCTCTCAAGACTCTGGGGAACCAGGATAATTTACAGCATTTCTTCTTGGCAGAGCGAACGGAATTGCTGGTGTCATCCAGGACCTGGGGTGCCCAGATTTTTGCAGTACCAGCAGTTTATGACAAAGGTATTGTCACTCCTGGGAGGTGGAGGAGGTAGAAATTCTACCTCCAGAATTAAAAAATTGGAATGGAAAAGGGTTTTTTCATGCCCTCCCACCCCATGTAAGGCTCTGTCTGGAAGTGAAGCAGTGCATTGACTGGGAGGGTTTTAGTACCAAACCCTGGAGTCAGGGTGGTCCCTGATGAACAAAGATATAAAGCAGAAACTCAAGATGCATTAGAGAAGGTTACTTGGGGTTTTTCTCTGCAGATATTAAACAAATACACCCCATTAAGATACATTATAATTCTCTGTGTTTTGACAAGAATACACAGGCACCATTTTGAAATTGTAACAATGGAAGACAATGTGCAATAGTCTCCAAAAAAATCCCAGCTTTAGTCCTACTCTTGTTGAAATGAGCATTCTCATCTTCTTTGAGTAACCTGATACTACAATGCACTAAAAGTACAATATGCTAGAACAGAAAATTAACAAAGTATCAGGATGCAGCAATTTATGTCAAGTCAGTGTCAACTTACTCATTAAACTACTTCTGAATACTTTATGGGGCTCTAACCTTATAAACAAATCTAAGAATAATCATAAAGGTGCAATTCTTTAAGGTATTTCCACCTTTGAAAAGACCCTCCATTTTTGTAGGGAAAATCTTCTCCTTCCTATTCAGAAAGAGCTAAATAAATGTGAGTATAAGAACTGATTATAAAAAGCCTGCTGAACTGGAGTAACAATAATGCCTCAGTCTTGAAAACATAGAAAGTAAATGCAATTTTACATTAAAGATCCGAAAACAAACTCAAGGCTAATATTTTCAGCGGAAAAAAAAGCTTTTGATCTCTTTTTCTTTCCAGGGGGGAGCCAATATCAACATGAGTGATTTTGTACTATATTCAGGAGTCTTTATGTGGGTTAATAATGTTAAAGTTATTCCACTGCTTTTTCAGACTTTTCTGGAATCAGCTCCTTGGTGAAACAGGGCCCTATTGAAGACTCTTGAATTTGCATAGCATGTGCAAGACATTTAGATTTATATTCCATGTTAGGCTTGTGTGTTTAGAGTTTACTCAGGCATATGCAATTCATTGGCTGTATTGTTATCTTCACAATGAACAAGCACACTCACTTCATCTGCAAGAAATACAGCTTTAAATGGAGAAAATTAAATTTCCATGAGGAAACGTGTTCCATAAAAATTTCCATCAATAAAAGTTTAGCTCAAATGTACTAAGGTCGAAATACGTTGATTTGAGCCTACCTGGGTACTGTGTGACTTACGTAGCAAAACTATAAAATCATTTGGAAATTGTTATTTTGGAAGTGCTGCTGTAATGACAATTATTCACATTACAGTTCTCTCTAAAAGCCTTTGGTGTTCATGATCCTGTTGTGTTTGGTGATGAATTTGCCCACAGAAACTGACAGATTCTGCCTTGAAGAAATGCTGATGCTGAATCCAAAAAGCCCTCTACAGAAATACATAGTTGGTGTTTGGTGTGATGTTTGTGAGACACCATAGCTCATGTCACATTTGCTGTCACCACCGGAGCGTGCTGGGGTGGTCTCCAAAGTGTGAGGTGTAACATTGGTGTTACCTTGTGTGGCTTCCAGTACTAAGCAGGAATTCTGGGATAGGGCAGCACAAGCAGGTGACAGAAGGGTTTGGCTGTCATGGCTGACAGTGAGAGGCAGAGGGAATGTGGCCCTGTCGCCATGTAGGTCAGAGGGATGCATGGCAGGGAGAAGATCCAGGAGAACTAAGAACAACTTGGGCTCAAGAAAAGCAGCACCTACAGTGAATCAATCTGGGCAAAAAGGGAGAAGTTCAGTCCCTAGAAAAATGGAATTTTCTTTCCCTAGAAAAGCTGCCCAAGGGGGGCTGTGAGAACAAAGAAATCCATCAGAGATGGAGGTTTGAAAAGTTGGAAGTGATTTTATGTGCAGATAGCAGACAGATGGGTCTACCTCTCAGCAGATCTCATCTACTTCTTGTATTCCCAGTTTCCTTCCCAAATCCCTGATCCTGCCCTATTACATTGGATGAAAGATCTGCCAACAGGATCAGCCCAACTACTGCAGAACACATGCTTTCTGCAGGGCAAGAGGAAGGAACTCATGGATCATAAAGAACTGAACTGACTACTGTGTGCTTTTCATTTTCATTTCTTTCATTAAGAACTTAGTATTTGTTTTCTGTTTCATTAAACCATAAAACTTTCCTTTGGGCCATTGGTCTTTTGTCCTCAGAGAGGTGGCTAATCTGGCTGTGGAGCTGATGGTCCAGAGGAGAATCAAATGCATCTCTTCTGGAGATATGAGAGATGTGCATTGCAGCATGCTTTGAAACTGCTTCTGTCTTTACTGAAGAACTGTATGCACCAAATCAGGCTAGAAAACTGGATCAAAATGGGCATATATAGATATCTATTATAGATAGATAGAAAACTGGATCAAAATGGGCATATATAGATATCTATTATAGATAGATAGATAGATAGATAGATAGATAGATAGATAGATAGATAGATAGATAGATGATAGATAGATAGATAGATGGATGGATAGATAGATAGATAGAAAAAAAATCTGAATTTAAAACAAGGTCAATGCAACAGTTCTGAACTACTGCCACTTTGGATCCAAGTGAAACTTGCTCAGAAGGAGCAATCACAGATTTTATTACCATAAGCATTTCAGATGTTCAGATCCCAGGGAGAAATCAGACAGCAGCCTTGCCTTCAAGCCCACAGTCTCTTGTCATTCATATAAATAACAGTATTAAAGACCATGGAGGGCTCCTTGCTCCTTTATTTCCTGCAAAATCACTCCAGGTCTGTTATTTGCACATCAGTCACCTGCACCAAGCTGAGCAGCTCTTCTGAGAACACAAGACTTGGTGATTATTTTGGGATAACCACCCAGAATAACCCACCATATTTGAGGGAAGAAGCTGCTGTAACATTATGTGCAGGTGACATCTCTGTGCAGGTTACAAAAGTTAAAAATTAAATCCTAACAATTATGCTACAATAAGCCCAAATGTCAGGTTTGCCTTGGCTTAGAGACAGAGGTTAACAGTAAGGTATAATTACGGACACCTAATAAAGAATATACAAAGTATCAGCATCATTCCCACTTCACAAATGGTGACTGTCTCAGCTATGACTAACAGCTTATTGTAAATCATGTCTTTGAAGCCTCCTTATGGTCTTTGAATAGAATGCAGATGACAATCCTAACATACATTCTATTCTCCTCCAGATCACTAATGAAGAAATCGTACCCATCTAGACACTCTGGCATATAGCTCACTGCTATTGATCCAAAAGGAGATGCTGTCATGCAAAAATTCTATTTTTCCACTAGACCTGTTACTTTTTATGATCTCTGCTCCCTAAACTTCTGAAAATACAGCTTCTCTAACTACAGCAAAAAAAGTCCAAAGATTTTTTTTTTTTTACAGAATGAGATGGGTTGGGGATGAGAAAAAGAACTGTGAACTACAAAGAAGGAAGAGAAAAATCATACAGTGGGACTTGGAAGGATAAGAGATATTGGAAGAAAATAACTAGAAAGATTACAAGAAGTGCATCTAAAATAAAATAACCAGGAACACAGGGAGTTAGTTGGTGGATATCACCTCTGTTGGGGAGAGTCCTGAGGAGGCCAGCAAGGTGATTAGTGGGATGGAGCCCCTCTCCTATGAGGAAAGGCTGAGGGAATTGGGATTGTTCAGCTTGGAGAAGAAAAGGCTGAGTCACATAGTTGTGGCCTTCAGTTCCTGAAGGGACCCTACAGGAATGATGGAGAAGGATTTTTACAAGGACCTGAAGTGACAGGACAAGGGGGAATGGCTTCAAACTGAAAGGGACTAGGGTTAGATTGGATATTTGGAAGAAATTCTTTACTGTGAGGATGCTGAGGCACTGGCATAAGTTGCTCAGAGAAGCTGTAGCTCCCCTGCCCCTGAAAAAAGGGGTAAAGGCAAAGTGTTCAAGGGCAGGCTGGATGGGACTCTGAGCAAGGTGGAATAGTGGAATTTGTCCCTGCCCATGGCAATGGAGCTGGAATTAGATGATCTTTAATGTCCCTTCCAACCCAAACCATTTTGTGATTCTATGACAGGAAATTACAGCAAAATCCTATCCATACAGAATCAGTGTGAATTTTCCACTCAGTTCATTTGGGTTGGGATTCCTGCTTTTGAAAGCAACAATTCCAAAGTAAACTTCATGTTAATGAGAAGCAAATAAGAACATGCAGCAAAGCAACCTGAACTGCTGCTGAACTGAAAGTCATGACTATAAAGTTCATTGCTGAAATCCCAAAAGCAGCATTGCTTGGAGCCCTCACAGCAGGAACATGTCTGGGACAAAGCTGCTGGTGGTGTTGGGGTTCTCAGTGAAGAGAACTGAGAAGACAACGTGTACAACACAAGCCATAAACAGCCCATGCAGCAGAAGGCACTGCTGCAAAAGCTTTGTGTGCAGCACCCAGCCAGTCCAGCCCCGTGCTGCGAGATTCAGGGACAGATGACAGCCGGTAACCTTAGCTTATATCTATACAAGTAAATGAAGTGTGCCTGGGAACATTCCTGGGCACGGAGGCCAGCTGGCAAGGAACAGTGGGAGTCTCCGCCAGTAAACACCCTTACCCTTCAAAACAGGGAGACTGGATGCAAACAGCCCCTGGGGACAGCCCTGGGAACACGGCTGCTGCCAGACCTTGCTCCAGAACGACCCGGGGCAGCGCTGGGCGGTGCAGCCAAAACCTCGCCAGGGACTGTTCCAGCAGTTCAGCGGCACGGGCAGTCACGCTCCTGCTGCAGGAACAGTTCTGCTCACTCTTCCATCTGTTAGCAGAGGAACAGCTCCTTCCTTCCTTCCTTCCTTCCTTCCTTCCTTCCTTCCTTCCTTCCTTCCTTCCTTCCTTCCTTCCCCCTCCATGCCTAGGAGAAGCATTCCTCTTGTGTAGAATGCATGTGAGCAGCCATTCTCACTGACGCAGCCCTTCTACCACCCCAAACCATCTCCCCTGCTGTTCCCACAATGGGAAGGGCTGGTAAAGCAATGGGAATGGTCCAGCTTGCCTGCTCGCTGGTTCACTGAGTGCTGAAGAGCAAACCCACGTCACGAGTCAGGAGTGGTTATGCAGAAGGATAAGAGCATGGAATGCTTCCAAACCTGTCCCACCTCCTGTGCACACAGAGACCTCACTGCACAAACCTGCCCAGGGATACCTCATGAGTTTTTGAGGTCATTTAAGTAGTACCAACATCAGGAGTGCTCCAAAACACAGCCTATCTCGTGCTCCTGGAGCTACAGTGGGCTGCTCCAGCAGCCTCACCATCTCAACAGTTCTTCCCAAGAGTGAAAAATGGTCCCTGAGGCACATTTTGAGGCTCTGGCTGCAGACAGAACACCTGGTTCTCTAACAGCCATTATCTTATTACTCATAACCTGTGACATTCAAAGCAATTTGACTGGAAATATATTTTAATTAATAAAAAGAAAAATAATCCATTCTTTTGTCTGATTCACTAGAAAAAATATTCGTATTGGCTTCTACAGCAAGAACTTGGGTAACAATCTTATACAAACCTCTGTGTGTGCACATGCGTTTATATAAACCCCTCATCAGTTCAAACTGTATTTTCTGTTAAGAAGATCATTTACCTTCTAATAAATCCTAATTAGACCATAAGCCCAAGTCTACTGAGAATAAATGTGTATCAACAAGTATATTGCGCACTGGGAATTCACAAGGTTCCTATTTCCAGCTGGGATCTGTTGCTACATGCTGTATGTGTAGGTGCAGAACACAAACAGTGCCTGACCTTTCCCCGGTTTGCTGCAAAACTCGGTAGGTTGCTAGAATTCCCTCCCAGGAAGCTTTTGGGGATGGGAGAGGAACCCAAGCTGCCATGTGCCAGTGATTCACAGATGAAAGGTATCCATTTCAGAGTTGTTCTTGTGCTTGGGATTTGAAGGAGCCTGCTCCCTTGCTGGAAGTCTTCAGATAATTCATGCTGGGGATCCCTGTCTACCCACAGCCACAAAGACAGCCAGTTTGTTTTGCACAGGTTCCCCATGGTGCTGCAGGGAAGCGTGGTCAGCTCCTGACAGAATAATCTCAGCTCCCTCCACCCCAGAGATCACTGACATAGGCCTGAGTTTGGGGCGGTGGGCATTCACCTGTTTGTGAAAGACTGGCTAGGATGACCCTCGTTCTGAGCAAGGGTGGCAGGCTCAGGGGACAGGTGACCTCCCTAAAGCCTTCCTGCCCTCTCAAGGATAGAGGAACCTGCCAACCCGAAATGGTGCCTGTGATCAAGGCAATGTTTTGCTGTCCCTGAGGAAAACCTCCCTGATTCCAGCTGAGATCCCCCTGCCCCTGCAGGAACGTACCTGTTGTACGCCCCAAGCCCAGGACAGGTGCTACCACTGCAGTTTGGTAACCTGAGAACCACCAAGGATGTGCTGCTGTGAAATACCACACATGGTGCAAGAGAGGGAAGGGCTGAATCCACTCTGAGTCATTCAGGTCTGTATCCCAATTTAGCAAGGAGAATTTGGAACTTCTTGATTTTTTTCTTTTTACTATCTAATTTTGTGAAGACTTCTCACAGTTTATGACAGGCAACATTGCTTTGGAGTACAACTGAAAACAGAGCCTGTTTTAAAAAGAACCTTAGGCTTTACGGATTACTGTAGCCCAAAGCCATCCTTAAGACCAGCCTAAGCCTGCACTGACATCAGCAGTTACTGTGGAGTGATGCAAGAGGATCTAGGAAAATAAAGTGTTGAGATCTACTCCAGCCCTAAGCCTAAGCCATGAACCGGATGCCTGTCAATGTTCAGAGCTTTATGCACAGATGTTATGGCTCATATGCAGGACTGATCTGTGATGTGAACTGTTGTGTGGTTGTAGAAAGATTCCCTTTGAAAGCTCAAGCACAATCCAAACCGAAGCACAGATGCAGATTCCTGCTTGGCACCTGTACAGAAGGGCCCTGGCAGAGCCTGTGGACAAGCTCTGTCTGTCCATCCAGGCACGCTGAACACATCACCTGCACAGCGCCTGCATGGCCCAAATGCAGAGGGGAATTTCTGGACTCTAGAACTGTGGCTTGGCCATAGCCCTGGAGGTGCAAGAATTCACTCCCAGCCCCAGTGGAATCCAGATGAACTGCCATTCCCATCACTCAGGATGATCAACAGGCCAGCAGCTGCCATGAGGACATTGCAATGTGATAACCCCAATGTCCCACGGACAAGCAAGGGGATGAGTGTGGGGCTCAGAAAAAAGCTGTCAGAGAGCAAAGGTACCATGACCCTTGACTGTCAGGCTGACACATAAAAATAAACCAAGACAGCAGACTATAGGTAAACCTGAACAAGTCAGGCTAGAAAAAGTGGCAACTCCAAGTGAGTCATGTCCTGCTGTCTCAGGACAGCATTGTCCATCAGAGGAGCAAGGGCAGTAGTATCAGCTATCATCTATCAGAACCTAGAGGTTCCCAAATCATGCTGATGCTCTTAAAAGACTTTACCCCCAGTAAATGGCAGCACAGTGGGAAAACAGAACTTTCCACAGCAGAGCAGCCCCCAGGCTTTGATAGCCTGAAGTTCCTTGTCCGGTAGTGGACACTTTTGGGTTAAAATATTCCCAGGACACAAGTTGGGGTCAAACTTGGAGCCTTGTACTTTCTGTGCTCTGCAGGTCCTTTCACAGTGGTCCCATGGACTCCTGCACTTCCCAGGGGGATCACTCAGTCGCCATGAGCAGAGGTTGGGCTGACACTCCCGAGGGTGGGCAGGCGCTCAGACATAGGTCTGTGTAAGCAGCTCTTTGAACCTTTAAGTCATTCACACAAGAAAGCAACTCTGACAAAAGCTGTGGAATCTTCTGAACACCTCTTCAGACAGCAGAACTGAAAGACAGACTTCCTTTCCTGTGTCATTACACACACACCCTGCCCCAGAATCAGAGTTTAAATCAAGTTCTTTGACACACATCAGAAACCTTCAGTGTAGAATTTCTGAGACACCAAAATCCTTAAAGACAGACCTAACACAGACAGGTACTGTCAAATCATTTAATTGCTTTCATCAATTGAAAGTATCTTTTGATTCAAGAACAAATGCTTAGCAAGACCTTGCTGAGAAGAGACATAACCTTAGGGCTGAAAAGCAGAGCAACATGTATAATTTTTCCCTTTACAGATAAACAGACCTGCTTTTTAAGTAGCTCCTGAGAAGGACATCTAAGCATTGCTCCTGTGAATAAAGCAGACAGTTCACATGACGACCAGTTCCTGCCTGCATGCATAAGCCTCACGCCAGCAAATCTAATTGAAAATAATCTGTGATCTACACCTCGCATTCTTCAGGAAAAGTGCTTTTATCCCATCTTTTCCCATCTCTCCTCCTCCCCTCCAACCTTAAATGAATCACATATTGAATCACCACAGCATGGCTATATTTGATCATGATTTATAGGGCACTGTCTGCCTTGCTTGGTACGCAGTCTTTGGAGGGAGGAGGTATTTTGGACAGGGAAGAACAGGCTGTCAGCACCCAATAAATTATTAGTAGCAGCCACTTCCTGAAGCAAAGACCAATATAAGATCAACCTTCTAAGTGGACAGGTGCACAGCAGTGTCTTACATCAACAGCTTGCCTGGCACATAATCCAAATTCTTAGTAACTACAATCAAATGTGGTGCTGAGAAGGGAGAGGTTTTACTGATAGTTGTTAATAAATCAGTGGAGGAGCTCTGGGCACTGCAGAGAATGAGCAGGGACTGGACCCCACTGCTTGGTGCCCTAGGTACCAAAGCAAAGATTAAGACAAATCTCCTGCCCTTGTTTGACAGAGGGTGCAATATTATGATCAGCAAATCTTCCAAATCTGCAAACTCAACATAAAGTTGCATGCAAGAAACATTGATGTCAGTTTTTATCATGTCTTCTCCATCATCAGCATTCCCCAGCCTATTGTTTCTCTGCTTCCAGCTTCCTTCTTTCCAGTTTTCTCCATGGCAAACAAGTCTAGCAGCAGCAGCATGTTCAGACTTCATTGCAGCTCACACATTGATACTGGTACATACTGATCTGTAACAGTCATGCTTAAATTGGTCCTGCACCATAAGAAAGGCATAGGAAACTTTCCTCAAACAGCACCACATAAGGATTTTTTTAGCAGTACCCTAGCAAAAAGAAGGACAGTTAATCTGCTTTGGTCCTTCACACTCTGATAGTGAAGCAATGACAGCAGATTGAATACTCAGGGCTAAGAAAGGACTTCAGAGGAGCTTCATGACAGCTGTGTGATAACTGCAAAGTTCTTCAAAGATGTTTTAAAAATGTACCAAACAAGGAAGATTCAGAGAAGAAGGGAAACGATGGGTTTGTCTCTTCTCCCTCAGCACAGCTTTCCTGTGCCCAAGCTATTGTTTGAGTCAGACAGAAGCAGCACACCCAGGTGCTTCCAGGCACATGAGAGGGCTGGTTACTCACTTCTCTCTTTGAGAGACAACTCATTCCTGCTGCATCCTGAACAGCCCCAAGGCCATTGCACCAGAAAGGAGTTGGGCTGATTCCTACAGCCTCTGCTGTGGGAAAAACACGTGGGGTGTTTTTGCTGAGCGCCACCAGAGGGCTCAGCACAGTACAACATACCAAAACAAAGGCACTGACCCCAAAATCCTACACCTAGAAACAGTGATGTGTTGGCAAACCCTCTGATGATATCTTTACAAACTGCAGTTCTTTTTAAAATACGCTCACTTTTCAAGAGGAGTTACTGGTTTCATCACAATCACCTTGGGGAGAATGATTCCTTGCTGTGGTTTAGAAGGTCAAAGACGAGTATCCAATGGCCTTAAACTATTAATGAACTAATGGTAAACATACATGTTGCAGGCTTCTAAAAACACTTAGCACAAGGACACAATGCCTGAGAGCTGGTAACTCTTACAGATTCCTGATAAAACTGCATTCTGTCTACTTTATATATGGGCAATGTATATGGAGTAATATCTTCCTCCCTGGAGCTACACATCCAGCCACTACTTACCTGTACTAAATGTCTCCAATTCCATCTCTTCAATTGCACCAACGATTTCTGAGAAATCTCTCTTATAAGTGAATTTTTCATCCTGACTTCTGAGTTCTGTGTGATGTCTCTGACACTAAAAAGACAAAAGTTGGGCCCTTGGGGTCTTGTCAAAAGCTAATGTAAGACAAAATGCTTGTAAGCTTTGATTGAAATACTTCCTCTCTCCCAGCACCAGCTAATGATTCGGAACGATTTTGTTAAGTGTATACTTCCCTACCTTGAAATAGATACTGTGTCAAGTAGGACTCAGAGGTGATTTAACTCAATCATGCCTTCAAAGCAGCTTCAGCAGCTCCAAATGCCCTTACAAAGAGCAGGGAATATTCAGAATCTGAACCGGAGTTGATGAGAGCATCTCTGACCGCCAAAGTGATGAAAAGTGGTCAAGAATGGGAATCACTGTAACTACTTGTCCCAAGCTATTGTCTTTCATATTGGAACTGCCAGAACATGTAGGATTTAGGGATTGAAATGGCAGCTTACTATTCTGAGTCATCACCTGGTGCTTGAAGAGAAGCAGTGTTTGAATTAAAGCTTTTAAATTATTAGGTTTTACAAGAGCATTTCCATGAAAGGACACTGGTAGAGTGGAGGAAATGTCCACTGCACAGGAGAAAGGCTAAAAAATCCCCTGAATCCCATGCTTGGCTGTGCCAAGAACTGCTTTGTGATAGCAGGCAGATCCCTTCACTCCTCTTTTCATTTGTTTTCCTTTCCCACTGTACATCTGCCTTGTCTATTGGGAAAGAGAGATTTATGAGTGTCTTAGGGATTTGGTGGTGCAAGCACTTCTCCTCTCCAATCTGGAGATGAAGGTGAAAACCCCACCCTTTGGCTCCGAGGCTGTTGTTGCAGAGACTTGTACAGCACCTGTAGCGACCTCAGTGAGGACTGCAAGGGGAGATCATTAATGCCTGTAACCCCATCATTCCCTGGATAGGGGCATTTATAGGGAAACAGAGCACCACGGGTGGATCCTCAAAGTAAATGTGGAGGTGAAAGCAGAGACCAACATGGGAACAGAGCAACAAGTCCCATCACAAGTCCCTCCAACCCCCGAGTCTGTCTCTGTGAGAGCAGTCACACAGCCAGAGTGCACAGGCAGGGATGGTCACCCAGGAGACTCCCCCAGCTGTGCATTCCCAAGTGGTGAATTTTGTGAGTCACAGATGGTGCCTTTGCATTTAACAGCCTCGAAAGAACTTTATTCTTGAATTTGCCAGTCTCTTGAGGCAAGTTCATATGACTTCTTCTAAAGGAAGTAGTGAAATACAATCCAGCAAGGCAATATAATGCAGGACAAACTGGGGGCTGGAACAACAGATGATATTTGCTGATCACTGAATATTCAAGGTGATGTTTCAACACCTTTGCAGGAGACACGAGTAGCAGAATTTCCTTCTGAAAGCTGAAGGCACTGAACTGCTTTACAAAGTGCTCAGAAGTTCACAGCTATGGCAGCCCACTAATGTCACCTGTTTGTAACCCCTGGAACTATTCTGTTCCCAATGTGACTTCTCTGAAGCCAGTATGGAGTTTGCCTTAGCTGAACAAAAGGGAAAACCAAAGCCCTCTCCTTTCCTGACGTGATGCATTTATTCACTTGGATTTTAGTCCACTTTAGTGAAAGCCACAAGCACAAAGAGCTGTGAGGGGCAGGTCACCCGAGAGTCCCTCTCTTTATACTCTCATCTTTTAGGCACTGCACACATGGTGGGAGATCATCTCCTCTGGCCAAAGCCAGCAACAGTATCCAGAGATGTGACAGCCAATTCCTCCTGAATTTTAACAGGTTTTGGGCAGGATTAACATTTCTTATTTCACGCAGGAAGTTTGTGACAGAAAGAGAATTTAAACTTGAAAAACCAATATAAAAATCGTAAATCATCCAAGCTATGCCTGCAAACACTAATTCCCCACTGGAGCAAATCTCCAGTAAACTCCAAAGGTGCAGACCACGCAGTGCCAGGATTTTTTCCCCACCCTGTGCCACTGACCCTTTGCCATGCTTCTGTCCCTAATTTAACAAGGGTGCTTCAGCAGTAGATTTCTTTCTCTAAAAAGATACACACTGAAGTAGCACCAGCAACTGGTGTGGTCTAAAGCATGCTCAGCAAGACATCATATTTACCTCTCCGGCATTCCTGGAGAATTAAGACAACATTCTATCAGCATTCATCCTCCTAATCATAAGCCAAGATGAAATGTTAAGCCCTGAAGTAATAAATTTCATCCAAACTGAGAGGGATCCAATTTAATGTAGTCTGCATTTAGTGTAAGAGTCATCTGAAGATAAAGGACAGAGTTATCATCACCAGAAAGAGATGAGGAAACAGCTTTGGTGTGGAGATTCTGGAAGGCACGTGCAGGAGTATCATGACCACAGATTTGTCTGCGTGGGGACAACTTGAGGACACTGATTGAAAGTCTGTTTTGAATTTAGGGAGGGGTTCTTTTAAACTGTATTAAATCCTTGTGAGAAACAACTGGTTTCAAGTTGTGGCCACAAATGGGTTTCTCTGCTTTCACTTCCAAAATTACACTGAATTGGTGTCCTTTGTTTCTGAAGTGCTTGTTCAGCAATGTATAAAGCAGGCTAACAACCTCATTTTGAATTCACACCTACGATTAACACCAACAATTCTTTTTTCATTCTTACCTATGGAGACAAAATTTCACTTTCCAAATTTATTACAGTGTATTTCTGTTATTAATAACTATTATACCACCAAATCACAGCTGAGATCAAGAACTAATTGTGCCTGGATTTATATAAACACACAGTAGGATTTCATGGGCCAGATTAGGGGTCAGAAGAGATGATTTAGAATGTTAAGTGCTGACCTCATGTTTAACATAGGTCAAGTTTTCTATGTGTATGCCACTAACTTACTTTTGGCTTGAGTGTATTTTCCAAAAAAATGTAATTCATTTCTGAAGAAGAAACATTTCACATGGAGAACCCACTCTTCCCTTTGACAGCTTATCTCCCTCTAACCAACATTATATTTTCACAATATTCGACTTCTCATTTGAATTTGCCGAGGTCAGTTCCAAATCCCAGTGCTTCCCTGTTACACTTTCTTGTCAGGAATTAAATCCCTTTTAACATGGCTATTTTCTGCCTAAGAAATTCTCTCTGCTGAGCAACTTCAACTATTTCCCCCCCTGTAATTTATTTTAGGTTCTTATCAAAACATAAAACACAGCAGGGCTTGTGCTGTAAATAGAAACAGTCCAGCCTCAGTGTAGCACCTCAGCTCGTATCCATCACTGAATTTAATGGCTATCACTGATTTACATCACAGGGAACTCTGGCCCATGTAAACATATGGATCTAGAGATGGACAGGGTCTGTCTATTCAGCTTCTTTCGATAAACTAAAGCTGCTGCTACAGGAAAAGAGGGTTATGGGCTTATATAAGTGTGTCTGTGTATTCAAATATGGATGTGTGTGCATGTCGTTTAACTGCAGCTCTGCAAAACTGGGATATTGTCACACACATTGATTCACAACCACTTAACAGTGCTCTCAGCATGATCCAATCTGGATCCCATTGCAATTGATAGATCTGTCATTCCCTGTGAGTTTTGGAACATAAATCCTACCTCTGTATTCCTTCCCTTGCAGCCATGGGGATTGCATCCTCAGTGCGGAAGCTCTCCAGCCTCAGGCATATTGTGAACATCAGCCACTGCTGAGTAACTGGGAAATGGGTCTTGGACACACAAGGAGACCTCGGTGAGGGGAACTGTCTCCCATGGGACGTCACCTTTCTCCCCCCACAGGGAACTGAGCAGGAGAATCGCAGCAGATCATCGAGCTGCTTCTCCCCCACATACACCCACAAACAGAAACCAAATAAATCCCATGCAGATCAACTCAAACTCAATTTTCACTGAATATTGAAAAACACATAGAGGACAAAATGAGAGTAGGCTTAGATTAGATGTTAGAGAGAAATTCTTCCATGTGAGATTAGAGAGTCCCTGACACAGGTTGCCCAGAGAAGCTGTGGATTTCTTATCCCTGTAAGTGTTCAAGACCAGGATGGATGGAGCTTGGAGCAACCTGGGACAGTGGAAGGTGTCACTGCCCATATCAGGTGGTTGAATGAGATGATCTTTAAGGTCCCTTCTGACCCAAACAACTCCGTGATTCTCTGAAATCACCAGGGCTGATGATGCTGACCCAGCAATCCCTTGGCTTTGGCTCATGGCATTCTCCAGTGCTTACCCGATTATTCTCACCAGCAAAGGGACCATTCAGAGAGCAAGTCCTAATCAACTGCTGAAAATGTCTCCTGAACCTGGGATTCATAGAAGGCCACTAGAAATGGTGGCAAACTACACCCCTAGATTAGGCTGAGATGTTTAAAACCTACTCACGCAGTGAGCAGGGAGTTTTGGTTGGCAGAATTCCCAGAACAAGCTGAGGGCAGGCACAGAAAGGCTGCATGAGGCCAAAGCAGCTCTGAGCTCAACCCAAAGGTCTCCTTTCTGTGCCCAGCATTGTCACAGGTTCCTGCTCTTGGTGCAGTAATCAGAAGGTGTTGGACTCTTTACCTCAAGGGCCCTGCAATTCGACTCCTTCCTTCTGACCTGGGTGAAACTAACAATGTGTTTCACCCCACTTCTCTCTTCATGTGGACCTCAGCCCCTGGCACGGTATTCCAGGCATGCCCTATCTCCAGTGGAGAAGTGGAGAGGTTTAAAATGCCACCGGATGTTAAATTGCAAGTCTTGCTCCCAGGCTTCTTGCCCCTGAAGTGAGTTCTACTACAGGGAGTTGGAAAATGTTGTGTAGTGAACAAAACATGGGTTTTTCAGAATATCTCTACACTTGCCATGGGCTGTGTCCTTACCATCTTCTCTAGCACCTAACCACCACCAGCACTGGACTCAGCTTGAAAAGCTGGGTATGGTGGGCGCTTTCACCAAATTTTCCTTTTTTTGAGGTACTCCTTGCCACATTGTGGTTTTAGTTGCTGTGGTGATTGATTTGTGTTTCATGAGCTCATGTTATTGGTTGAGATTTTTCTGGGGTGAGTCATGCGGGTTTCATTTGGTAAAATTCACAGAGATATTGCCATCTAGATCAGCACCAGATTAGCCGAGAACTCCAGCTTCAACTCACCTATTTTAACATTCCCAGGTGAAGTCAACTTTCTGATGAGGCAGATAAATGTCTGCAAAGTAAATATTCAGTTAATAAGGTACCTATTGTACTGCTGATTGTGATGAGGCAGCAGCAGCCGCCAGTTTTAATTTAACATGATTAAACTACCAAGTGATTCCAACGATATCACAGGAGCTTGTTAAATGAAAATAACGCCGTTCGCATTTGCATGTACATGTGCAAGAAAAAAAAAACAACAATAAGAAACTGGGCTGACAGCACTTGGAATGATGTCATTTGAATCAGTGGCATTTAATTGCACAAGGTGAGCCACCATATCTGTGAAAATGCAAAGGCTACAAGGAGCAGAGCCCAGTGGTTCTGCTCCAAAGGCCAGAACACTGGACTGGGAGATCAAGACACTCATCTCTGAACCCAAACTTTATCACTTCTCTGGCAAACTACTTCACCTCTTCATGCTTCAATCAGTCTATCTGTTGGAAGGCCATAACAATACTGAACTGTTTTCCCCAGTGCTTTGAAAACTGGGAAGTACAAGAGCCAGATTTTGTTATACTTTTGTTCAGGGTTTTTTGTTGCTTCAGATTTACTCTCAGCGTCTGGGCCAGATTAGCTGCTCGTCCTGTTTCTGTGGGCTAGGGATTGTTTTAAGGACACAAAACAGCTCAAACTGCAGGGGAGAAAGGACATGGTTCCACGTTAAAATGTCATTAAGCTGATTGACCAAGCTGATTTCCTCAGGGAACAAACCACATCATTAAAGGACACCTGCCACTAAAGGCAGTTAGTCCATTTGGAGATGCCAGTTTATCATTTTACACTGCAGCCTGAAACAGGCCTTCTTAAATCTGTTTTCTGGGTTTGCAATGTTACAATTTGTATCCTGAAGATCTGACAGTCTGAACATAGAGGAGGAAGAATGAAAGAAGTGACATTTGTCACCGTTAGAGGATGAAAAGTCTGCCCAGGGAGTTCAAAGTATCCCTGCAGAGTGCCCTGCTCTCTGCTGTGCTCATGTTTCCACCAGATCCCACCAGAGATGCAACAAACTTAGAAAATAAAATAGTTTTTTTACTAGATTACATTTCATCAGTTACTTAAATAAGAAACCATCCTAGCTGGCTTGACTGAGGCGCTCGAGGAAGCCGGTGGCAGGGCAAGGCCATAAACCCAGGTCCCCAGGGTGTCCTTCCCTGGCCAGCCTCCCTCAGAGCTGTGGAGCAGGGCTCTGGGGGCACAGCAGATACTCTTGTGATTGCTGAAGCAGCTTGTTTCTACTTACATTTTTCAGCATTTTTTTTTTAATCACATTGTGAGCCGAACCATAGATTAGTGCCAAAGAGCCTCTAATTACATAGTAACAGTAGCAATTGCATAACCCTCTCCCAGCTCCCTGCAAGGGCTCAGCTCCATACTCACCAGTGGAATGTCACATTTTTCCATGCTTTAAGTATCTCTTTTCACTAATGCTGCAGCCAATTGCTTCTAATACTGCAGAAAAGAACAAAAAATGCCGGGATTAAACCTCTGCAAATCCTAACAGTGTGTTTACAATTGTCTTCAGGTCCACTCCTAACCACTGGGTCTGTGACCTTCTAGTAAATTATACTATACTGGAAGGTTTTAGCTGCTGTTCCAGCTCCACTGCAAACATGTAAACTTGAGCCATCTGTGCTTTTTTAATATTTCCTGTAAAGCCTATCACTACTCCAATCTGCCGTTTCAATTGGCGGCACAAGAAGTCATTGTGTGCTAATTTTTCCCAAGGGCACTTGATGCACTTTATTAAATAGGGTTTTTTTCTTCCTCATTAAGGCCTTTCCACAACAATAAAACTATATTTTGGATACCCATGCCAGCAGGCATTGGGCTGGTTTTTATGAAAAAACCATCCCAGCCACGCTACGCTTTTCCCAAAGAACAATATGGAGGGAAAGAAAGTTTTTTAAGACGTTGCAACCTCTCCTTTTGGCAGCCTGAGGAGAAAGCATCTCGAAGGCAAGACAGCAGAGGATGGGAAGAATTTGGCTGAACATCCCAGAAATAAAGGCTTGGCTTCTTCCAGGGGCATCAAAGACTTGCTAGGTCGTACACTTCTCACACACCTCCAGTTGCTGTTGGCTGCTGGAGTTTGGGCTGTCCAAGGGGGAACTGCAGTGCCAGACAGGATCAGACCCGTGGTTCTGTTAGTTCAGGATCCTGTTTCTGAGACCCACACACCAGATGTTTCATAGGAAAGCACAAGAAACCTAACTGCAGAAGCACCAAGGTTCCAGGCCTTCATAAAGATCTCCTGTCATTTCATCCCCCAGTGTATCTTTAATAAACCTAAATTCTCCTCCTGTCCATTGTCATACAACCTGTTAAAATATTGCTCGCACTGTCGAATCTGCTCCAAATGAGCAAGGCACTGATTATGGAGGGGGAAAAAGTAGGATTTTCTTTTGTAGTTTAATACTAATTGTAAACAATACCATGCCAGAATAAGTGACTTTGAGAAGTAACCCTCAAAACCCAGTATAAGATAAATTGGAAGTATACATAGGATCATTTTTATCAGGGGTTTCCTATTTATTTTAAAATCTTTGCTGTATTTAAAATATGAAGAGTATAACATTTTCCTTGCTTTTTGATGATTTGACCTGTAATAGGGTAAAACAGTTTGCTAATAAATGTGGGGGATTTTTTGCTCATGTTAGTTTAAGCAGAGTTTAAGGTCAGAAAGGACAATTGCGACACAGGAGCCTGACCAGCTCCCTGATACAAAATAACTGTTTATCATTTTCTTTCCCCAAAGCCCTCTTTATTTCCCTTAAAAAAATTATTAGTGACCCACATTCCACACGGGCTGTTGGTGACTGTGACATACCTCTGCTCAGAGCTGTGCCAGCAGAGGAGGCTAAAGCAGGTGTTCAAATACTAAGCACTGCCCATAAATTTAATCTGACATCCTGCTCAGAGAATGCTTGGGCAGAACAATTGAACCAAGTCCACACACTTTGAAGCTGCAGCTCTAAAAAATCACAGCTGAAAGAGGAGGAAGCTTCCTAGCAACAAAAATGCACTCGAGCCTCCCAGCTGAAGCGTGTGTGTTGCACAACACCTCGTGGGTCCACAGGGTGGGTTTTGGGGAAGGGGGGGAGGCTTAAAGCTTTGAATTTGTCATTTCTTTCTCAACTGGCTTTTAGTTCTGATCCTGAGCGAGAAGAAAGGGGTCCTTGTTTGATAAGAAGGGATGATAACCTGCACCCAAGCCAATAAAAAGGATTAACCCGAGACTGAAGGCTCAATACCGGGTTCTGGCCGATGCATGGTTCAATTAGACTAAAAGCTGTCCTACAGCATTAAGGCAAGTTACCTTCATTTTCAGCTTCAGTGAAACAGACCCCAGATGACAGGATAGGCAAACAAGGACTTTTTCACTTTTCACAATTGCTTTCATCCTGCATCGCCAGTATTATTAGACTTTAAAGAAACTGGAAAATCAGAGGAGTGTTCAAAGTAGGTGGTCTCTGCGTATTCATTGCATCCGGGCACATCAGGCTGGGTAACGTGTTTTGTAAGCCCAGCAATGTGGCTTGCAGTTCATTTCTTCAGTTCATTTTCATTTTCACCTAATAAAATCAATTTTCAACCCAAAGTGATGGCCTACAGATATTACTTTAGAAGCCCAGGATGTAAACACTTCAGACAGTCGTGCACCTCCAGCAACACTGCGCTCTCCAAAGAAGGGAGCCTGTTCCTCCCAGGCAGCCTGCTTTTATCCCATGCACCTGGGTAAATCATGGAGAGGAGTGTCTGGCTCTTTTCAGCAGCAGGGGTCAAAATACTTTGAAAAGAAGAAACAAAAAGCCAACAGGATCATGACAGACTGACTTTTCACACACGTGGAAATGGAGGCACAGAGGAGCACAGCTCAGCCAAGGTCATCCCTGGCTGGACAGCAGAGCTGGGAAGAGCCAGGCACAGATCCAAAGCACTGCTCTGTGCTCTCCCATCCAGCTGCCCAGGCCTGAACGGAGCAAAAGGGATGTACATCTGTGGACTTTCATTTTTGTTTTCCCCGTGATGTAAACATGAAAGAACAAACATTCGTCTGGAGCACTGGAAAGCTGTTTATGGGCAACATGAACAACTCCTTTGCTATTTCCCTGGTAAATAAAGCTTGGAGATGATTCCTGGAACTACAATATCCCCATATATGATACCACAGAGTGCCTGTGGACATACTCCAAAATTCAAAAAACAATTAACATGTTTTCTCCCACATTTCCCATGGCTGCCATCGTGGTATAGAGCCTTGTCCTTGCTGTCTATTTGTACAAGGGGCTAGGATTAAATGAGCACAACAGTGTTGCAAGGACTAAAAACGGCCTAGGAGGGACAGTTGTTTGTAGAGAATTAAATCAAGAAAGGACAAATTTAGAGGTATTTATTTGATAGGAGGCTGTGCTGACCATTCCTGGAAAAGCAGGAGTTGGAGAGCTTAGAAAACACTGACCACAACTGGAGTGCTTTCCACTCATGGTTCTGTAAAATAATTACACGGCAAAGATCCAAACTTTTGATACACATGAAAAATATGTTGGAAACTCAAGCCATCCTGATAGCCCAGGGCAGCCTGTTTGCTTGGATTTTCCTGGTGTAAATAGAACCACCACATAACAGCTCAAGGACTGCCCAAGCGAGACTGCCAAAAGAAACAGTTATTTTTTATCCAGATCATTCCAGAAATTCCTTCTTCTTTGGCCTGCGAGTGGAACAAACATCCTATTTGCTGGAGCACCCCAACCACTACAGGCAGGACTTGGGTATTCCATATTAATCAACGGTCATCCTGCCCTGGGCAAAGGTTGCTGACTGCAATGTGTGGGAAACAGGAAAAGCAGCTTAAAATAAAGTTGTGGGTCTGCTTGTATCATTCAGGCAGATCTGTCTGTGAGAAAAAGAATTTATGAAATGTTGATTTATCTTTTGCTAACTCTTAAAACAAATGGAAGTGTGAAAATTCACTGGAGCAACACTGTTTTTATAGCCTCTCGTGTAAACACCCCTGAGATTCTGTCAATGCAGTTGAACTTTCAGCTGCGTGGTGGTCAGAGCAGAAAGGTCACCACACCCAGGGCTGACCCTGACCGAAGCTGTGCTAACTTTGACTTTCTCCTTCCCAAGCTTCACAGCAAGCTGCAGCTTAACCCCTTGAAGGTGGTTTGATTTCCCTTATCCATCACCACAGCAAAAGAACTCACTAACCCAGAGAAGTGTTTGGCTGCAAGAGTGACATAGAGGGACTAAGAGATCTTTGAATTTCAGGTTGTCCAGAGAAGTTGTGTGTTCCCCATCCCTGGATGTGTCCCAGGCCAGGCTGGACGGGGCCTGGAGCAACCTGGGATAGTGGGAGGTGTCCCTGCCTCTGATAATGGCAGGGGGGTTGGAACAAGATGGTCTCCGAGGTCCCTTCTGGCCCAAACCATTCTATGATTCTATTCTATCATTCTCTACTGCACCATTCTTCATCATCTCTCTCTTCCTTCAGCCTGAACTAACTTTTTTTACTAACTATTTAAAGTATCTCATATTATGCCGCCTTTAATCACAAATTTGGTTCTTGAGTCATTGTTACTTTTAGCAAAATGGGTTGTATTGCGTTTTTCTAGCTAATCTCAATATATAACACTAATATTTGCATGGTGCCTGAGCCACCCCTCCAATCTGGGAATAAATGGCTGCTTTTTACATCTCATACACAAGGAATAATCTTTCGGAAAGGCAAATTAGGCAGAGGAACCAGTGGAGGGTGCTGCAATAACAATGGACTTGCAGAAATACTGCAGAGTGCTGCAGAGCTCCTCATTGCACAGACACTCAGGGCTGGAACACAAAGGGATCAGCCCGATTCCTGCCACTGCCAAATGGAATTAGGATCAGGAGAAGCTGCTTCTCAAACATCTACCTAGCAGTCCAAAGCCCCACACAACTGGTGCTGAGCAGGAAAAGTCGAGGCTTCGTTTTTAATTTGACAATCTCTGACCTGTGCCCGCAGCAATGTGTTCCAACAGAATTTTAGTGGCAGGGACACAAATAATAGTCTGACCTCCTTCATGTTCACAGCTCTCTGGCTGAGCACATAACCTGAAGCAGAGGTACAAAGGTTAACTACAGCAGTGCAACAAACAGATGAGCTAGGGTCTCAGTGGACACCCACAGAAATACTCCAGTCCTTTGCGCTCTCTCATGGATTTCCTCTCCCACCCAGCAGTTTGAAACTTCCTCAGTAGTTTTAATCCCTGTCATTAACAAAAATTACAACTTTTTCCTCCAACAAGAAAGTGCTGAATGAACTTGGGCTCTTAAAAAAGTTCTCCATGTTTAGACTCTGGCCTCAGTCTTGTGCTTGAAAAGAGCCTGTTCAGGGCTAGATTTGTACTGCAGCTGCATCTAAATAGGAACAAGCGTGCCTGGCTCCGGCACTGCAAATCTGTTCTCTTGTTTTGATTTTAAATCAACACCAGCAACGTGTTTTAGCACTGTCACTGCCTGGCCTTCTGTCATGCAGCCTAATTCTTCAACCCCCCCAGGGGCTGAACTCACCCTTGTTATAAATACTGTACTGCAGTGCAAACACTCCGATGACCTTTAATACAAGAGTCACAACTGACCCCTACATTTCTTCACGTTGTCAAACATCCAGAAGATGCAGGACTAATAGGCACGTTAATGCCCAAGGAAGAAAGTGAGAACTTCAAACTCTTCTTAATGGAGTTAAAACACATTCTTTAAAAAGAAAATAAAAGGCTCTGAGAATGAGGGCTTCCACTAACATAAACAGTTTCAAAGACCGGTTGTGGCACAGAAGCAGTGACTGGAAAATCAGAAAATCTGTATAAGAACTGTTGTCATAGTGGATTTCCCATAGGGATTATTTTAATCTAGGGAAGCCATTAAAGACATTGGTTTGACTGGAGGGTCTCAACTCTTTTTTTTTCTTCTCCCTCTCCAGACACATACATCAAACTCTATGGGGCTGTCAAGTTATCTCCAGCACTGGCTGAAAAATCTGTGACAGTATTAAAAAGAAAACATTTGATGGTCTTGTGAACTGCTGAGAGTTATCAGTATTAAGGTGTTAATAATGCCATAATCCGAGGCTGATAATTATTCCCCCAATTCGTAATGAAATTTAGCTGCTTAGCGCACACGTGGCACTTATGATGCAGACCAGATTCATTGCAAAGGTATTGGAGGAAATTGTCCTAAGAATATTTAAAACTCCCTGGATTTCCAAGCCCAAAGAGGACATACAGGGTGCTAGAAATGTGAGGAAAGGAATGTGTTCTGTATTAAAATTTTACAGGAACAGATCTGCTGAGAAGGAAGCAATAATGGCATTGGTTTAAAAACCATTAAAAAAAATCAGTCCAAATAAGAGAGAAAACAAACACTTGGATACAGTTAAAGGCTCATCCAGCTAATTCAATTGGGAGCAGGAGTTTTGAGGAATTCAAGAGGAGAATCACTTCCTGCTGGTCCCAGGGTGGGCACTCCAGCACACATTCAAGCCACTCTTTTCCTCTGCATATGATAAAAATGTAAAAGCTGTCACTAAATCCAGGTTAAAACAAAAAAAAATAAAGGGTCAGAAGTGATAAAAAAATTCCAAAAATGACCTTTCCAGCCACGGTATTAATTCAGCCCCTTTACACATCCTGTTTACTGCAAAGCACAGATTAAATAAGAAACAATTACATATCATATTTAACAAGGATAACTGAAGTGGAAAATGCCTTCTGGTCTCACCCTGTGCATGTGCACACGTCTCAGTCAGTGACACAAACCATGTATTTCAGACACCCCCACTGTGAACTTTGGACTCCTCAGCTTTCACATTATCCCAGCACTGATTTTTCAATTATTGAAAGCATAGAGGGATTTCTAAGAACTGCAACATCTCAATGGCTTCTTTCATTCATTGTAAAGGTACATGGTTTAAGGAACCAACACCCAGTGCAGTTCTGGTGGAGGCACCAGTAAATGAACATTTTTTAAACTCCAGCAGCCTTCACCCAGGCACCATTAACAGACCAAGGGATCTTGCATTGGGGAGCCAAGTTCCTCGGTGGAAATCAGCTCCTCTAAGAACTTCAATCAGCAGATCTTTACTAGAAGAGCACTTACAAAAGAGACAATGTGATAGTGAAAGAAAACAGAAGATGCAGGCAAGTAAATTTGCTTAGCCACAGATCTGTTCCTGTAACATGGAAAAGACTTTTCAGATCTGGCTAACAGCAATGGAAAAGCCATAGGAGGCACTGAAGCATCACTTTTTGTGCTTCTCTTGTTGGAGGCATCTTAGACCTTTAATAGACAAGTTCAAGCTGAGTTAATAGAACCATAAAATCCATTAGGTTGGAAAAGACCTTTAAGATCATCAAGTCCAACTGTAAACCCAGCACGGCCAAGTTCACCACTAAACCAAGGCCCTGAGTGCCACATTGATGTGTTTTTAATACCTCAGCTGAGCCCTTTGAGATGTCACTGAAATGGAAACCAAACCATGTTTATCAGTACACACAGAGTCAGAGGTAGATTGCAACCCTTTCCAATGCAAAGGTTTGCTTAAAATTGGTTTTGTTTTATTCACTTGTCTCATATAAGATTAATGGTCAAACCTTTGACTCAGAGATGCAGATTGGACCAGTGTGGCTCAGTTTTTTGTAAGGATACAGAACGTTTCAAACTGAGTCTCCTCAACCACTCCAGCCCCTACGGCACACAGACCCCGCCAGGAGTTGTAGCTGAGGACTCCCATCCTTCAGAGAGGGGAAATCCCTCACTACACATTCCCAGTGTTCCCCCATGGTCTCCTGTGTGGCTCAGCTGTGTGGCACATCATGGGAGCTCCGTGTAGGGTTTGTAGGTTCCTGGTCCAACCTGGGAATCTAAATAATCCCAGGCTTCATGAAAAGAGAAACACCCAGCTCTACTGAAACAGGTTTTTACTTTCAAGAGGCAGGCAGGTGTCTCGATCCTATGAGATTCTATGACATTTAATCTCCTAAATGTCAATGTTGCTTTTGAAATGGGCCTAAATCATTAGATACTTCTGAGAATGTCATCCTTCATCTTTAAATTTGCTGTGACCACACACAGTCAGCACAAGTGCAGTTCTATGACCCAGGATACTCTGCAGACATCAATTATGCTGCTTTCTTTCCTTACTCAGGGCTACAAAACAAATCTGAAGCTTTTTGCTTCAGAGGCTTTTCAGAATGCAAAAGTTTCATTAAAACATGAGGAGGAAAAATGTATTTCAATCACGCTGTCATAACTCAAAATCCTCTCAGAGTTTCCAAAAACTTCACCTTAGGGCTAACACCAAGCACGGAAAACTTCTGAGCAAAAAGAATTCGAGAAAGTTATTAGCAAAAAGTTATTACCACAGAGTGGGCATTACAACTCAGCCTTAACAACTGCCTTTGCTATTGCAACTCCTATAATAATTTTTACACAAGGGCTGCAGAGCAAATTAATTTTCCTAAGGCACTGCAAGGTTTGTGTGCTGCACCTCATGCCCAGCGAGCTCGGCGCTGCACTGGCACACAGCACAAATGAGGGACCCTGGGCTCAGCTCTTTGTTCTCCCTCCCAGGCCTGTGTGAAATAAACAACTTCACTCAATGGCAGCTTGCAGAAGTTTGCTGTTTCTAACAGGCATTATCTGTTCTGCAGCACAAGCACAACAAAGCAACGCTGGTGTGTAGTGACACGGAGAATTGGGACAACACTGCCTGCAGGGGGACCTTGGTCAAGGAACACAGAGCTACTGGACTGAGGGACTATGGACACCCCAGAATTGTCCCCACTGGCTTCAGCCACTCTGTGCATTCAGGAGCAGCCTATAACCAGAGGAAGTGTGCAGAGACTGGTCCAGAAGTCTGGGTGCTATGTGGGGGCTTGGAAAATCTCCATCCAGTTTTCCCCTTTAGCACATTCTGAGTGACTTCTGCCCAATAGCTTTGAAGTGTACAGAGGTATGAGACTCTGTGCCTCAGTTCTCTACCTGTAAAGTCAGTAAATTAAACTTGCCTTACATCTGAAAGGTTTGGGGAAATGAATATCTTGACAACCATGAGCTCCTCACATGACCACTGGGGGAATTACAGGTCACCAACACTACCAATAAAAGAAAATTTCCGTCCAGTTCCTGTTACTCAGAGACTGAGTTTGTACCCTGAAGCCTGAAGATTTCTGCAAGTTTCAAAAGTTGTGAGGGGTTTTTCACCCCCTCTTGACACCATTTCTGATGATTCCTAGAGTATCAGACATAACATCATAGCTAATGAAAATTTCTGCAGAAATAGATCACGTTTGGAGCTAATTTGGTCTCAGATCTCACTGGCCTGAATCTATTCATTAAAACTCTAGCGATAAAATTCTTGAGTTCCTATGAATTCATTGTGCCTCACCTGTAATATCAACATTTCAGTATTACATATTTTGGTGAAAAAACCATGCCTCTTTCTACAGTCATTACTTAATTGTAATGTCTATTTATTTGGTATTTTTTTCTGTTTTCCTGCATTGTTGTAAAAGCGTAAATCCTACTTGAAAAATCTCCTTCTACAGGTTAAAAAACTCCAAAGGCTTATAAGCTGATGTGAAAGATTGACTTAATTGAGCAGTATATTTTTGATTTACTAAAGAAACCTTAATCCTTTGACTAAACTGATGTATAGATTTTAGAGAGATTAGCAAATCTAGAATGCATTAAATTCCAGGGCAATAAAACCATCTGACTGTATGAAAAGACATAAATGTAAAACACAACTTGTGTTGCCAGTTACTGTGGGGTCTGTTATCATTGGGTTACCAATTCAATTCCTGATGTGGTCATTATAATCATAAATTTACAGAAATGGCCATAAACCTACTGCCATCTGGACAGGAAACCCATTGTCCAAGCCATGCACCCACACAGAGAGTGCCCTTTCCTGCAAAATTTCCATCAGGAGTGATAAGTGAGCAAAAGACAGAAGAAGCAACACATTAAAATATCACAGGTTACGTTACCAGCACCGAATTTCGCCTGTGCCACTACCAAGCCCCGGGGACCAGCAGCTTTAATTAAAAGTTATGCTGGTGTGGGAGTGGAAATGGCAGCAAGGCCCAGGAAAACTGGAGGGCTGCCAGCTTCCCAGAGGTCAGGAACATGTGGGGAACCTGTGCTTTGGATTGCAGACAAAATCATAAGAGCAATTGAAGGCTTTCTGAGGGCTTGAGAGCGAACCCTGCGAGAGGAGCAGCAGCCCTGAGAACAGGAGCCGTGGGATGAGCACACTGATGAGCACAGGGTTCCTTGGATCCCATGGTAATGGAAACCACACAAATACCTCAGATACCTCTGTCCAAGAGCCAGATAAAATTTCCAACTATGATACCTCCCCTAAACACCAAATAACTGCCCCTGTGGTTATTTTTAAAGGGGTTTTTCCTGCATCTGGAGCTGTCTGCTGACTGATTTAACCATCATTCCTGATGTGGCAATGGCTAGGAAAACAAGGGCTCAAGGACCAAAAACTGATTCCCCAAGGCTGCCAATTCAAAACCACGTGGAGATATGACACATAAAGTACAATATTCAAAAGAACCACCATGTTACCTTCAGCGAAAAAAAATAAATCAGTGAAGAGAAAGCTTTTCAGAGGAAAGCTCTGGCACGTAGAGCTGCAGTCCCAATGCTGGGGTGGCTGATGCCAGGACCCTCATGTTGGGAAGCAGTGCTGCTTGGAGGGAAAAGCACGGGCCAACACTCCTCCACTTTCTGTGTGTCTGTGGGCCTTTCAAGCCTGCTTCCTCCTCTCCTGTCTCATGGTCACTTGGTTTCTCCAAAGTAGGAACTTTGGAGAACCCCAGATGCACGGGCCCAGCACTGTGAATTCCTAATGCCAGCAGGGCCCCTCCATTCCACTGGAATGTAAATAAACCCCAGCACTTCTCCTGGACCTCTGCAATTTAAATAAAGCACTCACACAGCCCTACCACCAAAGCACGTGGAAAGTAAGGGATTGATTCCGGTTTGTCTTTGAACTTCCTGTACCCTCCTCATAACCTTCCAATCCCTTATTTATTTGTTTTTTTAATCTTTTCACCAAAACCCACGTTAGAACACAGAGGAACCAGAAATGGGGCACCAAAGAAAAGCAAAAGATTAAACTAAAAATATCCTTGCCAAACATGCAGAAAAATAAATAGGTGGAAAATAAGGCCAGCTCTCCTGAGGGCAGAGCAAGGCAGCGCACGCTGACGGGTCACAGGGATAGCTGCAGTAATTACATTTTACATTGCTTTAGGTTTCATTTATGCTGTCAAAACTGTTTTGTCACACTGGATTTTTTTTAATGCATTTCAGATTTTGCTAATCTCTAGAAAATCTATATCAGTCTAATCAGAGGATTGGGAGGCTCCTTGCTGAATCAAAAATATACTGCTCCATTAAGTCAATCTTTCATACTGGCTTATAAGCCTTTGGAGATTTTCAATTTGTCAAAGGAAGGGATTGGGGTTTTTTCCTGTTCATGTAGTTAAGTTTTTCTAATGATGAATCTTTGAGGAAAAAAAAGAAAGAAAGAAGGAAGAAAAGAAAATTAGTAGACTACAGGTGATGGCCATTTAAAAAGCCTGCATTGACCCCAGTTTGGCTCATGAGTGCCCAAAATCCCAAATATTTGCATGAAGATCAGCAAACAATAAGGAAACTGTTATCATGGACAAAGTCTTGACTCGTCCCCTTACACTGCAAGAGACTCTCTCCATTTCCTCTTGGCCTGGAATCTATCACAGACTGGCATCCAACTTCCAGCTTCCTCTGGCCACTGGGAACAGCCCTGTGCCCACTTGTGACTGCTCCAAATGAGCCCTTTCAGGCCTTCCTGCAAAGTGTTCCTCAAGCATGGGTGGGACTCACTGTAAACAAGAGAAATCCATTCCACTGTCAGTTTTCAAATCCCTCCCTTCAAGCTCCCTTCTGCTCCAGTGACTCTGGAACACGTGATGCTGCCAATGTTTGTAGCCCCAAGCTGGAGGAGGGAGCACCTGGCAGACCTATGGAGTGAAGAGATGTGGGTTTGGAGAACAGCAGAGGATGGGGATTGTGTCTTCCTCTTCATTATCCATCACCATCTCCCCAAAGGACACAGCAGCCCACAGGAACAATTCCTAACCCACAACATTCAAAATTAACCAGATTAACAAAAACAGACTGAACTGGGTCATGTGGATTGAGCCAGATTTGGCATTGCTCACATGAGCTGCTGTCCTCCTCTGCAGAGGCATTAGCAGCTCCAGCAGAGAGGCAGGATCAGAACCTGTGAGCAGGAATTTCTGCTGCAGCAGAGCTGAGCAAGGAGAGCAGCTGCTCACAGCTCTGGGTTGCTTGGGGGATGCAGTACCAGCTCTGGGAGAAGCACAGACACAGGGTGTGTGCCACTCTTGGAGAAAGCCTCTGGGACAAAAGGAGGTGCACCCGTGTTCAAACAGAGGAACTCACCTGCCTTTTCTTGCCACAGTTGGGGACTTGCTCTGTCTTCTGGGGAGCAGCCAAAAACAACTGAGGGTTTTCCTGCTTTAGACATTACCTAAATTAGGCAGCATCATTCCTCTTCCAGGGAAGTTGCAAGGACTGGAGGGCAGTAGGTTAAACACTGGGACTGGCAGAGGAGAAGGGAAAAGCAGAAAAGAAATTATTTTCCATAACTGTTATTAATAGCTGAGAGAAATTAATATTTAGATTATAGGATTTTTAAGGCATTTCCAGCTTTTCACTACTGCTTTCTGTAATCATTTTTAAGCATAATCCTGCACAGCAAACTGAAATTTCACTTTACAATTTTTTATGTTAGTTTATTTCTTTCTGCAATAACACCTGTCATATGTGCTTATTATTAACACAAGTGGACTAGAATAATTTTGGACTCACTTGGTAACGCACCAAGAAAAATGGAAGCCTGATCTAAGATTGTCTAATTGAATGTGAGCACAGAAAATAGAAGAATGACCATACAGTACTGGAGCATCATACTCAGGCACAAACTTGGCTGGTCTGCCGTGAGGTTACTTCTCACAGACTCTTCTAAACAGAATTTCAACTACAAAGTGCTTCAAAATTCAGTGTTGATCAAGAATGACTAAAGTCCTGTGAAAACCAACAGGAGATTCCCCAGCTTTGTTATCAGGTCAAGTCCTCAAAGGACAAAAAAGGGAAAACCAACCCAAGCTGTACAGCTAAAGGGGCAGTCAGCACCACTGAGCAGAAGTGAAATACTCCCAGCCACAGAGGGTGAAATATTCGCCTCTCAAACACTTCTTGCCAACCAAATCCATTGAAAGCAAAATGATTAAAGTCCACCTGGTGGATTTACAGGGCTTTGTGCTGATATGAGACCATTCACCCATGAGAGGCAGCCTTTTGACATGATTCAGTTGACTGCCCTTGTCATTTGACACACACCTAAGGAGTCTAAGTGGTTACTGCTATTAGCAAAGACTTGAAAAAAGACACTTGTCACATTAGGTCAGCCATCTCTTAACTTCATCCTGTGATATGTCACCAGTACCCCTGGGTTCTCATTCCTTATCAGTCTTTGAGATACATGTAATTATTGTTCTAAAGCAGCAAGAAACAGAGACAGGGAAACAAAGCAGAGTGTGAGTTGCTTATTGTCTCTTCCATAAATGACAAAAAAGTTCTTGAACTTTTAAGAAAATGACAGACCTGATTGCTTTGTGCTTTATGTTTTTGTAGGGATTTTTACCCATGGCAGTTCCCATCCTGCAGGAAAGTCCCTGTTCAGTCTCTGCAAACTGGGAGCTGAAGACTCCTCTGCAGTGGAGCTGGCACTGAGAGCAAGGGGACAATGTCCACAGATCTGCACCAGTGCTTAAACAGGCACAGGGGACACATTTGCCACTCTCCCCTTGGTGGCATAGGAGGCATTTGTCAGGCACAAGGAGTGAGCTGGGTGTAGGAAACCTTGTGGCACTGGAGATGTGTTTCACACAGGTATAAAGCAGTCCTCTGGAAACAGCCACAAATTTGCCCTGATGCTGTTTCCGCCCATCTGTTCTGACCAAATTCACTTTCTCTGAGCCTGTGAAGAATTTATGTACAAGGTTATACACAGCATAGCACACATTTTAAACTAGTGTTACCTTGCTCTGCTAATTCAGAGCCAAGGTGTTCAGCCCCTCTCAGAACCAAACTCGGAGAGAGAATTACAGCCTGTGTGCTGAACCCTCACCAGAACAGTCACTGCAGCAGTGCTTATCCAACAGTTCTGCGTAAGACAGTGATAACCTGTTCACAGACATGGCTACACTGAAAGGACGTTTTGGGAATTGTGAATTACTTTAAGAGGCTGCCAAATCTCCTTTTTCTACTTCATTTAAGGCCTAGAAAACCTAAAGCCTCGCAATCCTGTCTTGCCATAGGCTGAACCTCTAAATTGCAACGGGACAAGGATGGAAGTGTGCAAAAAGGAAAGAAATACAGAGGAGGGAGGCATAGATGAGAGTCTTTCATAATATCTCAGCTGGACAAGTTAGTGGTTGACAGCTTGAATTTATGTGAACATTAACAGAATTGATAAGTCAGGGTCTTGCTGACCTTGGTACTACTCCAGAAGTAATATTTTCACTAAGGTGAACTATTTCTGGACATTTCTCCAATGTACTGAACACACACTTCTTTTTTTCTGACACTGGAGTGAGCACAGCACCTTGTCTCTGTTTTCTACTGAACAGGAACAATATATTCTTACTGCAGCCAAGGTCATCTAAATTCTTGCCCATTGGCAGGGACTCACATTTCTCCTCCAAATGCTTTAACAAACAGGTCTTGCTTTCCTCTCCTTAAACAGGTTACTTCTACTCCACAGAGCTCACTCTCCAAGGTGTGGTTCTGCCAGCAGGAGCCTTGACTTTCCAATAAAACTCCTCTTTCTCTGGTTTACTCTGTTGCTTTCTTCAAGGAGTGCAGTTTTGGTGTCACTATTTATCAGCACTCCCAACCAACTTAAGCATTCCAAATACAAATCAGTTTTCTTGGCCTGTGAAAGAGTTGCTCAAGCAGGGCAATAAAAGGGAGAGAGTTTGGAACCAGGATTTCCTGAGGCGTAGACTACCTGTTTGGTTTTGGAGTATTTTAATGAGTAAATGTTATTTGCCATCAGTGTGACTGGCAGCTGGAAAGCACATAGGACTGAGACCCCAGGGGAAATAAGTGTCTTTTCCTTTCTGTGAAAGGGACACAGTCCTGGCCTGACCACACTCCACTACTGACAATAAAAGCTCACGAGATCCAGGAAATCCCAGTGAATGCAGCTTTCCCTGGTGTGAATCAGCACGGCTCCTTGGGCCTGCAGTGACACTGATTTATAGCAACTGAGGATTGTAGGCACCTAAATTCATTTCATGAACCACAAAACACATTGTATGCAATCATCTTAATCTATAACAACAAAACCTGTGTGCTTGAGAAAATTGCTTGATGATACCACAGATATATACATTTATCCAAGCTAATTAAGAGCTACTGAACATGTCTTTAATTACTGGCAATACTCTGAATGGCCCATGGCCCACAAATGTATCTCTATCATAATCACAGTCAACCCTTCTCCTCTTCAAAGTGTATCATAATTGTTTACTAATTAATCTTTAAGCTCTTGTACCACACAGCATGTTTAGCCTTCTATAAACGCTGACTACACAGTTCTGGAGAAGAAAAGGAGGGGATGATGTGTTAGGGAATTTACTACATTCGCTCAAAGACTCACTGCTTGGCATTTAATTTTGTTAACTTCTGTAGAATCCTGAGAGTCAACAGAGGCCTACCTTAGTTTTATAATTCAGATAAACATCCTGACTTGGTTCTAGGCAGCACTTTAACATGCTACCTGCAGTGGCAGTCACTGTCTGCCTTGCTAGATTGCACTCAGGCAAAACACTCGGGGCTCCTGCACCACCAAATCTTGCCTGTACTCAAAATAAATCATACTGAAGCTGTCTGTCTTGAGCAGAGGCTTAAAATTCTATTTGCTTGCATGACAAGCAGTGAGATCAGTACTGCAGGCATTAATAGGAAGTGGAGCAAGTCTTTAATTTGAAAGATAACAATAGGTAATGTTACCTGGCACATCCTTGCTTAGGGTATGGCTGAAACAGCTGCAGCTGTTAAGGCTGATCATTTCTAAGTTTTACATTGGCCTCTGGCTGAATTTTTCAGAGGTAGCACCAAGTAATTTTTTCTAAGTAAGGATAGAGGATGGGCTGCCAGGTCAAATAACCCTAACATGGTCATGGTCAGAAATAACTCGAAATCGTGCAAAGAAAGTGGTGCTCCTCCTGGGGAAATTCTAGTGTGGCTGAGTTACAAAAAACAATTATAGTTTGAATTAGGGTGTTTAAGTTACCCAGCATATACCCCATCTTAAGTCAACATGTGGGATGACAACATCAACAATTGAAGTGAGAAAATGCTGGGACTCATGGCATTTGGGCAAGTTCTGCTCAGCTGCATTGATGGTTTTCACTAAGACGCATTTCATGAGATGGTCATTCGCTTCCCTGACCCATTGCTGCACTAGGTACAGGTGGAAGGAAGTTTCGAATCTTTCTCCATTATTCTGAGATTAGACACAAAGATCCTTTCTTTTACGTGAAACTCAGCAAAATTTAGGAAAAAAAAGTCACAGTCCTCATTGTTCTTGTCTTCATTGAAGACAGAAACCAGGCAAAAGGACTAAAACCCTGTTAGATGGAACGAGCTCTGGGCATTGCAGGAGTTACTCTACACAAATCAAGTCACACTGTTGTGCAGTGGCTGATGGAGTGAGGCTTTATGAGACAAAAAAATAGACTGATTCTGACAGGGGGGAGAATTTTACTTCTATGAATAGTACTTTTCAAGGGCACCCAGCTCCTTGGGCAGGTACGTGTCTCCACGCAGGCACGTACACAAGAAAAGAGAGGGGAAAGATTTCAGTAACCCAAGTGGGGCTTTGGGACTACATTGTGTTCATGTGTTGCTAAAGCTGATGATGTGCCAGTATGAACCAGCTCATCAGATGGGCACAGGCTCTCTCTGTTCTTTCCTAGGAAGGTGGCAGATAAAAGACAAGGCATTCAAGTAGCTGACAGGGTAACCTGTAAGTGCCTGTCCTGAGCAATCTACTTGTCAGCTTTCCTGGCTAAGAGAGGAGACGTGTGCCACAGCTGTCAGCTTTGTGTCATCTTTCCTCCCTGCCTTTCATCGTCCTTCATCCCATGAATGGAGGTTTTATTTTACTTTCTTTTTTTGGCCCAGCTCGCAGGAGCTCCTTTGTCCCACTGCCTTAATGGATCTTGTGAGTGTGCAAAGCCAGCACACTGCAGGAATGGCTAAATGGGGAACAGGACCAAAGGCATAAGGAAACCATCATCATCATCATCATCATCCAACAGGTACACTGAGGCCTGGCGGTGTAAATGCTCAGGCTACCCTGGAGGTGACTGAACACAGAGCCTGCCCTTTGGGCTACTACAACACATTGGCAGTCATCCACAAGCACAGCACAAAGGACAGGGCTTTCCTCTGTCCCTGTGAGTGATTCCACAAACACTTCGTCACAAGGGTAGATGGCTGTGAAAACAGGGAATTTCAAAGCTGCTTTTCTCCAACAGTGCATCCATGCCATCACAAATGAAAGTAGCTTCTAAGTCTAACCAGGAAAATCCCTTCACCTGATGCATCTCCCTATTTCTCCCTGGCAGAAGCTGTCCAAGCCAGGCACTCCCAGCTGTTGGAGATGCATGTAGGTACAAAGAGCCCTTAAACATCCACCTTCCCATGGAGATAAAGGGCTCACACCTCAACTCTCGTCCTCTCCACCCCAATTATCTAACAGAAGGTGTAGGGATGGATTATGAAAATCTCTGGCTTTGAACAGAAACATCCATCTAAAACAGTAATGATGTCTTTAGGCAAATCTCCTCGATTCCTCAGAATTGCCAGGACACACACAAGAAGGAGGCCGTGGAGCTCCTGTGCAAATTCAGAAAAGTCATGAAAGATCAAAGTACTACTAGAGCCTGGCAAGAGCACATTTTTAATTTTAGAAAAATAGCATAGCTATGATTGCAAACCATGAGAGGGGAAGGAACATCTTCAGAAGCATAACTCGGGAAGCGTGGCACACCAGGAAAAATGGAGCATCAGCAGCTGGCACTACAGCTCTGATAAGGGGCCAGGGGATTGCAGGCAGATGCATTTTATTGTCAAACAGATTCTAATGAAGTGTCTCAATTTAAGAATGTCAACAATATTCTACTTTGATCAAGAATATTTCATCATTCCTGGATCAAAGGGGTTTTTGTCTGACCTTTTTATTCCCTTTCCTTTTAGAGACATAAACCATGAGATTTAAAGGTATATGAACTTCGACTCTCTACGCTGACTAGGAACTAAAAAACCTAATGGTGAAAGTTGCCCTCCTGAGCACAGGGGTGGACCTGGTGGGATGCAGAGGCTGTGAAAGTAAATGTCAAAGTAAATACTGAGATGCAGCTCTGAGTGAAAATTCCAATTTCTGCTCATCTCTCCTGCTGGTTTCTGGGAGGCAGAAGGTAAAAGCTCATTAATGTCTTCTCCCTTTTTCAGACACCCACTTGCTAGATGATATTTACTTCAGTGTTCGGGTATTAAACAAGGAATTCTGAGCCTGTTCTGCTTTTAGATGTGGACCGACTGCCAGAACAGAAAAAGGAGAACTGAGTGAAAGAAAACATTTGCAATATGTCTTTGGAAAGACAAGTGTTCAGGTGGCGAGCAGCTCTCAGTTTTCAAGAATTACTTGTCAAAAATGCAAGTTCCTGCATGCTCAGCTCTGAGCTTTTTTAACCTATCCATTAGAGAGATTAATTTTTAGATAACTGCATGACATTTGCTGCCTTCATCCTGGTCATTCTGCCTGGGTGTTCCAGCCCTCCTCTCAGCCTGCCCCAGGATGTGCTGCTGCTGCTGTGGCCAGGCCAGCTGTGCCGCGTTTGTCACAGTGACCTGCACAATGAGCATCACTGTCAGAACCTTCCAAACTCCACCACAGCCATCCCTGCCATTGGAAAAGTTTGGAAACTACAAGGAAGTGAAGTTAGAAGAGCATTTTGCCTATCTTAGGTAAAATTATGATTTCTACCTGCAAAACTTAGCCTGCCTGATCGCCTCACAAGCTTATCCGCTCAGGGAAGTTAGGTACAGATCTGACCAGCAGATCCCAAAGGTATTTATAGTCCCTGGAAGTCCCTCTGGAAGTGACTGTCACAGATTCATCCAGTGCTTTAGAGCAAGTCTCTTATTAGGCAAGTAAAGAAGTTCCTGAGTACAAACATGTTCTGAACTTCCTAAGTTTACAGGGGAAAAATATTTGTGGGACCCTGCAGCAAGAGTTGTTTTGGCTCTGGCTGGAGAGATAGATTCCACTGAATGAAAAGCATATTGCAGTTCAGGGCTTTTTAACAGATAAAATATTGCTTGACAAAGTATATTTATCAGAGTAAGATAATTCAAAGTCAAGAGAAAATGAAACTGGAATATTTTAACTTCACTGTTTTTCACAACTACCTGCTCATGTTTTAAACAATAAAGGCCACAGTTAGCCCACTACTGATAAATACAAAACATTCTTAAAAGACAATGTAATCCTTCTTCATACATCCTCATTACTTGGCAAGAAAACAAACAAATGCAGTGGGTTTTATCACAGCACTTGCACTTGATCAAGAGCACAATAATCTCATTCAAATCAACACCATAACTAGGAAGTAATTGCTGTATAATCAGACATCAAACAGACAAAATCACCCTAGGTGTTTCTAACAAAATCACTTGGTGTCAGTTTAATTCCACTCCCTTCGGATGGTTTGTTCACAAAGTGACAGTACTGAGACTTCCTGAAGCCCCTTCCTAGTTCCTGTCCCACAGTGAGAGGGAAGATGCAGAAATGCAGCACCAGAGAGCTCTGGCCCAGGAAATGGCATTGGTGTACGGGCTCATGGACCAGATGCACATCCCTGCTGCCTGCTCCAGTACCAAATCCAGGCAAACACCATTCCCATGCTCTACTTCTGGACCCACACCCCAGATTTAGCAACTGGCAGACAGCAGCATAGGCTGAGAGACAGAAACAGGAGGTAATGACAGGAAAAAATATCTAAGCCTTTTCCCAGCTGGCTGAGGGATATTCTCCTGCATTCCCAGTATAGAAGCTCAAGCTTCAACACTGCCCTCAGTGCAGGAGCCAGTGCAAGAAAGTTTTTTCACACACATGGCATGAAAAAGCTTTCCCACTCTGAACCTGGAAGTTCTTTCCTCGGTTTCCATCAAGCTGCTCTGAAAGGCAGGAATCCCTGGAGGTGCCAGTAGGAACTCCAACTGATTGTTACACACAAAGGGACAGTTCTATGTAGAAATCCTTTTGTACTGTGCATCAAATGGTCGTGTAATAATTGTATCGTTTTCTCTGAAGAGCCTCAAAGGAAACGATTTCAAAGGCAGGAAGAAGCGGATACCTGGAGCTGTCTAATTACAGACTCTGAGATATGCAGAGCAAAGTATTAAAATAAATGATATAGATGGATTATCAGAGAAGAGAGTGGGGCTGATAAGCCATATTTAGTATACTAATCCTGACTGTTTGTTTTGCATTCTTTGAGCCTTTTAAGATGACAGGTTCTGATCAACTGCTTCCCTTAGAGGTTGGCAGCTTTCCTACTCTAGCAGTTAATTTCTGTTTGATGTTCTCAACTTTGTGTCAATGTACAAACTACTGTTAAGATATATAGCAGCGATTAAAATAATCTATCCATCTGGTTATAATTAAAGACCTAGTTAAACGTAATGACAACTTGATGTAGCAAAGCCAGCTCTCATCTTTTAAAAGGGCTGTGTACATTCAGAAACGAATGCTGTAAATGGGTGACAGACTACTGCAATGTGGCCATTAAATTCAGGGGAATTAATTAAACTTGTTTCATAAAAAAGCCTTAATGACATTTACTGGCAAGACAAGTAAGGCAGAAATTGCAAGTATCCGTGATTGCTCCCCACGGAATCTCACTGCTTCCAGAAGACCTCAGCAGACCCTCCAAGCACCACAGCAGACACTGGACCGAGGCAAAAGGAGGTTAAGAATTTGCTCTCCCATAAGGGTTGCAACTGCAAATTTAAGTCTCTGCTGGCTGGTCCCCAACTAAGAATATAAACACAGGGAGGGTACAAACACAGTCCTGACACTTTGGGCATCGTGAGCAGTCAGCTTTGTGAATGGGAAATGTTTGTGAGGATCAGAAAACACGTCAGAACCATGGAGACAGATAAAGATTCATTAACCCTGGGAAATAAAGCAAAGACATCTCCAATAAGCTGAAAGAGGTGGCATTCTACCTTCTGGCTTTGCCTGATGGCAACAGGAAAGATGTCCCACTTATTCAAAATATTGTATGTTGTGGCAAAAGAATCTCAGGGACTTCCATCACCTTATGTCAGATCCAGGATTTCCGTTGTTTTGAACAAGAGCAGGATCGGCATCAGAAGCTGAACTATGTAATAACTGATGTTGACTTTGCATTGTTTTGGATCTGTCCAAGTGTCTTTCAAAAACTTCCAATGAAGTAGAAAATTGTAATTACTTGATTTGGGTCCAGAGCAACGTTAACTCAATCTGAAGAGATTACTTCATTTCAATCTTTAAGTGTTTTAAAGAGGCAATTTTGAAACACAAACCCCCTTGAATTGTTAGATTACCAGATCTACCTGACTGGAATGATAGCATTTTTTAATAGAAGAACAATTTTGCAAAAGTGTCATATATTTGTGAAACTATTATCATAACTAAATCTGATTATTTCTGAAAAGATCCTGTTTCCACTGAAATCTGTCACCTAAGCCAGAGGCTGGGAATATTTTGCAGGTTTTGGCAGTCACAAAGCTTGATTCCATTATTCCCTTTTCAGTGAACTCGGCGAGTATAAAACAGTGCAGTCTCCACAGAAAACCAAGGCAGAAGAAGAATATAATCAAAATCTTCCTTATCTTTTCAATGTTAATGGTGTGTGCTCGTATAAAACAGTGCAGTCTCCACAGAAAACCAAGGCAGAAGAAGAATATAATCAAAATCTTCCTTATCTTTTCAATGTTAATGGTGTGTGCAGTGAAGCCTCCCCTGATTCCCACTTTTCACTCCCATTCTGGGTGTAAAACAAGATATTGCTGCCAATTTCATTGGTTTAAAGCCTTTTCCTCTTTTGTCCTCCTTGCAATTAAAAAAGAAAAATCCATACATAAAGCTCAATTACCAGCCTGTGCCTTGACTTTCTGCCCTTCAAATATCCTGTGTTATATTCCTGGTTGATTAATCTACAATACCTGCTTGATAAAGCCCCAATGCAGAGTAGAAATTATATTTCTACATCACAACCATAAGCTGCTGGATTTCCTCTTCATTTGATTTAAAGTCTTTTGCCACCTGATTTTATTTCAGGACAAGACTCTCAAGCAGGTCTGAGGTTTGAATTAGGGATATTTTCTTTGCTTTACTCACATATTTTAACTCTTTTCTCTTTGACCAGCAGACTGAGAACAACCTTTTCCTGTGTCCAACCACTTCTTCTTCATTAATAGATGTTGAAGATTTCTTACTTTGAAGCACCTTTTGCAACTCCTAGCAAAGTGCCTGGTATTACACGATAAACCTGGCAAACTCCAATCCTTTCCTCACTGAAACGCCCCTGTGGATCAGACACCACAGCCAGTTCTGCAGTGTACAAGCCTCTGTGTCCATGTCTGGTCCAGGTCCAGAAGTAGTGAAACAAAGGCAGCTGTTAACAGCTCCGACTGGCCAAGGGAAAACGCAGAGGATAAGAAATCTCCCGAGAAGACCCAGAGCCATGAGATTTGCAGTCAGATAGCCAGCCCAACTCTCAGTGACCTCTCTGAGAGAACTGAAAACGTCTGGCCGCTTGTCAAAACTGAACATCCAAGCCCGTTGCTGAAGGAAACCCATAGGAAGAGATAGCCAAAGCAATATCAAAGGCACAAAGTCCACGAGATATAAGTAATGGAATTGTTTTGGGAATAGCCTTTTCTGCACTGCACGCTCTGTACTGTTTCCTAATTATATGCAGACACACCAGGTCCTAATCAGGATAACACAATCCTTACTGCCTTGGACACACAACCTCGGCGTCCCCCTTCGGACATTTCCTGATGGGCTAAAACTGAGCCAAAATGTCAAAATATTATGGGAGAAACCAAAGGGAGAATTGCCAATATTCAGACAGAGCAGTTCTTCCATCAATCACACTCTTGCCTCTCTCTCCATTATAGTCACAACCTCCATCCCCCAAAATCACTTTGTACTAGTGAACACGAGCAAGGCTATCAAAGTCTAGCTCCTAATCCTTCCAGACCAGTGGTTCATAGTCTGTACTGGGTATAACCATTCCTAGCAGCATTTTACTCAGGGATCCAATCACAGGGCAGCTGGATTTGGGATCTAGAGGGAATCAATAGCATGGACAGCAGACCTGCATTCAGAGGACCCTCCAAACCCTACTTTCAGCCATGAATACGAATGCTCTGGGAACCTGACTTGTTTCAGCCATTCCAGGACCAGCTGGCTTTAATTTATCTCGCTATTCAAAAATGAACCACTTGAATTTTTAATTTTAGTCAAAACAAAAGGCTCTATATTTTGGGGCGAGTGTGGAGGGAGTAGGGGAAATCTGTGTCACCCTCAGCTACTGCAGAATTGACCAGCACAGAAGTCAGGATTAAGGTTCAGCAGGAAACAGGGAACCTCAACTAAGAAGCAAGGCCAGAGTCCCCAGAGTAGCCACTGTACAACTACAACCTCGTTCTCTGAATGAGAGGGTTCATCACAGGTTTCCATGGCAAATCTTTCTCCACAGTTCTTTTTCCTATTTCTCAGAGTCCAGCGTTATTCTGCTTCAGATCAGCTGCTGTCTAAATTATCTTACTGATAATCTTAGATCATTGCCCGAGACAACAAAGCAGATGGAATAATTTGATTTTTATTACAGCCAATTGAAACCAGCCATGAGGATTTATCAGAGGGAACAGGTATTTCTCAGTCTAGCTGTAACTAAGTAGGACATAAAGTGCCAGGACAGCATGGAAATGTAAGCCATGCTCCTGGAAGTCAACTGAAGTTGGAGACAGTGTGACCAGGCACTGCCAAGAAGCCAGGCTGACTCTCAGCAACCCTGGACAGACCTGTGGCCCCTCTCAGCACTCCCCACCGAACAGCCCTTGCACCACCGAGGTGCCCCAGGACATGCACACCAGCACCCAGTGGATTCATGGCCCACCCTTCTTCAGGGTGACACCAGGGAAGTGCCAGCTGAAGGAACTCACCAACAGCTCCACCAGACCCTGCTGCCAAGGGAAATTCCGCCGGACTTTTACCCTAACACCCTTCCTTTATGCAATTCTTATCTCTTTCTTCACAGGACCTCTTCATCGAAATCTCCTTGGCACAACCCAAGCTGGTTTTCCATCACCAGGGGCCGAAGGAGATGAGTGTGGAGGCAGTTTGTTCCTCGGAGCATGCATCATTCCTCCAGTCAACGCGTGCATCTGGCCAGCCTTCCTTGGACTGCTTTACAGAGCAGTGGACGCTGTCCAGAGCGCTCTGCTCAGTGTCCCCGACAAGATGGCCATCAAAGACTGGGTTAGGGGTCAGGCACCCAAAGCCATTAGCACTCCAAAGTGATTGATTATCATCATGTGTGGTCTCAATCAAGAGCCGGTAATGAGCTGCATTCATTAATCCCATTTATATGTTTGCATAGTCCAGTCTTGAATTTCAGAGAATAAAAAGGCTTCATACTGAGATCGGCACATTGCACTACCTGGCACGGAGAAGGAAGTCACAGAGGGCACAAAGGATTTGCAGATAATTCTGCATTTTGGGAATTTCATCCCAGGTATTTCTGAATGCCAAGCAGAGTGGCTCCACAGCTCCAGCATGGCCTGCACACCTCCCAGCAGCACCAAGCCACAAGCTTGTGTTCCCCACCTCCGTGCTACAGTTTCATCTGTACTTGATGTTTTCCTTGCCCTTCTAAAACAACTCTCCACGACCACAGCTCTATTCAGTGTTACACCCACTCCAAGTTTCTGTTCCTGTTTAGACCATTATGGGTTCTCTGCCACTTTGTGTTTGATGACCTCTTATTTTCTTCTTATCACCTCCATCAAAACCCTCATGTTCTGAATATGCCCCTGCCACCTTTGGCTGTCCTGTCTTCCTCAAGCCATACCCCTGTGATAACCTTCAGCAGAGAGCCCCACCAGAAGTAACGTGACCCCTGCCCTACCCTCACATCCCATTTTGAGCAGGCCAGGCTTCCACCCTGTGCTGAGCCCTACACATCAGCCCAGGTTCCTTTCACTAGCATTAAAGCCATGTTTTCCTACTTCCCCTCCCCAAAGATTCCTAAAGGAATTATAAAACTAAAGAGTGAAATTCTGTCTCTGTTGAAGCCAGTGGGAATTAAAACTGTAAGTTGCCACTGGCTTTAACAAGGCTGGGACTGACCCCAGCACTTGGAGCTCCAGCACAAGGCTCTGTGCCTCACACAGAATGATGAGGGAGTTTTCAATTTCACCACTTCTGAAAATCTCCAGAATGTCAGTGAGGACACCTTCAATGTATTTAAGTCTGTCAGAAGACTTCCGTATTGATAAACTCACTGACCAAAACAGTTCGAACATGCCAGAACACAAATCCTTTGCAAAATACGTTAAATTTGAACCAGCTCACCCTTAAGTAAAACCACTTATTTTAAAAGATGTTGGAAACTGCACTCACCTTAGATAGCTCAAGGAATCAGCTAATCGCATTCTTGGATGTCCAGAAGCTGTCACCACTTTTCCCAGCATGAATTCAGTACACAATGTAAAAAATAAAGTGCTTTCAAAAAGTTAAGAGGGGTTTGTTGGTTTTTTTTCAGAAGGGTATGACTTGGTTAAAAACAGATTTGAATAATAAATGCCTCTAAGTGTTCCCAGGCCCCTTTTTTGTAGGAATGCTTTGAGCATTTCATGTGGGGAAAAAATATGTACCAGTGTGAGGTAATGATATTTATCCACGCTAATGCAAAAGAGCAGCAAGTATATTAAATGTAACCAGCACATAATTGTGCAAACAAGTCAAAAACTTTACACTTATGCACTGAAACCCAAAATAATCAAGGTAAAGGTGACACTGCACAGTAAACTTAAACACCTTTATTTTTGTTTTGCAAACCCCTAAAGCCCAGTGCATAGGCTCACCTTCCATGTGATGCCACACGTTGCTGGTGCTCTCTGCTGCAATGCCCTTCTAGAAATAATCTGGTGGGGTAGGTAAATTTCATGGCCAGCCCTTAATATCTTTATATCACACCCATAATCCACAACAAGGAATTCTTTATTTCTTCAAAGGAAAGACCACCTCTGCTAACACTCCTTGACTGGCAGCAGAAAGCCAGGAGGAGCCTGGGTCGTGCCCGAGAAATGCCAGGATGAATAAGCACTCAGAGGGCCCTTAAAAACACTGTCCTGGTGGTAGAAGGAGCAAGAGGAGTCCTGGAAATGCTCCTGCCAATAATCTCTCGAAAGACAGGATGAGGCAAAGAGGTATCATCCTCAGAGTCTCTCAAAGAAATTGAGAGATGCAGAGTTGTGGAATAAAACTACTGATTGGAAATAAAATGAGAGAGCAGGAAAGAGTTTGTGTTTGCTCCAAAGGGAGACAATGACAAAGGACACAGAACTAGTCTGCTGAGGAGTTCTTTTCACTGGGATTCAGTGGTTCAGGAAGTCATTCAGTACAAGGTTTTATGGACCAAGCTACCTACTTCTGTGGATACACAGGGATAATTGATCATTCTTTAGGAAAAAAACCAACAGGAGACCAGCAGGTGTCAAAGCTAACAAGCAAGTGTTGCCTCCAAACCCATTTTCTCAATGAAAGAGATAAAAACTGAGAGCTGAGCTCAGCCTTGGTGCTCAGGAGAGCCTGACAGGCTGGAGTGAACACTGCAGTGTGCCCCAGGACACCCCTGGCTCTGGGACTTCAGGAAAGCTGTCTTCTCTTCCCTCCTGCTTCTCCTAAACCAGCAGCAGGACTAGCCTTGCTCTCTGGCCACAGCCCTCTAAGCTCAGTTTTCGAGGGTAACTGGGAAAACAGAGCTGGAGCTGTGTTGACATTGCTGAAAGAGGGTTTTGCCTTTGTCTTCTCCGACCATTTCAGTTTCATGCATGAGTTTAATAGGTACAAGAGAGTATACAAATAAACAAGTGTTTCTAAAGATAAATCCTTATTTCATTAACTCAGAGGGACTAAAGAAACTGTGGCCTCCCCCTCAGCTCACACAGGAACTGCTGATTACAATATAAATACGTAGCACATCCCATGACTCCAGAGTTGTGCACCTTCTGTCTGCTGGTGACCTTCCCTCATTTGGGAAAGGATCTGCCAGGCCTCAGGTTACAGCTTTATACAGATTACAATAAAATTTACTCTGGCTTTTAACATTTAAGAGCTGTTTTGGCTTAGTGTTTCATTTACTGGCAAGTGAGCAAACAAAGAGAAGGACAAAAATTCATACACAACCATCCTTCAGAAACAGGAAAATGTTTCTAAAACCCTATACAGCCAAAAGGTCTTAAGAGCAGCACTACAGCAGTTCAATGGGTGAATGCAGGTAAGAACTCACACCCACTGACTCTTGTCTGGAAAAATACCTATCACATGCACAGCCTAAGAAAAATCCTCAAACACTCACGTGGAGAGGCTGCATGAGCTCCCAGTCACTAGGGAGAAGAGCACTTTTTCACTCCCTCACTGAGTTTGGGGTTCATACAGCTGGTTTAAGTTTTAAAGAATCTCAGCTGGCACTTAGAGCAATGGAGAAGCTCAGTCATACAGCACTCAGGGGTCATGGGGCAGCTTCAGCCAAGGAACAAATTCAGCACAGGAAGGTCCAGATCTCCTGTCTGGTTATTTTCTGTTCCTCTCATCATGCTCAGCTCCCCACAAGTTGCTCCTCAGCAATCAGTCAACAGTTTTGGCAGTAGAAAGAGCAAGCATCAGCTTCGGAATTCAAAGAAAGTTCAGCAGAGAACACCAGAAAAAAAATAAATTCTCAAGTTCTGTAGTTTCAGTGTTTCCTAAAACCCACCAGTCTGTAGTTCAAGGGAACCTAATTAATTGCAGAGGTGACCAAAACGAAGTTTCTTTGTCGTTTCCAACTAATTTGGGTGGGCGTATGCTAAAACTTGAATGCTAATCAGCAAGCATCTTCCTGAAAGAAATCTTCCAGTGTCTTCCTTTGCTGTGCTTTGGTTCCCATCACAAGGCAGGCTCAGGGCACAGGATCTGAAATCTCTCCCATCAAACCAAGCTGGAAGATGTGCTCCAGCTGGGTCCACAGCACTCCCACAGTGAAACCCTGTGCCCCAAGGCTGGGACAAGGGTGCTACAACTTAAACACAACACAATCAAAAGGGCGAGAGCCTCCTCCTGACGGAAATTTACTCAATGATTTTTATAAATCCAAGTCCTGAGATTGCTTGATGCCCCATCCCTGGAAGTGTTCAAGGCCAGGCTGGATGGAGCTGTGAGCAGCCTGGTCTAGTGGGAGGTGTCCCTGTCCACAACCGGGCAGGTGGAACTGGGTGATCTTTAAAGTCCCTTCCAACCCAAACCACTCTTATTCCGTGATTCGGGTTTTTCTTCTTTAAAAGTGTCTTGTAACAGGCTCTGCTGGTGTCCAGCTAAGACAAGCTGTGCAAATTTAAATTCTGCAAAACTGAGGAGATGGAAATCTATAGATATCATTCTTTTGATACACATTCATCTATCTCCTAAAAAAACCAGTCAGGAATCTTCCGTTTCTGAAAGCTCAGAGACACAAGAAAATGAAACATAAATGAAGGTCCTGAGTTGCAGATCTTATAAAGAGATTTCTACAACTTTTATTGCTGTTGATCAGAGTTCAAAAAATACCAGCTGGACACGGCGTGGAAATGAGTCTTATTTCCTTACCAGAATTCACAGGCTCTACGAAATTTATAATGCTGCAATTAAAAACTGGAAAGAAAAATATTTTGGCTAATAATAAAATGATACCAAAGGGCCAGGCTCCCTAGTTAAACACTGATCTTCCAAGTCCTGATTAAAAGATGCTGGAAATCTATAACATACAGAAATTCTAGATAGAGACGTGCGATCGTGAAGCAATTTTCATCCATAATGGAATTGATTTTTGTTTAAAATATTCCCCAAACAACTACAAAATATTTATATACTTCCTATAAAAATTGAATGTTTATATAAAATATTTGGTGTCTTTAAAACACCAAAATTGAATGTTTATATAAAATATTTGGTGTCTTTAAAAAATGGAAGGACGTTACTTTTTTGTCCTTTCTTATTGTTCAAAATCATGTCTTATCACTGGTGCTGATTAGATCTTTTCCAGGTTTCTTTTTCAGCTTTTTCTTACTTTGTTTTTTGTTGTTGTTGTTGTCTTTTTTAAAGTTTTCTAGACTTACTTTCATCTTTTGCAACTTTTTAACACCCTTGTTCTATTGCATCCAGGATCAATAAAGGATAGGCAAAAAGAGGCAAAACAAAAATATCAGAAGTCCAAAAGATTAACATCTCCATTTTTAATGAAAAAGCAAGAAAAGTGATGTTCGTGATCTAGTAAGAAAGCTGTCTTTCATCAGAAACATTTTCAATGGGAGATGTGAACAAGATATACTGCCAACATTTAAATTTATCTAACTTTATTGAACTAGTTTTGTCTAACTTTAGTCCACATAATGCTTAATATATGTGAAGAAAATAGTTTGTACAAGAATTACTGCTATCACTGGAATCAAATTCGAGATAATAATAATAATAATAATAATAATAATAATAATAATAATAATAATAATGGTGGTTATGATGATGATGTTTGTTTATATAAGGTGCTTCTACAGCCTTTTTTACCAGTTAAATATTTCACAGACCTAAAAACGGTAGATTAAATTAAGCTTTTTTCACTCTTTGATGACACATGTCCCTGAAGAAACATCTAAGCTGAACTGCCAAGAATTTGCAGAAGAAAGTTGTAGCAGGGCATTGACCTCATATGAAAACAGAGAAATAAAACATAAGGATTGTGTTTACTCTGTATGAGTTTCCTGTCGACACTGTTTATTATTGAGCAATAAACACACTTGGACTGTAGAGATATATCTTTAGGAGAGGTATTAAGAATCAAACAATTTCTGTAAATCTTCTGAGTGGTATTAACATTCAGATTTAAACAAAGTTCCACACATAACACGCATTTGATCATTTAACAGGTCCACTTCCAAAATATTTCTGGCTGCAGATGTCCAGTTAGTATCTGATTCTTCCACTTTGCTTGGCCAAAATGCTGAGATTTAGTCTTATTTTAACTAAACACATCCTAAGTTATTTTTGTATGTGTCTCTTGGGCTTCAATTTCACTGCAGCAAATTTCTGCTGTGGTGATGGGCTCTAAATGTTCCTTTCTTCCATTTCCCTTCATTTATCCCACTTTGTGGCATTATGTGATAAAAATGCTGAGGACAAGCTCTCTCTCTCATGCAAAATACAAACAAATGGGACATGGAGAAAAGGCAGCCCCACATCACTGTCCCAGCACTGGTTGGAGTCCTGAGGGTGATTTACAGCACCAGGCTGGTGACACTGAGCTAGTTAGGATGACAGAAATGTGCTTCTTCAGCACAAAGTAAAATCCCCCTCAAACCTCCTCCATTAGCATCAGCACAAACACATGGTGTCCCAGAGCCTGGAGCAGGGATGATCTAAGGAATATTTCTCCAGGTTATTAATTTTAATTGCTTAGGGTCACTTGAAAACCAAAATGTTTCTGTTTACTTGTCAAATAGTAAATATGGGAGAAAATGCATTTCAGACTGAAAGAAATCTTTCATTACGTTCACAAATGGCAAGTGGGGTTTTTTTCCATTTGAGGGCACTTTTTTACTTTTAGAAATTTTTTTTTAGTAAGTTTTATTGAACCTGATCTTGGAATTCCATTTCAAAACAAAGCCTAAACCTTTTGTGCAAAATGCACTGAAGTGACAGCTCTCACTTCACTCGTTTTTTCCAGGGTGTGAAAGTCGGGCTGAAATGGTTTGCCAAATTTGACTGCAAGCAGTTTCTGTTGAATCTGATTTTTCAGCAAATAAACCAGAGCAGTGACTATTTGTTTTACCTATCCATGAAAATAATATTGGCGATTCCACCGTTAACTTTTTGTTGATGACAGATGCAAAGACATGAGGGACCAACCCTGCTTTGCCAAGGGCCTTGGCAGTGTGGATGGGTGTTAATGAGAGGCCTAAATGCTAATTAAGCCCTTCATGGTGGTGTGTTTGTGTTTGAACCCACAGCGTGTGCCCCAGCCTGGGGCTGGGCAGCTCATCCTGCCCAGGTCTGATTTCTATCCACAGGGAGCCTGGGTCTCAGCGTCTGTGACAACTCTTGGTTACAGTGCCCAAATACCCCCAAAGTGGCCCTTCAAAGCAGCTACACATGTAAGAATAGTATCCAGCAAGTGTGTGAATACAGCCAACCTTCTCCCACTCCTCAGAAAGTCAATGTCCAGAGCAAACCCCTCCTCTGACTTGTCAACACGCACTGCCTCACCGCTTGGCCTTTCGAGATTCCAGCCCGGACAGAAGGTGCTGGGAATTGAACTTCGGCTCTCAAGAGCACCTGGCTTTGTTATCTCTAAGGGCCCAGGAAGATTTCAGGCACTATCAGTCCATGCCATGTCCTGACACTTGACTCACAAAGTGGCACTGGTGTTGGCTTACCTCCAGACTGCAGATAGCAACTGTCAGCAGCGAGGTGAAAATGAATAGGAGAGGAACAGAAGCAGAGATCCTACTGCTTCTTTTGAGAAAACACGGCATCCCACATTGCTGAGGACTCCTCTCTCTCTTCTGATTCTCTCTGAATATCAAGATCTTTGCTACAGAGAGTCCAGGAGGCTGAGTTCTCACAACCTTTTTTAGTGCATTATCCCATCTCCGCAAGGGCCACAGGGAAATATTGAAAAACCTGATGGATGTCAGACCAAGACTCTGTGTGGATCCCAGAAGCACAGCTATGACACAGATTCCAAGCATCACTAAAAGCAAGGAACTTTCTCATTTTCCCCGTGCAATTTGCCTCTTCTTCCAGAAGATAAGTACATTATTATGTGCAGATGTATTCTGTATTTCCTAATCAGAACGAAGACACTGAAAGCCCATAGCCCCAGACAACACACCAAGACTTAACCCACAATTTGATTTGAATGCACTTCAGCCAGAAGCTGGAGCGTGATAATAACCTGACATCTCTCTGGGAACAGATACCAGGCTGCAAAACTGATCTTCTGCCACTGCTGAGCCGTGCCTGTGTTACGTGCATAAGACAGATGCAGGAATGCCCTAGGAAGGAGGCAGATACTGCTTTCAATGAGAAACCAGATAACAGTGAAGAAAGCAGCTGCTTTAGAGAAACTTGGGTGCTTCTAAAGCATTCAGAACTGCAGAGGCATTTAGTGTTTGCTCTTTTATCAGTGCAGCTGCAAGTGATAATTCAACCTCCAAGTGGTCCGTGCTTTTGTTCTGTTTGAATTGAAAAATGCCCAAACAAAAATCCCTGCATTGTAGCAGGATTATATGCTTGAAAGGAACTGAACAAATTGCATTTAGAATGATCAAAATCATCCATTTTCCTTACCATGTTGCTGGTAGACAAAGGTTGGTGTTTGAAAATCAAATTTTACCACTATCAATGTTACTGCCTGATGGGAGAGCAGTGATATAGCTTTATCAGGCAAATTCCAAGACAGATTTACCCAAAAGACAGTTATCTTTATTATCCAAACAGCAGTTGCCAGTGTCACACACTGACACTTCACTAGACATCCTAAGCATCTTTATCATCTCAATATCCCAAAATAGAATGCCTTCTGTATACTGATGTCTCTGCAAGAACACACTTGAAAATGCTTTTCCTCCTTGTATAAAAACAATATAAAATACTAATAATCACTCCTCCAAAGTACTGCACTATGAATGCTGCTTCTCTTCCAGCCTCCCATGTTTGAGACAGAGAATAAGGCCCAGCTTCTTGAATATTTAGGAACCTCATTCCCACCAAAAATCTAGCATTTCTCCTGGTTTGAATTAAGTCTCACCTTTTGTGAATGAGGTACCACTGTGTCTGCAGACAAGAGCTCTGCTGCTGCTGCAGGAATCTCCAGCACGACACGAGGTTGGTGCTGCACCCCGAGATGCAGCGATCCCAGCTCACTGCCCACCTCGACAAAACAGCACTGCCAGTGTTAGGAACCTGTATTTAGACAGGTACCTGGATCCATGGAGAGACTCAGCAGGAAAAACCTCCCAACAGACGCGCCTACTGGATGCTCCCCGCTTCCCCAACAACAATTTCCGCCACAGAAATGTTGATTTAAACCATTCATGCTAACGTGAGTGCAGGATAAGGTTATGTGATTCTTGGAGCCGCCATGCCAGGTCATGAATGATGTAGTAATGAAAATTCCATGCCCATTGCCCAGCAAATAAAGACAGGATTGTGAAACCTGCTGTGCCGAGCTCTGCTCGGTGTGGGCACAGATTTACGAAAGAGCCCCGCACAGAGGATGGAAATTTTTAAACATCATCTCCCAATCATTTCTCTAAAATTTCTTAGAGGTGAGCACTGTGAAAAGTTGTTTATGAACACAAGCTCTGATATTTATACCCCAGTGCAAGATCCAGGCACGCTACCTGTCCACAGAAACTGATCTCCCATTAAATTCTGCTGTGCCAGCCATCCGTGTCCTGGGTCAGAAACCACCAAATCCCATTGGGAATTGCCCTGGAGTGTGATGAAATCCTTCCCCACAGCCTGGCAAGCTTGAACTCTCCTAACCTCTACACAGATATGAATCCAAAGAGGTTAAGAGAGAACCTCGTCATAACCCCAGGATTTCCCTGCTGTACTAAAATCTCTCCTGGGGAAGAAGCAGCGACCCCAGGGGAATAAACAAGACTTCCTGAGCTTCAGTTCCAGGGTGCTGCACATCCACACTTTCCACTGACTTGCTTAAGAGCTAAAGGTGCTCAGTGGCTCCAGAAATCATAATAAAGGGTCACTTCCTATGGAGAGTTCAGATTATTTAGATTCTGCAATTGCTCATATTACCATGTCAAGAGGGATTTTTTTCAGGACATCATTATCTCCAATTTCCTAGGCTTTCAATGTTTTTCCTAGGGATAATCCCCTCCAACGTGGGGGTGTTTTTCCATACATGCACTGACCAAAGTTCTCTACTATGGAATGCAGAAGTTTTTATATAAAACTTTCTAAAAAACCCCCAAAGCCTTAAGTTTCAATTTGGTCTTTAGAGAGGTGCAAAAGCTTTGGTGTATTTTTAAAAGCAGAGAATTACAAAGGATTCTTTTTTCCTGGCTTAACTGACCCCAGAGTTCAACCTTAGCCAAACTGATAGCTGAGAAAGTAAAGTAATTACCACGTTATGTCCAGAGCCTGCCCTGCCCCAGCATCACTGACCCAACATTGTCACACTGCACCTTCTTTTCCACAATTCTCAAAATTCATTTCAGTGAATCAGAGACACTCCTGAATCATCCACGACCTTGGCATAGCAACCACCAGAAAAAGGCAGCTGTGCAGTGGTTTTAGAGCATCTGCTGCCTCTGCTAAATAAGCATTTTCATGACAAAAGTCAAGAAATAAATAAAAATTTCACTAAGTTCCTCAAACCTCTATTTAAAGTGCCTTAAGTTGTAAGTTCAAGGAAGGCAATGCCTTTGTGACAGCACAGCTGTTGATTAAAAAGATTCCCAGGGCCTCCTGGTTAGTCTGACTCTTGGTCTTTAGAATTATATGAATATAGGCTTAAGACCACCCAAATTCTTTTTTTTTTTTCTTGTTCGCTTTTTTTTTTTTCTTTTTGAGAGGGAGAGAGAAAGAGAACATGCACACAAGCGGGTGAAAGAGACCATTACCCTGGTGTTGGCCAAGTGTGGTTTTACAGTACCAAAGATGTGTCAGGCAGCACTGACCTGTGACAGCAGCTGTATTTACACTAGAGCCTAGCAGGGAAAGCACACTGGAGGGGATGGGACATACACTGCAGGATCCATTGGCCTTTGGAGAGCTGCTTTAACCCCCATGTGCAGAATCCAGCTGCAGGAATTTAATTCCCTGCCAAAGCACCACCGGGGGTGGCTGACTTTTGTCTCTTGCTTAGTGAGTATGTGGCTGATTTTGCACCTAAACCTCACCTCTCTAACGGGAAGAATTCCCGCAACAGTGGGACAGGTTCTTCCAGAGAGCCAGAGACAATCCTGGTTATCTCCTATTTTATTAACATCACCAGCATGACTGGATGTGCTGAAGGAAACAGGATGACAGCAAACAAGTTAAGCAGCCTCTAGTCTGCAGGACAGGCTTAGATAATAGGGGAAAACAAAATCTTAAAATCTCTAATTCATATAAAAAATATAAACTGAACAAAATTTAAAATAATTGTTCTCAGCAGAGAGAAAGGAGGTGGAAATATTTCAACTAGCACAGTTTAGCACCTCACTGAAGCTGATCTCCCTAGGCTCCCTGGCAGTCCATGGAGAGAAGAGGGGAGCTCCTCCAAGGATGAGGCAGAGCTGGAGCCCCCAGCTGTTCACTGATGACACAGAGGGGCAGGGACCCAAGACAAGCCCCTGGGAGGCAGGGCCGGTGCCCCTCATAGATCTGGCCTCAAAGCAATCCATTTGTCCTGGGTCCCTTCAAATTGACATTCATTACACAGCCTTTGGACAACATTTCTTTGTTTCCTAATTGAATCAGGCTTTCTTAGGCTGATCTCTCAAGACAGAGTTTAAACAAAGAGAAACAGAAACAAATACTTGCTTTTTCAGCAGGGAAAACTAAAAGAAAAAAAAAAATCATGAACATTGCTCTGTCTTGGGCTGTAGTTTTCCTGTCCTGCTCCCATCTCTATTGTGCTTCCTTCACACCATGAGTTCTTGGATAGCAAAGAAAACAGTCCACATCTTCAAGAACAAAGCCTGGCAGGAAAATCAAATTAAAAATGGCAATCACACTTGCAGCAGTATAGAGAGCTAAAATGATCACCTTTGTTATTTATACCACTTCAGGTATCAAGTAGTTCAGAGCCCTGTTTTGCCAGCTCCCTGTGCATGGAAAGGAAACAGCCATCACCAACACACGGGAAGCATAACTGGCCAATATCTTCAGGTGCTGAAGCTTTAAGCATGTTCACATGTCCCATTAATTCCTTTATTACCAGCTTCTTTTAATCCCCTGCCAAAAGCAGGTGCTTTTATACTTCCCTAATAACAGATGGAATATGGGGCTTGTGAATTGGGGTACAAGAGGCAAGATAGGAGGAGCAGATGGGACAGGTTGGTGGGGAAGGGAGCAAGGAAGAGAGGACAAAGTTCAAAGTTGTAGGAAGATTTAGCATAAACTTGTCATGTAAGAGGCTCCAGCAGACAGATCTCAGTAGCAGGAAATCCAAACCACGACATGTTTGGACATAAGTTTTCAGCACGGGAAGTATTCCAGTCTGCAGGACCTGAGCAAAGGCACTGGTGCAGGCAGAGCAAGAACGTGCAGTGACTTCGGTTCAAGTTTGTTCTTTGCCACAAGTCCCTGAGCCTGCCACTGCTTCAGCCCCACAGGAGCGAGTCCACGCTGACTCCGAGCTCCTGCCCATGGGCTTGAGTCAGTGAGGGCAGCACGGACACCCAGGAGGTGCTTGGGGCACTTGGGACATAGCCAGCTATCCTCACAACTCTCTGGGAAAAGGATAATTACTCCAAAACATTGCTCAAACCTCATCATCAACTTGGGAATCTTTTATTGCTTCTACCTGAGGCACTTCAGGCCAGGCCTGCATCAAGCCCTCATGTGTAGTACAAAGAATGATATAGAATTATAGGATGGTTGGGGTTGGAAGGGATTTTAAAGATCATCTCATTCCAACCTCCTGCCATGGGCAGGGACACCTCCCACCAGGCCAGGATGCTCCAAGATCCATCCAATCTGGCCTATACTGCTTCATCATTCATCCTGAAGAACTCATGGAAGTGTTTCCACTCATTCACTTGTCCTGGATTAGGTACTTGTTGTATAACTAAAACAATTCTGGTAAAATAAAACAGAAATGCAGGTCAAGATGGCAGTGATGGCACATGAGCTCAAGGGCCCAACTCTGACTTCACAGAATTAGCAAAATCCATCGATTCGCAACAGCCACTCCTCCCACCTACACTCTCCTCATTTCTGAGGGGTTGGAAGGGAGCAAGACAACTTCAGGTGACCCAAGCACCCTCTGGACAATGGGAGCAGTCTTCCAGCAAGCCTCTCCTCCCTGTTCACCTGGACAGACAGGGCCCACAGGCTGTAATCCCAGGAAGGGCTTAGGGAGGAGAGCAGGGAAAGTGCTGCAGCTCAGTCACTGACGTAGGTAGACCCACCACCCCTGCTGCCAGAAAGAACCTTTCAGGGACTCCTTTCCACAATATTGGGAATTCCTGCAAAACTCCCATTTCTGACGTGCTGCTCTTATGTTAAATATCCACAGTGTTTGCAAAGAAGTGATTATGAATGACTAACCAGCCGTGCATACATTTCAAGAAAACTTGGAAACAACCTTGTTATTTTTGGAAACACGGACACTTGTTCAGGGCAAGCTGGCAAGGAGGAGTTACTGTGGAAAGTTCCCTAAAGAACAGAGAGTCTGTAGTGCCACCTACTGCTTTACTCTGGGTTGTAACTTCAGGTTTGAAAAAAGCTCGGAGAGAAAAAGTGCCACCCTGGAAAAGCCCCAAGCTCACCCAGACCTGGCAACGACCCTCACCAGATTCCTCATCAGAAGGTGCAAGAACACAGCCACAGAGAGATGCAAGAGTCAATCCTGCCTGGGAACTTGGCCACGAGGCATGGTGGCCCTTCAAAGAGCACTAAATTTTAATTACAATCACCCTTAGTGTTCTTTTTATGCACACAAGCAGCAAAGCTGATATGAACTCAATGCCTCAACTTCACCACAGACCAGCAAAAGTTCCAAAGATACTTCAAATATATTGCAAAGATATATTGTATGAAATTGTGCATCATTAATTTTTTAAATATTTGAATTTTTGTCATAATTTAACCTTTTAATGTAATTATAAGTCTTTCTGCTACACAAGACAGAGCACAATTTCCCAGTCTTCAGTCTGCTGATCAGGCTATACTGTATAAACTTTCACTAGGCTCACAAAATTTATTAAAAAAAAACGAAGAAATCCAGTCCATCACCGTGTGTTTCTATTCAACTGCCCAGTCAAATACATGACTGTTCCCTGAGTACATCTCAATTTTCCTAACCACAAATTCACAAAACATAGATGATTCCACAAAAAAAAAACAGATACTGCTTTTGGATTATGAGCTATAAACCAGAAAACAAAACATGCAAAAATACAAGGGGAAGGTTGCTTTTCTCCCGCAGCTACAGAGTATCAAAGAGCAGTAATTAGAATTTACTACTCAGTACAACATATTTTCAAAATCACCAAAGAGAACATATCCATTTATTCATAAATGTGGTCTGGATTATACAGGCAGTGTAGATGCTTGGTTGGATGTGTGTCTGGTCTGGTTTGTGTTTGGTTTGGAATCCAGTCATTTAGTCCTTAATTTGCCATTAAGGAACCGATACAGCAAGTGTGCACATTAAACATTTAAATACGGGTGCCTGGAGGCACAGAGAGCTAAACAACTGCAAGTGGTTATCGCTGAAAGTTTAAACAAGTGATTTTCCTTCCTCCACAAAGATGAGGTTAAAGGTTGGACCGGACAACCTCCAGAGATCTCCTCCAACCTAAACTCTTCCATCATTCAAGCACACACAAGCGCAGGAAGAGACAGCCAAGAAGGAAGGGCAATGCCGAGTGTAATGCTCAGGAACATCACTTCCCATGTACAGCAGGACAAAGTTCCTACATCCAGCTCTCGGGACACTTCAGTCCACATCTTCAGAAGGATTTAGGTGAGACATTGCCATGACATCAGGAGGACTTGAGCTGCTCCATACCCAGGGTCTTGCACAATGTTTCAAACTACAGACTCTTGAGAAAGCTCAGAGCCATCGAGTTCCCCACAGGCTCAGTGACATGAATTTAAAGGTTCTCAATTATTTGGAGCATGAAACAGCACAAATGACATAGTCCTGAGATGTCTGGAAAGCCTGTGGCCATCACAGTACACTGGCCACCAAAGAAAGGCTAAAGCCACCAGAGAGGATTTTAACAGCTGTTTTACAAAACTTCATCAGTTATGTTTAAGTTGTATCTCTATAAAAACCTGACCTGAATCCCTCCAAATGCCAAGGTCCTTCTACACAGAAAAAAGGGATTTCATCCAATGTCTAATAACTACTTATCTCCATTTATTTTAGCCAAAAACAAAATCTTGACAGATCTTAAAAAAAATTGAAAACTGTCACCCTACTTCAAGCAACATTTTTGGTAGAATACAGCAATAAAAAAAAACATATCACATTTCATAGTCTGTTCTTCCAAAAACTCCTATAATTTGGCTTATCTTATAGGATTTTTTTTTTAATCAGAAAAAAAAGAAAGGGAAAAGCCTGCTTCAGCAGTGCAGAGCTTTTGATGGTGTCCCAGTGTGGTGCAGCTTACAACGGCAAGTGAAGAGTGTGGGATCCGTACAAGAAAAGACTTGGGACAAAATACATTCAGTGTAATGGAAGGAAGACAGGATAAAGGAATCATCAGGAACATTTCCCCCTAGTTCAGGGCTCCTCAGCACACAAAACCCCCGTGGATTTACTGCTGTGAGTCCAATGGAATGCCACAAGGATGATTAAGGGACTGGAGCCTCTCTCCCATGAGGACAGACCTGGGACTGTTCAGCCTAGAAAAGAGAGTTCAGGGAGATCCTATCAACTGGAATAAATACCTGTTGGGAGAGCAGGAAGGAGAGGGAGCCAGAGTCTCCTTACTGGAGCCCAGGGACAGCACAAAAGGGAACAGGTGCAAACTGAAACACAGGAAACTTCATCTGACCATAGGAAAAATGATTTTTTGCTTTTTATTGTGAGAGTGGTCAAACCCTGGGATAGATTGTCCGAAGGGGTTGTGGACTCTCCATTCTCAGAAGTGGAAATCCCAAACTCCTCAGCTCACCTTGGTTCTTTTTAAAAATGCTGATGGAGATCAAATTCTACTCCATTAGGTCATGCCAGAATAATTACGTTGCAATAAAAATCAACAAAAATGCAAAACTGCAGACCAGGTGTAACATACACTTAAGTATCAAGACTCTTTCTTCTATTTAAATTTTTATTTCCTTGATCCATTAGTACATGTAGGAAAGATTTTAAGAGGAGCATTCAGATTGACTTATCCCTAACTAAAATGTTGTTTCATTAACTGGACTTCACCTCCTTTAATATCAGGTACCTACACAAATGGATGTTGTAGACCAAAAAATATCGGGTTTACCTCAGAAGGAATAAGACAACTCTTTTTTCCTTCTTGCTAGTATTGAATTGTAAGGGTTACAACCAGCTCTGAACAAATAGAGATATGAAGAATCTGAAAATACTGACATGAACTCCTCAGTTGAACTGTTTGTATCATTCTTTTGTGCAAAATGCCTGAATTTCAGAGCAAAGCTTCCAGAAGAGAAGATAAAATACATGTCAAACTGTCTTCTTCCTACACAGGAACAGGATCTGCATCTATTTAAGGAACTGGCAGGATACATTAATTACGTCCCCAAGAACAAGGTTTGGCCAACTATCTTTAGTGGCTCTGTATAACCAAGCTTTAAATAAGTGCAGGGAATGGAGGCAACAGCGTGCAGAGGCAGCAAGTGGCACTTTAAAAGCACAGCACAGCCTCGCTCCGCAGGCCTGAGCAAACAGCCATGGTTTCCGTGGTGGTTGTAAGGAATTTGCTTTGAATCTGCATTAAACAGCCAAATTTTCTACATCCTGTTTGATGCATTTTGAAAACATCTGTTTTGATTAACTTGAAATCAGTGCGGCACATTAAGATCTCAGAGGAAATTAGGTTCATTTAATTTGGATTTTAAGGCTGTGGTCCCCTTGCTCTGGTGATATCGGGAAGGGCTTTATATGTGGAGGTTGTGCTTCTGCCATGCCCGGCAATGGTGGAAGCCGAGCACTCTGAGCATGGAGTAGGATACCTGGAGCCCAGGTGTGCTTCAATTGACTTCCCAGGGTGGTGGGGACTAATTCAGGGGAGGAATTGGCCAGATGAGAATTAAATCCTGTGGGCTCCAGATTCTAGACGGAATCCTAAGAGGTATGTTTCCCCTTGTCTGATTTCCTCTACAAAGACAGAAAAGAGCAGGAGCTGTTTTCATAAGCTTGTCTTGGTTTCAAGCACTGGAGGCAAGGGGTGACACCAGACAATTCTGAGAGAAATGGAAACCAATTGAAGAAATGTCCCACCATTCTTATGGGTAAGAATAATTCACAGAGTAAAACATCTTTCCACATGCATCTGTTGATGTACAGCAAGCTGAAAGATGGGCTTTCTGCACAGAAAAAGTAATTTTCTTCTGGATAAGGAAAAAAAGCCAAAGTCAGTAGTACATCCATTTGAAAAAGCCACTCCAGTATTACAGGTGTTGTAATTCAGTTGCCTCACATGCCTATGCTCCTGCATCTGCAGTCACCTCTGATTTGATGAAAGCTCTCAACTGGAAAAGAAACAAGGAAAAGAACAGCACAGGCATCTTGGGAATCTTCAAGTGTCAGTGTTCAGTATGGACATCTGGTCAGGCAAACAGGGACACTGAAACGGTAAAATCAAAATAATACAGAAGTACCAGAATTGGAATCTATGGGAAACCTTTAGAAGGCAGTCACTGAAATATTTGAAATTACAGCATTAGGAGTATTGCAGGCACAGCTTGTAAGGGAGGATCCAAAGAAAATGCCTCAGGTCTGTTTGTAGATAAAGTCTATTTTAATCCCACATTTTCTCAACCACTCTCATTTTTAGATATCAGGTGTTACCACCTTCCCACAGCTAAGATTTTCAAAGCAGATTCAAGATACAAGTGATTTTCAATAAATTTTGGGTAACAAAGCTCTTGAAAAATCTCTTCTGTGCCCATTCAGCCTTCCAAGACAAGGACTGCTCCAACTATGTATTTCTTCACATAGGATCTGGCTCAAGACTTGAATCATGAGGAGGAGGTTGCACATGTAGCTGCAGAAATAATGGTCGGTCTGAGTTCTCTGATGAGACTTAGCAGTTGGTGAAGTTTCTGGGCTTTGAGCTTCTTTCTGTGGCAATCAAAGTAAGGCAGTTTTGCAGACCTTAGTGTCATATTTCCCTGCTCCTTTCAAAAAACCATCTAGTTTTCAACACAGCTCTAATGATAACTTCACAAAATTCTGTGGTTTTGCTTTGTAGATCATTTAAGTACTTTTTCTCATGTTGCTCCACAGCTCTACTGTGTCAGCTCCAAATGAATCAAAGGAATCTCAGAGCAAAAGCTGCTTGAAACTGGTAATGTTCTTCTAGATTCTCAGAGGAACCACCAATTTTGCCTGATGAGGTTCACTCGAAAGACTTCATTGACTTAAGCAAATCTTTCAACATGCATGGCAAGAGTTTAAAGTTTCTAATGAACCATGAAACCAGGCAAGTTTCTGGGGCTTTTTGAGAATGCTTTCCTTAATTCCAGCTCCACATCACAATTTTGCCACCAATCCCATGATGCACAAGACCCATGGGAGCACTGTACAAGCTGCTGAGGAAAGCTGTGACAACCAGATTAGAATACCCAGCAGGCCCAGAGGACCAGAAGTTATTCACCAACTTGTAGGCCAGAGCTCCAAGGGCCAGTCAGAGGGCAAGGTAAGAGTTGTCCAGAGCAACACTGATCTCCTAAAACAAATAGGGGCCAGTTTGGTTTTCTCTTTTTAAACAGGGTTTCATTGTAAAATGCTTCATTGAAACTGACAACAATGCACCTGGATCCAGGATAAAACTTCTGGACACAGGGAAGGACTCCACTGCCAAGTATCCTCTGAAATGCTCCTGAGGCAGCTTTTAAAGTCACTGCTTAAAGAGAGATTAAAAGCTACAGAAAACACTTGAAGTGCTGAAATCCAGGATCAGTCTCTTGCTCTGTCACAGTATCCCTACACAAGTTAGAGCAGAGAAACTACCTCCCCATTTTCCATGCAACTGAGGCTTCCTACCTCATGCAAGTCATGGAAAGTTAGAAGCTTTAAAGACTTCCCAGCACTTAGTGATAGCAAGGATGGGAAACATGAATACCTCATATATCTTACCAAGAAGAGGTAAAATTCACAATGGCTCTCACCACTGCTGTCCAAATATACAATTGGCCACTGGCCAATGCAGGCACTTGGAGCAAAGGCAAAGGCTTGAGCACTCTGAAGCCAGCTTTGGGTCACGGCTCTGCTCCATCCTAGAGGGGTGCTAAGCATAAGCACAGTTCATTTTGAAACCCAGAAAATGCACCAGCATTTGGCCGCTCTCTCTGAGCAATGAAAACAACTGTTTTTATTTCTAATTGCACTGAAGAATTCACGTGAAGCACTGGCACAGCAGAGCCTGGAGAGGCCTGTTTAGCAGCAGGCCTCCTAAAGGTCTGCTATTCAGAGTGCATTTATAAACTTGCTGCAGCTCCAAACACTAATTGCATTTATCCTCTTGGTTACAGAAGCAGCAGAACCACCAAATTCCAGTTCCTCTTCACTAGTCAGCACTGGACTGACCTTACACTCCTTTACTTCAATTTAAACATTGTTATTTGCATTTTCTTGTTTCTCAAAATTCTTCTGTATCTGTACAAGAAAAGATACATGGAAGGGAGAAGCCTTGTGTACTTTTTAACATGTCAACTTTGAGGACAAAGATTAGAAACCTCTCGGTGACACAGACTGGAGTTAATTAGACAAAATATTCCATGTGCATATTCTCCTCAAGGCAGCATCTGCAGCTCATGTGTAATGCAGAGCACGTTAAGCAGCTCTGTCCAGCCTGATTTCTGTCCAGCTACCAAGGATTCTGACTGAATTTCACCAGACAGAAATGTGTAATTTTTCTGTCATTAGAGAGCACCCAGGGAAGTAGCACAACAAAATGCTTCCTGCTGCTGTTAAAGGCAGCAGGCTGTGATTTCAGCTCAGTCATCTGCTCTCACACTGAGTAATCCACAAATATTTAGGATTTCTGGCAGCACAGCCCCCCCAACACCACAGTAGCAGAGTCTTTTCCTCTAAACGTTCCAAGACATTTCCATGTTTGCCTTCTCAGGCTATTGATAGTAAACTGCTTAATAGGAGAGGGCATATGTGATGCTTTTCCTGATTATCGATAACATCTAGAAGGCTTAAACATGGCCTTTCCTGCTTCAGATTTTAAAGGAGGTTAATTGAGATCAGATACTTAAAGCTGAACTTAATAGCAACAGAGTAAGTGCACAGGCCAGACTATGGAAAGGAAACATGTTAAAAAATATTTGGAATAGTTAAATATATCCAGATCAGCCACACATGACAACTTCAGAGCACTTACAAAGAGAATGAAGGACACCAAGCCATTGCTGGCTATCTGTTGAGTGCTCACTGGAAACACAGATGGAACTCCAGGAGGGCAGAAAGCTGAGTTTTAAGAGATTGGGAAGAGTTTGGGAACATTTAGTTCAGTCTGTAGACCTCAGTATAACCTCTATGATACAAAAGAGAGAGTAAGAAGTGGATACATGCAACAGAACAAACAAAAATTTCACCTTTACAAGATAACAGGCTTAAAAAAAATCAGGAGATTTAGAGAGTAGAGAGAGGGAAAAGTAGGAGACGTGCAGCAGGACAGCAAACTGGGGGTTGGAGAGAAGTCAATCATTTGTTCTCTTCCTCCCCCAAGGACAGGATGAGAGTGAAGGACTACATTATAAAAACAAAAGAAATTCAGCTGAGAGTTCAAAAAGATGTTTAAAAGTTGAGTAATAATTACTTGTAGAGCCTGTGAAATCACCTGTCACAGATTTCTAGACCCTGTCAGGGTGGTTCTGGCTAATTATTTACTTGATTGCAGTTATGCCTTCCAGCCCCCAGCATCTCCTCTTGTTCCTCACATCCCATTTCATTCCTCCTTGTCTCAAAATCTCTTCCTAGCACTTCTTCCCCCAGTAATGGGGGAATACTTTAAAGAATTCTGCCTCAAGTGAGTGATGAATTAAGATAGATTTAGTGTCACTAATGAACATTTTTCAACCTTTATTAGACCAGTGGCCACAGTGACTTCTTGTGCTACAGAGTTCTTCCATTGCAGCACAGTCATGAACAACTTAAAAACACATCTTGAGATTTTCTAGGCATGAGGTCAAATTCCTAAGGACATCAATAGCTCCTGCATAGTGCAGCTTCCAAATTTTTTCCAGTTTGGAAAACACATTGTGTCAGCGGAGAAATAAGCTGTGGTCCTCTAGTTAAAGCCTGTATGACAATAATGCATGTGCAGAAGGCAGCAGAATTACGATAAACCGCTGGACTCTGGCATTTCTTTCCTCTGAGAGCTTCATAACTTCAACGTTGTATTACCATCAGCTCTTTCCCTGGGATCTATTTTACAAGGAACTTACAAATGGCATGTGTAACAAATGCTATCTATTGCATTTTATTATTCATCTTTTTCCACATATTGACATTTGAGATGTAACCAGGGACTCTGCACAGAATATGTCTGGCAGGAGTGGTGTGCACTGATTAATGTCCCCTCGGTGCTGATATGAAACACATGGGTTCTATTAGCAAAGCGATGGATGAAATGATCCATTGGAAATTACTTACCTATTCCATGAACATGACTTCCCAAAGCCAGGAATGTTCTAGAGATTAACTCTTACCAATGCATGGGAATTGAACCACTTCTTTCTGGGAAAAGGGGGAGCATTCACAACAGCCCATAGGCTGCAAGGAGTCAGCCCTAAAATCTTTGGAAGATCTCTGACAGTACAGAAGCAAAGTTATATATTCAGACAACGAGTAAAGGAAAACAAAGGGCTGTTATTATTCCTGTTCACTTTCACAATTTGAAGTTATTTCTCCTTCAAGTTCAGGCTACAATTGAAAAAAGAATCCCTATAGAAGTTCTTAGATATGTGCTTAATTCTATTAAAATCAACATCCCATCAAAATTCTTGAAGTTCAACGTCTGCTTAAATATTTTTCTGAATCTGACTAGTGGGTACTTACTTGCCAGGGTTTTATTTTCTTTATTGATACAACATTAACTCAAAAATGCTGTGGACACATAAATATTAGCCAAAATTATTAACTTTTTCTGGATTTCTTGGCCTTTAAAAAAAATCTGGTCCAGCTAGAAGGCTGCCTTATCATTAAACCAACATATTATATTTCTCTGACAGTAAAATCTATCTATAGACATACTGTAACAACAAATTAACCTCAATCTGACATGAATGAAAACAGTTTCTAAGTGGTTATAGTTCCTAAAACAGAATCTATATGCAATAAATATAATTATTTCACTGAAATTGTTAGCACATGTTTTTCTTTTGCACAGACATGTTCGCTGTACCATCTTTGTTGTATTGATATGTTCTTTAGTAGCCCCTTCTGTGCCTTCATCCTTGATTTAAATTTATCGTGACACATTTTTAAACAATAGCAGGAAACCTCACTTATGACTTTAATTATAAAATGGTGTTATAAAATTATATCCACATTTTACTTTTGGCAGTTGGCAATCCTCATTTAACATAAATAACCCTTCTTGGCCTCAGCAGTTCTCTTTGGTTGATTTCAATGCTTACTGTATGTAATTGATATAAAAACACAAGGTTTAGGAAGCAGTTATTGGAACTTGTTAAAAGAAGTAGTCAAGTTCATAAACGCACTCATTTTGCTATGCTACATGCCAAGAGAATTAATAATGGACGTTTGGGAATTGGGGAGAAACTCTGGCTTTTTAAAGAAAGACTGATGTAACTGCAGTATTCCACTCCTATGTTAATTGTTTGGCTCACAGACCCACGGCTTTGTTTCTCTTCCACCCACAGCTGCTTCCAATAATTTTCTAAAACCTGACACATCCATACACACACATCCACGTTAGACACAGACATCCCGTTTGAACTCCACATATGCATCAATACCCAAACAATTCTGCTGTTCTACCTTAAAGGACAAGAGCAAAAACATTAACTTGGTGGCATAAATAAAAGGAAAAGACAGTCACATCAGAAGAGGCTGTTCCAGAAGACTGGAATTTAGCAATACTAGAAATGAAGCTACTTTGAGTCACTTCCCAAAGCAGTTCACATGATGGGGCTGATTTTCATCTGAAGACCCCTGGATTTGCACAAAGGCACCGTTGTCTGTCTTACCTTTGCACACTGACAGTATGGGAACATGCAGAGTTACTTGTCTGCATGAGCAGTTAACCCCAACACCGAATCCTCCAATGCACAATGTCACACAAGAGCAGGAAATGTCACCTGTACTTAATGCAGGGATGGACCATGCTCTGAAAAACTGAAGCAACACCTTCTCAACTTCTACCTGACCATCACACACCATCACTAACAGGATTAAAATTAAACATGGGCTTAGAAGCATTGGATGAACTGGAAACAAAACCCAGCTCAATTCTCAGCAGTGCTGGTCCATAGCCTTCACTGAGCTGATGGTGCTGCTAATTGTCCTTCCCTTCTCAGAACAAATGACGTGGGTTAGGGCGCACTCAAAGTTTTTCCTTTTGCTATTTTAGACCCAACTTCAAAAATTCCCTCTTATTAAAGCTAATTTATGAGAAAGAATTCAAAAGCATTGAGAACGTTATTCTCAAACTTCCATTTGGCTGGTCTATCTCATAGCTCAAATAAAAATCAGGCTAAGAACAAGAAGGAGACTTTGTTCTTTCTGCATCAGGATCCACCACCTCAGATCTTGAGGGAGGTGTCCTACAAGCCAAGTCACACAACAGGAAAAAGCCATAGCACAGGTCTGCATTTGTGGATGGCTGGAGAGCTGTGATGCCATAAATTGCCACTAACAAATGCCAGATGTGGATGTTGGGAGCAGGGGCAGCTGGGGAATTCGGAGGAAAGCCGAGATGCTTAAAATGTACACGCTGTCTGTAGGGAGATGGGAGAGCAGAACAGAGGGGCCAGATGTGTGAATCTCACACAGACAGAGGCTAGGCAGACCTGCAAGACAAAGCTAAATAAAATTATTAAGCAAATGAATGTTTAAATGAGGAGTCAGTATCTTGGGATAAAGCTTTAGGAACATGCAAGGGGCAAATATGTTTCCTGCCTCCTCTGCCATAACCACCCCAGCTGGTTTTATACATCCAAAAGCTGACGTGGTTGGTATGTGCTCAGTCAAGGGTGCAAGTGTCCATTAGTCATATGTAAGCCAGTCTCTTTAAGCACAACCAGGTACCAGTGTGTGTCCTGTCCTTTCCCAGTGAACAGGGAGAACACAGCAATTCCATCACAAAGAAAGGTCTCATCTGTAACTTGCCACTTCCGATCGGTGCTGGAAGCAAGAGCCATGCTGTGCCTCTGGCCACTCATTAAACCGCTCAGCCAGGAAAACTCAAGGGCACTGGGGTTTCAAAAACTTCTTACATTCTCCCCTCTTCACCATGCAATTACCCAGTCTCTGTGACATAATAAAGTTCATTAAATACATCAGTCTTAGGGGTTTTAATTCTTCTCAATCACTGAACTATAAAGATCCATTTCAAACTCTCAAATCCCATCCCTATCAGCTGAGACCTACTGACTTTAACCGGGGCTCTGCCCAGGACAGAGGTGCCAGACCAGCCCTGCTACTTGTCCCAAGGAGGTCCAAAGCCAGTGGCTCCCTCCCTAAAACCAGCATGACAGCTGCCAACTCTTTGGTTTGGTAGTCCCGACTGCCTTTTTCTTCCCTGGCCATTGCCAGCTTTGTGCAAGTGTTAAATCAAACCTGAAAAAACAGCGGTGGGGAAGACTTTGCTTTTTCCCTGAGGTTCAGCGGAGGAGGCCACACATACGACCTGGCTTTCTCCCTCCCACACATGGTACAGTGTTGCTGAATAAATAGGAAGCTCACTACCCAGAAGTGGAAGAAATTACTTCAGAGGACGCTGAGACTCTTGGGACTTTCACGTTTCCTAATATAAATTTGGAGTTTGCTATTTTTATTGAAAAGGGGGTGTTCAGCCAAGGGGGGAGTACTTCCTCCTCACACTTCCTATTACCGTATGCAATATTAATCCTTGAACCTTATAATTAGGGACAGTCATATTTTGTGGAACCTGAGGTTTTGCAGCCCTCTTGAACTTCTGCAGTACAAAGTGGGAAAAGGAAGCTGCAAAGCTGAAGCTCACCACATCTTTCCTTGTAAGTCTGCTTTTCTTTTCACCTGTGAAAGGAGATTCATTTTTTCTTTTCAGCCACCATATTTTTCTGTTTAAAGACCCATCTCCAATACTCAGACTCCATGTAAACAAATTTAAAAAAAAGCATCACAGTGGAGAAACTTGGGTTTCCTGACTCAACCAACAACTGCAATCAGAACCCAAAGCCACATCCTCAGCTAATATAAATATGGTGTAACTGAAGCTGATAGAGCAAGGCCTGTCAAATGCATCCCTGTCCTGCCATAATCGTTTCAAACAGAGCTGAGGCAGAATATCTTCCCTAACACCGGAGGGAAGGAAACAGCATTGCTCTGTTTGCATGCCTGGAATAGGAGATCACAGTGAGGAGTTTGCAGTGGCATCAGGGCATTTTCATTCAAGTGCTCATCAGAAACAAAGCCATGTCTGATGGCAGGCATCAGAAGTGCTGAAGGAGAAGCAGGACAGAAAGGACGTTCACTGGCTTGCTACCAAAGAGGTGCATCCTCCCTGTTGGCTCAACAGTCTCAGAAGCCAGAAAACATTTCAGCTGAAGTCAGTTTAAAACCTTCCTTCCCACCTTCATTTTAAAACTTAACAGTGAATTAAAAGATTTTCTGCTACAGTGAAGATTAGAAGCATTTATAAAGCAGCAAATACTAGCTTTCATATTCTTTTTACTCTGCAAAACTAGAAATTTCAGATGAAATAATAAATTGTCAGTATCTCTATTATTTCCCTCAAAGTGGGGGAGACATGAAGATTTTTTGGGTTAGGTTAGTTAGTTTTGGCAAACAAGATACTTGTGCCCTTCAAGAGTCCTCTAAATTTTGGGACTGACCTTCTAGAGAAGACACTTGACCAGATGTAAGCTTCCAGGTCTGAGTACAGCTATGGCACACAAGCAAGGACTCCTTTCCAGGTTCAGCAACACCTCAGAGCTCGTCCTCTCTTCTGCACATGGCGTAAAGCTGCCCTGTGTCTGTGGGAACTCCCGTTTCTCTTGTTGGCCCTTTATATTAACAGGGTGATTCCCCAGCTCCCACCTCTGCACCCGATACCAGGAAGTGGCTGAACAAACCCAATTGTTTCCCACCAAACTTTCTGCAGGAGCATCAGCCTCCTTAATTTCAAATTCTGCATGATGCTTTCTTACATTTCATGTGCAGGTAAAACTTTCACTAATAACAGATCCATAATGTATTCCTAGATTTCAATTCCTCCTGCTGATCATTGATCCAAAACACACAATCTGTGCAGTGCTGGTGCAAGTCAGCAGCACTTCCATGAGCAGTGCATTCCTGGCTAAAAACCGGCATGACAAAAAGCTCTCTCCTCCCAGGACCTGGGTGATCGCCAAGTTGCAATTTGTGTTCTAAAGTCTCAAAAGTTTTCAGTCCTCAACCAAAAGAAGCTTTGTAAGGGTAATAAATTGTCCAAGTATATCGAAACCCCGTAAAACATCAGGCTGAAGAACCACAGCAAATTCCGAAAGATGCTCTTGGAGAAATTTATTGAGCAACAATGTCCTCTGCTGGCAGCAACCAGATTAAACTTGTAACGCTGAGCTGCCGCACCTTCCCGGGGATTCTGGGACATCATCACCAGCAGGCATTGAACAGTCTGAACAGGAAGCCAGGAACAGACCAAAATCAAGACTGAGACAAGATGGCTTTTGGATGATCTTGTCTGGTTTACCTCCAATAAGGGCAGAGGTCAGGGGATAAATATTTGATGCAAAAAGCTCTGACAACAAGAAATAAATTTGAATATGATTCAAGACTGGCCTGTGTGACTCCAAATCCAAGCAAACAGTGCAGCAGCTTGGAAAAGCGATCCAGATTGTCTTCCCAACCTTACTGCTTCTCCTCAGGGTGTCTCCATGCAAATCAGGTCTCTTCCATCTATTTGGATTTTGAAAGCATCAGAACAGGGAAGGCATCATTTTCCCAACTAGACCTTATACTAAAAAAGCTGAGATGATTTCAAGAGCACACAAATGACATGGTGGTCTGGGATTTAATTCCAAGTGTTGCACAAATACTGAAGAGTAGATTTTCAGAGTATTCCTGTTCCAGGAGATTTGGGTGTCTCAGGAATTCTGGTAACAACATAATTCCTGCTAATCCTCTTTAAACATATTGTTACAGTGACAATTCCCTGAATACCTGCTCTAATTCTTAAAAGAAAAATCAGTAGCTGAAAATCAAGTTTAAGTTTGCTGCCTGGCCTTGAACACTTCCAGGGATGGGGAATCCAGTGACTCACTTCTCACAGAAAAGAACCTTGTTAAAATATCCAGCCTAAAACTACTCTCAGTTTGAAGCCATTCTCCCTTGTCCTGTCACTAAATGTCCTTGTAAATGGTCTGTCTCCATGTTTCTTGTTGAGTCACTTCAGGTATGGGAAGGCCACAGGTCACCCTGAAGCTTCTCTTCTCCAGGCTGAACAATTCCAATTATTTAAGCGCTTCCAATAGTTAACAACCCTTCAGAAATGCAGCTACATCACCAGTACAACAAGAGTTCTTCCAGCTTGCTTTGGGAATCAATAGAAGCCATCTGTGGAAGAAACCTCCAACACCTGCAGAACAACTGCATTGTTGCTTATGGAAGCAGGAGCTGGGCTCGGGAAATGGGGATTGGGAATCAGTGTAATGGCTTAGAACTGGCAGAATTGGTGTGTCACAATGATGGTATTTTGACAAGGGATGGAGAAAAATGCACTGTAAGGTTGAATGAGACAATGTGGCCCAAACAAGTGAGCAAATTTCATGATGGGAAAACAGTGGAACTATTTCTAATGATCCTTTAGCTAGGTCACCAATTCTATTTATATGTTTTAAGGGACTGTAAATATTTTTATCGGCACACAGGACACCATGAGATCTTTCCAGTTTCTATATAAAGAAGTCATTTTGGACAGCTCAAAACAATACAGGCACAGGACTCCTGGATGACAGATGCCAGGATGTTAGTAACCATAAATGGTTTTCAAATATGGCCCCATCACCATCCCCCACAGTAGCCCTTTCAAGTGGGAATTACAAATTGCTTACTTGGAGAGGAAATTTCAAACAGGCCACTTATCAAAAAGTGCCAAATAAACCTGTCATTGGGATAGAAGTTACAAACCATTCCTAAACTCTGCAGACATTTCCTGAGCCTGTGAACTCTGATCTTGGCTTCTAATAAACATGACATCAGCTCCCCAGTACTCCAGACACAAGACACATGACCCACCAGTATGTTATCGCTTCCTCTGCAGTTTCTTCAGGATCTGCTCTCAAGCACAACATCAATAGGAGACTTTCTGCTCATTTCAAAATTGGTTTTGGATCAGGTCCTTGAAAGGAGGGCAGAACAAACGCAGCATGGAATCAGTGTGTGAGCTGCAAATATTATTGCAGGTATCCACTTAAAAGCAATCCTGAATCCGAGATTTTGAGGAGTTTTCCACATCTTGAGTTAGTGAGTGGGTTAAGACCAGACTCTTGTTGCTGTTGAAAACTTATTAACTACTCACCTCTCCTCCAAGAAATGTAACAGAGCCTTTAAAAGCTCTGATAAAGCAGGTATGTACTGGATGGCCACTGAATAACATCTCAAAACAGGCTACAAATGACAATACATCAGAAGATTCCAAACACTGGAATGACAGTTACCTTAATTTCCAGAGAAATTCTAGGAGATTACCTGTGATTTACCTTTTCTATGTAGACACTTCCTTTGCACCTAAGTTTTTGCTTCAGAAATTAAACTTGGAAAAATATATTTAAAACTTCCCATTTATCTCTGTGCTGGAAACCTGACTGAGACCCTTATCTGACACATCAGAAAAAATAGGCCATCCACTCAATAAGCCAAAATTCCAATAAACCCAGAACTGCGGCTCTTGGGAAAGAAATTTTAAAAACATATTATCAAAATGCAATATTTACAAATAAAATATTTATGAAGATTATGGGATATTCACCTAGAAATGGAGTGTCTCCTCTACTCATATCTAAAGGACAAGCATTTCTTTCATACTTGAGTATTTCCAAAAAATTTCCAGCTCAAACATAAGTCAGAGCTGGCAGGGTATAATGCGCAACATAAAAGAAATTTTTTGTTTACAAATCTTCATGATTAACTCATGAAACTTGCTAGAAAAGACATCTCCAAAAACCACCAAGGATCCACACAGATGGTAACTTACAGTAGATGCAGATCACAAATGCTTTCCAGGGCTTAGGGAGAATGACTGCCCATTTTTCCTTTCTGCATTTTCCCTATTTCATGCTGCAGTTTAGAACCTGCAATTCCTAAACCTACGGAAATCCTGCAGGTCTGTAGGGGTCAGAAAGGAGAGCTCCCTGCTCCAGGATGTGACCTGACCATCAACACCTCTAGTCAAGCTTCAAGCCGTTGCCCATAAGGAACATTTTAGCACAGAGCTGCTACAATATCCTCGAGTCACACTGGCCTTGGCAGGTGGCTCATCTGCCAGGTACAATGCAAATGTTTCACTCCTGTCATGGCAGGGACATAAGGAGGAGCTGGCTCCTGGTAATGGATGAACAAGGAGGCACATCTGTGGCTATCACAGTACAGCAGGTCCTTGGGAACCTGTAAAGCTCAAAGCTCCTCTGGATCCTGCTGCAGGTAAGGGGAAACTCCTCCCAACTTCTGAAATAGACATGAAATATTTGAGTTTCAGGTTGGTGGATTTCACTCCAAGGACTTATCTTAGGAAGGAGATAAAAAAAATGAACAGACAGCACAAGATCCCCAGCCCTGTGTGCACTGACAATCAAAAGAAATTATCCAGTTTCTACTGTCTGATTATGTCATAGAATCACAGGATGGTTTGGGTTGGAAGGCACTCTAAGGATGGTCTACTTCCAGCTCCCTGCGTGGGCAAGGACACCTCGCGCTAGATGAGGTTGCATTTTCCCTTCTGGTTTCAGAGGCGTTGAAGCGCATGGACCTCCTAGCACTAAGGAAGACCAGATACTCTGTACCAGCATCATGCATCTGCAGCACTCCAGCAGGAAAGCAAAGAGCAGGTGATGAGCCCCGACTGCCGGGGAGGGAGGGAGCTGGAGTCGGGTTAGTCAGAAGGTAAAAGCCGCGCTCTGACCAAGGGACCCAAGTGATGTTTAATGACCAGGAAAAATGCAGTGCTTTGGGTTTCATGACTCATGGAGCTTGTGGCACCTCCTACCAACGTGCTGTGCCATTCATACCCAGGAGGAAGTGTGTCAGCTACTGAGTCACGCACCTCCGCAGCACTGGCTGCTGCCAACCTAAACACAAACCGTGCCCAGCCCTGTTCAGTCCTGACATTACTGTAACCCAGGGTTAAGTTCATCTCCCAAGACCTTTCTAAAATAAAAACCTTTCTGGTTACAAACAAAACACGATTTCCAAACCCAGGCTACCGGGACCGTGCTTGGAAGCCCAGAATTTCCCTGCACGCAAGTTCAGCCTTCCAACATCAAAGTGTCTGCAATCCAACCTGCTGATGTTAACCTGATTTCCCACTTGGGAGCAAACTTTAATATAGCAGTGGGACTTGTGTTTTCACACTACTGACCTACATTTGCAAATCCCCGGAGGTAATTTTGTCCAGCCCACAAAAAGGAGGGGCTACAAAGCCAGCTGTATTGAGTTGTTATGCAGTAGAGAGCACAGCTGCACTGAACAAAACCAGGCTGTGACACAAGGAGCAAACAAAAGCCATGAAGTTCCACGTAGAAAAAACTAATACATTTCAGCCAACAAAAGAAAAGGCTTTTAATTAACTTGTTCTCATTGAGTGCAGAGATAATTAAATTGCAGAAACAACTACATCAGTGTAATCCGTTTAGAAGAACCCACATACAGAGACAAAGGATTTTTCAAGACCCATCTATGAAAAATAAAAAGCTTCATTTAAACTGTGTTACTCATCACTTGTTAAACAGAGTCATGTGCTTTCTTCTGGACAAAAAAGATTCTTATTCCAGTCCAGTTTAATTAAATCCTTGAAAGACTACCATAACTCTTGATCCCATTCTCCAGATATTTTGTATTTTATTTCTTTCTTCTATTCATGTAGTCATTCAATGTTACCATCCACTTCATCAAGGTGTATCTCACTTCCTTTCAGCTGCACAGTAAAGACTGACAATGCAACTTGATTGCATCAAAGGGCTTAAATTTCAAATTAAAAAAAAAACAAAGTGGCAAGTAAAATAACAAAACTAGACAGAACAACTTTGCTAAAATATTGAGATGAAATTTAATTTTTAGAGGTGCAGCTCATGACTTGGGATCTTCAAGGTTTGTTAAAGGGGACTGACTGTTTCAAAAGGGAGTATATTTGTAAGGATGAGAGGGTATCTGTTTCAAATCATAAGGGATCTGCCCTGCTTGAACTACAGTATTGTTTAGCCAAAACAACAACTCACCTTTCCAGTGTCAGCCAAGGTAACAGTCACTCATGGTTTGATCCATGAAGGTCCAGCAAAAGTCACACCAGGCCAAGCACAAAAGAACACCTTAAAAAGGACCACTCATATCCAGAAGTGCTTTTCCAAAGTGATCCAGAATACACAGTCTTACCCTTAGGAACAAGGGCTCATGTTAAGAGGAATTCAGGCTAGGAATGGAGAACCCACTGGTGGGGTGCTCCTTGAGGGCTACCTGAACAGTTACAGGTGCTCAGAGCAGGGCTCCTCGCACCAAAACCCTGCACGCACCTGCCTGATAGAGATGGTGAGATGTGACAGGAAGGAGGCATCTTCCATGTGCAGGAAACTGGCAGGAATAGCACCAGCAGGCTTGTAAAAGCCCAAACAGAGATTGATACCACAGCCAACTTCTTTAGCCGTTAACAAACTCCACACAAAAACTCAAATGACATAGACCTGACACTACCACATCCTCAAACCCTCCTGACATCTGTACAGTACAGCTGCACCAGTTCTAAGCCCAGAATGTTCTCCCAGCAATTTAAGGCCTCTGAGGAGGATAGGTTTTATATGAGTAACAAGAAATACCTTTTAAATAGATAATGCTCCAGATAGACTTCAGTCAGGAGAGTTAAAAATATATATTTTTAACTACCTAAAAGTTAGAACTACAGAAGAAACTGCATGGCTGCTGCTATTTGCTTTTCCTGGAAAAAAAAACAAACAAAGTAATAAACATAAAACCAAAACAAAAACCAAAACCAACAAACAAAAAAAACCCAAAAACCACACCAAAACCCATATGTATATTAAAAAAAAATCATGACCTCGTTTTTTATTAAGTAATATTTCAGTGGAAGATCTTTCCTCCCAGATATCATCTTTATGCTAAAGCAAGCATTCAGTATTTTGTGAACATGCAATAGCCAGCGTCTGTGAAATTCTGAGTACGGTGCCAAGCACACTGGTAGTGACAGAAACCTCCAGTGCTTGCTGAGCCCAAAACAGTAACCTGGGAGGAAATATTAATTGCACACCTCCATGCAAGAGCAGAAACCCCACAATGGATCTCACTTTATCATAAGGCAAGGGTAAGCAGGAAACTTGGAGAGGAAGAGCAACCATTTCAGAGAGTCCTACGTATGAAGAGTGTCCCCTGCCCTAAGAGTTCATCATGCATATGTGTCTGTAAGGGGATTTTACCCCAAGTATGCGCTTTACACGCCCCGCATCAGGAGGCATAGCACAAGCTCTCATCAGCTTAGAGGACCCAGAAGGCCACCGGTGTCCCCTGTGCCGCAGTTACACCGCGGCAGTCCCCGGTCCCGGGACTGCAGTGGCATCTGCTGGTCACACACACGCAGGATTGTTACCAGCTTCGTATCTCACGTGACCCAAGAGCTTCTCACGCTTCTTGCACAACTGTTTTCTCTCCGCTGCTGTTCCCGGTTGTTGTCATTTATTATTGTTGCTGTTGCGTTGCTTTGGAGATGTTACAGCAACAGAACCGTCACCCGCGGAGATGTAAAACCTCAGAACGTGAAAGTATCGCTCCAGCCAACCTGTGATCGGTGTGTATCCCACCAGCAGCACGAGTCAGTGCCTTTGGATGCCTGGCATAGCTGGGCTTCTGGGAAGGCCCACGAAGTCAATTATTTCCAGCCCCTGACCTGGGACATGCGGTCCTCCCTTGGTATTTCAGATGACCACATCGTGCAATGTTTGATTTCTTCAGTCCTCAGACAGCTCTGTATGAGTGAGCTGGCAGGATGTGATTCAGTCACAGGTAGAGAGGAAAAGGCTGAACTCAATGAGATTTGTGTACACTGCGTCAGGACAAGGGAGAAGTTTGCCTTTAGGGAGTTTCTCTTTTATCAGTGCTCAGCTCTAACTGCAAAGCAACAATAAACATGGCCCAATTTTGAAGAAAAGCAGTTAAAGGATCATATTCAAGTAACCAACTCTTGTTTGATCTTACAAGGACATCAGAGTTTTCTTCTGTCACAGCAAATAAAATAGTGACTGGTCCTTCAGCAAGCACAGGCAAGAAACCCAACAGTGGGTCAGGGCCAGAAAATAAGAGATTAAATAACATCACTATTATAACAATTGCTGTTTTAGGCATCTTCAGAGACTGCTCCTTTAAAAAGAAGTATTTAAAGCAGGACTTCGAGGATTGAAAACATCACCATTTTTTAAGGATCTGCACCATGACAAGACTCTTTCTTCCTTAAATTAGTTTTTAAATAATCAATAAAATATTTGTTAATGGGTTTAGAACACACCTGAATACATATTGTGAGGTTTTCCTCACTGTTCTCAAAGACCAGCCTAGCTTTTAAAAAGGAAAGCTCTAAGAAACATGAATTAACACAAAGGTAACAATAAAACTTGAAGAGTTGGTAATCCAGCCAGAGACTGGAAGGGATGGGGGAGAGAAAAAGAAAAACCAGATGAAAAAAACCCTACAGCCTTAGGCACATGAATCTGCAACATGATTTTTCAGAATGTTAATTACACTACAGCTTTCACAAGTCACATGCCTTAGGGGAACTCCAGGTGCTGCTCAGACTCTGGAAACTGCTGATTTAGGTGCAGGAATAGGGAAGTCTGGTTTAAACCTTCTATATTTAAAAGGCTGGGTCTGGCATTAAAAAAATTTGTAAAAAGTATATTTGCACATTTGGACAGGAACCTAAATTTAGCAACACAGCATTTGCATTGCTTTCATCAGGCACTATTCATTCAGGAAAGTTGCACAACCCCCTTTCACAGCAGCATCCCAAGTTTGCTAATACATTGCATAACTCAGATAGTGCTGCCTTCTCCTCCACACTGAGTTAGTTGTAGGGAACAGGGAAGAGCTCTTCCCTCAAAACCTAATCCAGCCCCACGTGCCTAATCCAGCTCCCAGGGCACGCTTGTGTGGCCCACCACAAAGAGGATTGTGGCAGCAACAGCTCTGCTGTGGCCCAAAGGTCAGGAGATGGCAGGAGCAGCTCTCAGTGCAGAGCTCCTTGGAAGCCAGCACAGATCCCACCTGCCACAGAGTCCTGGTGATGCTCAGGGCTGTATTCCCAAACTCTGCCCTGAGGGAGCAGCACTTGGCTCCCACCAGCCTGACCCAGGGCTGAGGGCTGGAGTAGGGGACACCTATACAACTCTGTCTCTGCCACCTGTGGCTCAGAAACAGCTGGTTTATGACAGAGCCACTCTGTAATCTCCAGTCATTCTGCCTTTTCTGGGAATGGAGTGAGGCCACTTTTACATTCCACCCTGCCCCCCATTTCAGTTTCAGTCTCCTTGGGGCAAAAAACTATCTTCAGTTCATCTGCACAGACACAGAACTTTCAGTTTCGTTTAGATCATGTAAGTACAGCTGTTATATTGAAAGCATCTAAAAAGGATGAAGAATCACTTAGGGTACTATTAATACGAGCAATTTTAAACTGAAGAGGTCAAACAAAGGTGAGTCTATTTATCTTGAAAGCTCCCATCCAAATAGCCTCAATCTAGCATCAGATAATATCTCAGAGTGTCACTCCAACTGAGAAATAGTATCCTAAAGAAAATAGTTATAATAATAACATGTAATCAGACAATTATTTTGAACCCAGCCTTTTTCATTCCTGTTTTGGAAAGGATAGTACCAAATCCTATGTGTGCCTTTGGGACTCTTTCTTCACTTGGTCCTACAGCTGAGATTACAATTGCAAGACATTCCCATCAAACATGACACAGAATTCACAAGAAACATCCCAGAATAGGAATGCAGACTCAACCCACTGGCCACCATTTGATGTAATGCTGTCTCTCATAGCCTTTAACTTTTATGTACACAGTCAGGCACAACAACTTTTAACTCACAACTTTTACAACCTCACAGCAGGTGCTTGGGTTTCAAGGGTGGAGAAGGAAAATGTATTTCCTTTAATTAACCACACAAATACATATTTAAGGGGAAAATTTTCAAGATTAGCTTGGTACCATCTCCCTGTAGCCCTGACTTACAGGAGCACAGAAAAGGTAACACCAAGAATTTCTGAAAGTCTTACACAATGTAACAGATTTTACAATCAAGCTACACTTTTTTTAAGAGCCTAAAAGACAGTCTAAACCACCATTTCTTTTTTGCCGTTTTGTAACTGCCAGACTGAAGGAAGGTAAAAAGACTAAATAGTAGGATGAGTTCATCCTTGGTCATGAAAAAACTGTTCTGCTTGCAACTATAGCTTTGCAAAGCTTCATTGCTTCAGCTGAAAGCAGCATGAGAGAGGTCTGTGTCACCAGTCAGCTGTCTGGGGAACGTGCTTACTGTAATGGTCCTTTTTGGGCAGTTCCCTCCTGGGTCTGCTCTGATCCCTGCCTCTCATCCTGCTCAGTTCCTCCTAGGAAAGGGGGTTTTGGTACCAATGTTAAGTGACTCAGCCTCTGCACCAGGCAGGGAAGTGTTTTGCTATGAGGTGCTTTTCAAGCATGAACCAGCCAGAGACAGAAAGCAGACTTTTAAACCCCCCAGAAGTCCCAACACCCAGAGGGTGGAAACAGAGACACCCTTTGTGAGTTTGACTCATTACGGGTCAGTGCTGCCTGTTCTGTACCAAGGGGCACCTCAATGCATCAGCCTCAGACCCCAGTTCAGATCAGCAACAGCAGCTTGAACTCTCCTAAACCAAGAGGGGTTTTTATTGTTCCTCTTAATCCAAGTACCACTTACAGGACTCAGATTTTTCTCTTACAGGAACTGAATTTTTCCAAAGCTTCAGATATTGACTGTGGCTGTTGGTATCACCAATCAGCAGTACAGCCAAGGGATGCCAAAAGATAAAGTATTGGAACCTCTCACCATTTATCAGAGAGCAGATTTTCAACATGAAGTCCCTCTGTGGTACAGATCAGCTTTTCTCAACAACTTTGTCAGTAGTGCCTGGTGCTCATGCAAGGGTTTGCATTGATTAATTTCTTTAACAATAATTGGGGGGGGATGACACAGAGATACACACTTTATTTCTTTGCCTACAGCAAGTGGAAAATAGTTCTATTTAGCACAACAAAAATCATCTGCCTGCCGAGCATAGATTTCAGAAATCACATCACAAAATAACAAATTCTCCATGGGGAGAGAGGGCACCACTCTTTTACATCTCCCCTCTTTGGTTTTGATGCCATTACATGAAGAAAGATCTCCACTGGCCAGCTGTAGCATTTGAGAACACGACACCGACATTCTCTACTCAGCTTTAGTCTTCAGCTGCAATCTAAGCCCAGATACTCAGTACAACAACAGTAGCTTCTTCAAGGCTTTAGTAAATTTACAAGTGCCAGGTACTGTCGCAGCGACACATTAGATTGACCACACGGACTCTGACCTGGGTTCAACTAAGAGGACTAACTTTATTACATCACAGACCCATATATATAGTATAGCAAGCAGACCAAGTGATTGGCAAGCAAGGTTAACACCTCTCCAATCACATTGGTNGGTACTTGCAGGGGCATTTAAATATTTTACAAACTTCTTTATGTAACTTTTCCTACACTGAGAACCCGCCAACTTCCCTCCAGACTCTTGGCACTCCCACAAGCAATTCCTTGGAAAAGCTGAAGTTAATGAGTGTCTAAAGAGACCTGGGGGAAATGCAGCACTTGCACCAAGTTGCTGCTGTTCCCCATCCCCCCGTGGTTCTGCTCTAGATCTGCTTTTGACACAGCCTGGCAAACCCCGAGTGGGAAATGCTGCCTGGGAGAAGAAGGAAGTATTACAGCTATTGCATGGAGAATGCAGAGAATCTAAGTAAGGCAAGTTGGAGAGGAATGGGAATTTGGAAAACAGATGCATCCACAAACTGGGGTGAGCCCAATAGTACCCAAAATTAAATACTGAGCATTTTTTCCCTATAGTTAAGGAAAATTCATAACAGAAATACAGAGGCCTATGAAAAAAAGAGAAGACATTTCTCCAGACCTCATGTTTGTTAACAAGAGCATTGACACAACAAGAGAGCCAGTCTTACAAGATTAAATGATCACTTGGTGATAATTCATAACACTGGCCTAAGAAAAGTACAGAGAACCTATTAAAAGTACATTGGAAGAAGAAATACACATTTTACCAAAACTTCAGTATTTGTTATCCTGTCTTTGTCATGTTACTTCCTCATGCTCCCAAAAACATACATTTGTCTACTAAGAGACTCTCAGCCATAGGTGTTTAGGAGACCCTTTGGAAAAGGAATCAAACTCTAAACTGATCACATTCAGCCTTAGCTGAGTAACCCCAAGAATAAATTAACGCTACCTATATCCAGTAAGCCTCGTTCCTGACTAAGGGAGGCTTTTAGCATATAAACTGTTAAGAAGCTGCAAATGGAGGTTTCATTTCCTGTCCTTTTCCACGGGAACTCCGGAAGAGAAAAGCTGTTACTCAGTTATAGTTTTCCCCACCCATCTCTCAAAGGATGAGAGAATTACAGGTCTCCAAATCTGGTTTCCTCAGCCTCTTGAGAGATGACTGAAAATGAACACGCTGTGTCCAAAACATTCCCTAATTTGCAACTTCTCTAATGTAAACCATCACTGTCTCAGATGCTGAGAGAATGATCAGTTTGAGTGAAAACCCACCTCTTTTCTTGCAACACTTTATGCTAGATTCACAAAGAACTTACCCCAACCTCTTTGTCTTCTGGCTTTTTCACAGATCTTTTTTTCTTCATCCAGCAGGTGCGTTTCCCTCTCCAAGGGATCTGAAAGATGGGTGACAGAGATTTTTCCAGCAGTCCCAGAGCAGTTCAGGTGGAACTTGAGCCCCAGCCATCCTGGCACAGCAGGACTAGGCTGACATCAAACTCTTCAGTCTCTTCTCTCAAGTTAGTTATTCACAGGCAGCTGGTGGAGGGAAATAGTGCTTAGCTTAGAAGAGGTCAGGATTTGGATCAGCCTGGAGATAAGAGTCAATGTTTATTGATTGGCCTGGTAACCACCTTTGCTTTTACTGATTATCTCCCAGCCCCTTTTTTTTTTTTTTTTTTTTTCAATTTGATCAGGAGCTTGTGATTTTGCTTTATTTGTTTAGAGAACAAAACCCAAAGATGTGTTTCTGAGCTGAGCAGCAGCAGGCTTGGCTGTTTCCAATTTTCACTGGACCTCTGCATTATATCTCTGCTTAGGCTGAATGGAGCACCAGGAAAACCTTAGTTGGACATCCTAGCCCCATAAGTAAGGATGCAAAAGTAGACAGTAAAAGTAAAAGCTCAGGTAGCTGTGGAGCACACACCAGAATTTTCTGGCCTAAGAACTTCACAAATTTTTACAATTGCTTTATCAACTACTTAAAGTAACTCACACCTGAATTTTATATTACCTCATGGTCCATACAAAGTCATTTGCTCATCTGCACAGGCACCTTTATTTAAATACTAATAAGCAGGTAGCTTACCAAACAGTCCTACAAAGATCTAAAAAGCCATGAGCCAAGACAGTGCCAAGGAGCAGCAAAAGTAGAGTTACTGCACATGGCCTCAGACAAAGAAAAAATACCCACTCAGCCTGAGCTTAACTAGAATGCCTGAAATTGGTCCCCACTGGGTCTGGCTGGAGTGATTAAAGGTCTCTGTGTGCCCTCAGATGACAGAAAGCTCTGAAAGTCTTCATGAGCTCTCAAGTTCCTGTCTCCAAAGATGTTTGATATGACAAGTGCATGCATAGACAACCTAAAGAGATAAGCATGATCAGAGCAGCTCAGGGAGCCAGCCTAGGGGAGCAAATATCCTGTGATATGATCTGTGGTTTGACAATTTCACCGCTGCGTTGTTTTCATGACAGTAACTATTTGTTGCCCATGGTGTGTCAAAGATTCAACCTTTATATCTCTGCAGTCTTTTTCCAGGATATGAGTTTAATCTGAAAGATTTTTTTTCCTTTATTCTCTCTGTTTCTCTTTTCTGTCATTGGATTGGTTTTTCCACTGTCCCACCGTGTAAGTCAAAAGTTTAAGGCAAGAAAGACCTTCTGCAGATCTCTGGCTCATGGAGAAGCTTCTGCCCCTTTCCTGTCGGTTCAATCCGCTTTTATGCTGCGTCTCTTCTAACACATCCCCACCTCACAAACCCACCTCTCTGTTCTTTGTCATTGCACCCCCGGAGCTGATTTTTTCCGGGTAGCCTCAAACCTCTAAAAGCAACAGCTGAAGCTGCTCGATGGCCTAGGGTCATCCATGAGGCGATGTCCCTGAGCAGCATGCGAGCGGGTGACCCTGAGCATCCGCCGGAGCGGACAGCGCTCCTCGCCGCCTTCTCCCACCGCGCGCGGGCGGAGGGAAGGGGAAAAGAGGAAGGGCCGCCTCCCCCGGGGGTGCCGCTCCTCCCCTCGCCGTCTCTCAGAGGCCAGGTGGCGGCGAAGAGCGCGGGAGGAGAGGGGAGCGCTGCCGGCGGGGACGGCAGGTGAGGAGCGCGGGGCGCCCGTCGGGAGCGCAGGCCGATGTCGGAGCGACCCCGGCACGGGGCACCCGCGGGCGGCTCTGCGCTGCCCCGCGGCACCTGCGGCGGGGCGGGAATGCCCGGCAGCCCCGGCTTGGTTCTTTTACAGCCCTTTTCGCTGCGCTTGGGCGCGCTCCGGGCCCCCGCGGTCGCCCGGCACTTCCTCAAAGTGGAAGCGGCGCTGCCGTGGGCGCCTCGGGCCGGGCCCCCTAGGCACCCTCCGAGCTGCGCCAGGCACCGCCAGCCCGAGAGATACTTCGGCAAACATCGCTTCACCCCGCTTGGCCTTAGCCCCGCGTCGTTAGCACGTTGCTCCAGCACGATTCACATCTTTCTCCATTCCCACTCAGCGCTTGAAGTTTGGGGCTGTAAGGGCTAAAATCTGCGGAGAGCTCGATGTGTAGAGCCATTACTGCTTTTCGATAGCTGTGTTGGCCGAAATGCGCTGCAGAAATCCCAAGTGCAGACAGCAGTAGCCTGAGGACACGTTTCTGGCCTGTTTGATCCACCCGTGCCCAGGCCTTACAGCTTCTACGTGGAGCCCAGGAGCTGGGGCACGTTGCGAAGCAGATCCAGGCTTGATCTGAAGGCTCTAAGATGTGGAGCCCTGACAGTTTGGGTTTGGCTGGGATTTAACACTGAGGGGTTCGTTGTCCTTGTTGCTTCGCTTGCCCCATTTTCGAGACCAGGCTTTGTTTGTGCTGCGTACTCCAGGAGATTTACAAGTGTTTGTGTTGCCTTATCTTCAAACTGAAACCTCCTTTGAAGAGGAAGTGAGGAAGTGCTCGGCTTTAGGGAATGATAAAGTGCCAGGATTACTGCACTGAGGCCATGGTTTTCCAAGCCAGTGAAAGAAAGGGTTTCACCCATGCCTTGGGCTGCTCATTTTCACCCACGTCAGCACAGGCATTTGTGTGCGGAATTAAATTGGGAAGTGAAACTAAATTTAAAAAGACGCCCAGAAAAATCCAGATCAGTTCCGAAATGTTTTCGCTGGCCCAAGAGGGCAGATGAGACTGCTGCTTTTCTGTAACAATAATGGTTTATAGTGGAACAAGGGTGGGCAAATCTGCTGGACTACACCCCTGTGCTCCTGAGATAAAATCCCGTAGTTCTCATCCTTTGGCCACGGATTACTTTTGAAGTTGTTTATTGACACTTAGGAGCATGACTAGGGGCATTTTGACTTTTCTAAAGTCAGGATTTTTGTTTTGCTGTGAACACATTGCAACGACAGCTGTCCCGTGCACCTTGTACTGCACATGTGCTGAAAGCCTCACCTGGCTGGGAGACCATCTTGGGACCTGGGTCTTGGATCCTTTAGGAGAGCCACAGCCCTTCCTCTCCGCGGGTATCCCCTGGTCTAGTGCATACCTAAGTTCGTAAATCCATGTGGCACACAGCAGCACAAATTCAAAATCCTTTATCCCAGAGGCAGGAAAGCCAGTGTTCCCAGTGCCCAATACAAAGCCTTTATTTGCCAAGGCAAGGCAAGCAAACTTCTTGGATAAGTATCAGCCCTTGTTGGTTTAGTAACTGTTTAGTGTAAAGGTGAAGGCTGGCACATGTAAGAACCCAATTAATAACTGTGCTTGTTCCATTGTGTGAATTGGCCTCTTGGAGTCACACAGTTATGAAGCTGCAGTTTTCTGACTTAGGGCTCTCTATGTGTGTCTGTGATTTTGGAACTTCAGGGCAGACTCCCAGCCCCATCCCAGTGAAACTCGCTGGTAAGGTGACTTCCCTCTAAAAGGATGGCTTTGAGCAGGTCAGATTATTAATTTATAATGTCATTTGTTTAAGGGGAAATCCATCTTATCTTTAACACATACACTTTCATTGCCTTTACGTTTGGAATCACTTTCCTTATTAGTCGACTTTGTCATTACACCTCATCTCTATTATCCCTTTGATGACAGATTTTATATCAGTGGCATTGACATCACATTTTAAATTACTAAATACTTGTTTTTAAGACGATCTACACCAGCCTGTAACGTTGTCACATCCTTGCTGGCTTATTTTCTATGTTAAAAGCAGTCTGTGTAGGGCCCCTTCAGCAAAAGTCTGTGACTTGGGTTCTCGTGTGCTGCTGAAAGTTTGTAATAAGGGGATTTCATCCATTTTAGTGCCTACACCTCAACTGCAAAGGCTTGTTTCAGGACAGAGAGCTGATGTGGTACCTTCTCTCACTGGTTAAATATCACAAATCCTGGCTGCAGCATCAGTTACCTTATACCTACAAGCTCTTTCTTCAGCAGAACCCAGCTGATGATAACCAAAGCTTCTACTGGAAGTGTCTTCTCTAGTTTGTCTTGGCATAATTACTGTTCACCTGTCCTGGCAGGAGCCTGGTGGGATCTCAGACAATTCACCCTGCTGGGAAGGACTCGTGCCTACATCCCTGTGCAAGTCAGCAGCAACTGCAGATCTGTGCCTGGATAATGCTGGCAGAGAGCCACTAAAGTTGCTTGTATGTACCCAAATAGGTAAAACTACTCGCTGGATTTGGTCCCCTGGGAGTAAGCTGGCAGAACTGCAAGTGTAAACTTTGATTTGCAGTGAAAATTACAGCCCTAAGCGTACAAGTCAACAAAATGCCTTTCTTTGTTCACTGGACAGATTGCCAAAGCAGATCCCACCTCCAACTGCAGGCTTTACAGTGTCCAGGCTGGCAGATTAGCACTGGATGGTGGGCAAACCCACCTTAAACTGAGCTATCTCTACCCAAATGGAGGCATCTGGGTTGAGGGTGTGGCAAAATCAGAATAAAACCAAAAAATCCCACATTCCTATCTTGCAAGAGCAATTGCAAGAGCAGAGTCTAGTTCAGAGGTAACAAGATAACACCTCTGAAGTTCCATCCAAGGCCGCTGCAAAGTCGTGGCAGCATGGAATGATGTCGAGACTATGGAGAAATGCATTTGTTTCAGAGACTGGAGGAAAAACATCCTGTTTGTTTGGTTGGTTTGCTTTTGCAGAGCTTACACAGACCTTTCCCAAGATGGTTTCCTCAACTGAATATGGGTCGCATACCTGGGAGCTCTCGCTGACAGTTGATCATCAACATGAAGGTGTACGAAAGGAATTTTTACTAAACGTCACAGGGGACCTTCATGTTGGAGGACTGATGCTGAAATTAGTAGAAGAAATCAGTGAGTAAAGACCTGTTTCATTTACACAGTGTTACTAAGTAGTATGTGCAGCTTTCCTCTATGAAGAAAGGCTTCTGTGTGTTTTGAAATGGTACTGCCTCACTTCTGTGTCACGGCACAGAGCGTGGAGGTTCTCAGACCCAGGCATTTTTGTGGTCGGAACCCCTCCCTGCGTTCCGCCCTCTGTGGCTAAAGCCCCTGTGTTACCATAGTGCCAACAAAACTCTGGGTTTGCCTTTCAGTTAGATGAAAATAATTAAACCAGGCTAACAATTCAACTCCCATTCCAGAAGGGTGTTACAGGTGTGTGGTTTGGGGGGCAGGAGAGGTAGGTGATACCCTGTTTATCCACCCGTGGCTGTCAGAGAGGATGAGTTGATAAAAGGCACTTCAGAAGTTCCTGTTTCCTGTGCTACTGTGGCATTCTAGCCTAAGTCTGAGCCATGTTATCCATTGCACAGATACAGTAGGGAAGAGCTGGGAAAAGCCAAGACTGGCCGAGTCAAAGTTAGGGAATGAAAAGTAAAATCCCCTGTGTTCAGGCACAGCAAGGGAGCATGGGAAGAGAATCTGAGATCACTTCTGTCACCCTCTCTGCACACTTAGACACACGGTTCGGCCGGAAAGTGATGGTAGCCAGAGTTTCCACTGAGTCAGAAGAATAATTTTTCACAGTATTTTTTTTAAATACTCAACTAGTGTGAAAAGCTCTCTATATTGATATCTAAGGCAAATCTGTAACTGACTTGTGTCAGCAGCTCTCTTGAGACACAGCTCTTACCAGGGGACTCCAAATAAGACAGGGCTCTGCTGTGTTATGGACATGCTGAGGAATAGCCTTGTGGAGCTGATGAGGAACAAGGATTGATGCTAAGACTGAAACAGCTTGACCAAGATCACACAGAAGCTTTACCTGCTGCTACACATTGACATGTGGGAAGTCATCTAATCTTGGAATTCCCATGGAACTGACAGCAGCAATACTTTATCTCTTTCCTTGTGCATGTGCTGCTACTTAGCTGTGTATCACCAAGACTTCCTGGAACTCGAAGCTAGTTCTTAACGCTCTCGAGATGGTCTGCTCAGTGCTGCTGCCAGGAGGCTGTGGAAGAGCTTGTGCCCATCTGGGTGCACAGGAGATTTTGTAGGAGGATTTTCAGCTTACACTGACAAGTTCTGAACTGGGACCCTTTGTTGTTATTCCTTATCCCAGCACAATCCCAACAGCATTACACCATATGTAGCACCAGATCCAGGAGAGGTTCTTTCCCTGTGGATATCCACAAGATTAAGGCAGTGCCACAGTCAGCACCTAGGTTAGATCTTCAGGGAAAACAAAGTTGGTCTCCAGTGACTGCCACAAGAATTGAGCAAACGGGGTCTAGGTTGGGACCTATAGCTGCTGCTTTAATTTAAATAAATATTCATGTTTGCAGAGACCTGTTTCCGAACCAAGTGTTTTGTATATTTGCTCCATAGTTTGTTAGTAACCATTTTGTATTTTCCTAGAAATAGCACAAGATTGGTCAGACTATGCTTTTTGGTGGGAGCAAAAAAATTGTTGGCTTCTGAAAACCCACTGGACACTGGATAAATGTGGGGTGCAAGCAGATGCTAAGCTGATCTTTACTACTCAGCACAAAATGCTGCGGCTTCGCTTGCCAAACATGAAGACAGTGAGACTGAAAGTCAGCTTCTCTTCCATGGTGTTCAGAGCTGTCAGTGACATCTGCAAAATGCTCAGTAAGTAAAGATAAATCCCCTCTGGCAACTAAGCTGGAGCATTTTATTGGGTGATTTTCTTTTGATGTGAAGTCCTTCCTCACAAAACTGTTTAGCTCAAAGAGAAATTTGAGACAGATTTTTGGGGGTTTCTCTATGCAGTTCATGTCAGTGGTTCTCAGTCTCTGTGATAGCTGATGGAATGTGTCCCATGAGCTGCAGGAGTACTGGGTAGTCAAAGCTGGCAGTTTTCTAGGAATCCTTGTCCTCCTGGAGCAGGACTTGGTCCTGATTATTCTGTGCCATTGACTTGGCTTGAGATTATCTATGTCCTACACCAGCCTTCACCACGGGCAATTTTACTGGTACCAACTGATTTATCACCTATTTTCACTAACATAAATGATATCTAACTCTGCCTGTTACATGTGTTCACTTCTGATGTAGCATGTTTTAAATGTTCAAAACTTCTGTCTGCCCAGATCAGTTCAGGTCAGGGCATACCTAACAACCCCACCCCAGCCCATGAATGTCTCATGGCATTGAGTCCCCCAGCCTCTACTCTTTCCAATAATGGGGCATTTCCAAGTAGAGGGTTTGGAGCATGCCAGATGTGTGCCTGGCATCAATGGGAATCAGTTGAGTCTACAAGCAGTCTTCAAAATCCCTTTTGTTTAGGGTAAAATAGCGATACAATTCCTCATCTTAATTTAGATCTTCAAAGCTTATTCCATTAACACACTCCTCTTCAGAAGGAATTTACTGCCTCATATTGATGCACTTTCAATTTCATCTTCTAGCAGTGGATTATGAAGGGTGTATCTTTATTATACCTAACAGCTCTGATATAATGATGCCATAACTGTCCAGCTTGCATTTGGCCAAATTAAATATTCCTACATTTTTCCCTCCAGATTGTGTCAGTACAGAAACACTGTAACTTTGAATGAGTGAATACTGTCAAAAATGTCTTTGCTTACCCCAGGGTAAAAGTGTTTTTCAGAAAAGAAGTGCCAGGTTTGTGACTGGAAATTCCTGTCTGAATTAGTAGTACATTAGAGAACAGTGAGAACCAAGACAGAATCTTGTATGAGAAATACATTGCATAATAAAAGGCATGAATCTCAATTACAGTGGTTCTTGCTCATTCATAATTTAGATATTTCACAGAGGTTATTATGCTCACAGGTGACTGCAGAGCTGTTAGGGGAAAAGAGCTTTTTCCTGGCCTTCTAAAATGCAGTTACACTTCCTACAAAAGTAGATTTAAATCCTGTCCAAACTTATGGCTCAAAGTCTTTGGCCTTGTTATAGAATTAGTGGATTTTCCACAGCTACTACTTTCAACCTGCTAAAAATAAAGTCCAGATTGCAACATGAAGCTTCCTGAAATGCTGTTACCAACCATGGGTGCCCTTTTGGATGTAATCATCTTGCTTCACTTCCCAAACTGCCTTTGTAGATATCAGGCGGTCAGAAGAACTCTCTTTGTTGAAGCAATCAGAAGGCACACTCAAAAAGAAAAAGAAAAAAGACAAGAACAGCAAAGAACCAGCTACAGAAGATATCTTAAACCTGTGCAACTCTCCAGTGAGTTCTGGATTACCAGGTAATGAAAAATCAATATGATTTTATTGTCCTGACTGGAAGTCAAAAAGAGGAAGAAATTCTTTGTTACACAAAGGAGGCCAGTTTCATGTGGGATGGTCTTCAAGACACAGTGGGCCTGAAATCAGTGGCTTCAAGAAATCTCCAATATGTATTTCCCTGTTGTCTCTAGAAATGTTTTCCTTTCCATTAATATGAGAAAGGCCACACTAGAAAACAGGTCATGGCCCTGCACACGGGATATGCTGCTGCCCTTTGCAAAAGGGGGACAATGCTTAAAATATTAATGAAATTTGGCAACCTGCAAGGAAAACGAGGAATGAAGGCTTGAAAGCATGTGTTTCCTGTGTGTGACACAACTGAGATCTCACAGAGCAAGAAAGAGCATTTCTGTCCCTGAGCTCACCTCACCTGTGAAAGGACAAGGCGAGCTGGAAACCACAGAGATAGGAGACAATCTTGAAAGAAAAAGGGTCCGTTTTTATGATGGAAAGTAGTGGACAGGACATTTTTCATGGGAATGATGTTATGCTCTTAACTTGCAGCCAATCCAGGTTTATACAGTAAAACCATGACACCCGTTTATGATCCTGTCAGTGGGTCACCAGCTTCTTCCACAATTACTTGGTTCAGTGATGGTTCCCTGAAGGAGCAGAACTGCAGCATCCTGGCCCTCAGTCATCCCACCTGTTCTCCAGAGATGCTGGCGGAGATGTACCAGCCACGGACTTTGGCTGACAAAGCCAAACTCAATGCAGGGTAAGGTGCCTCTCCTGAGATCCTTTGGGTTTAAAATGAGGAATTATGTTGTGGTGCAGGCTCTGGGCTAAAGTCTGCTGTTAGATGAAGGCAAATTCAGTTGAGCACAGTGAGCACAGCTAAAGGACAGTTTGGGTGGCAAACTCCAAAGGCTTTAAGTAGACAGTAGAAAGAGACGTGGATTAGTTCAACAATTTTGCATTAAAAATAGGTGACTGAGTTTTGCACAAGTAAACATTGCTTATTGTATATACACAGAAAATGGAAGTTGGAAGTCTATGTGAATGTTCCACCTTCTTGAGTTACATGAATTTTCCCTAGATTTGGAGGAATTGGAGCTGTTTGTTCCCACTTTTGTTTCACAGTTGCACTGCAGCTCTGCAGGTGTGATGGTTTTTCCTGTACAGATGACTCTGTGGGTTGTTTTCTTCCACAGCTGGCTGGATTCATCTCGATCACTTATGGAACAAGGTGTTCTGGAGGACGATCAACTTCTTCTACGCTTTAAATATTACACTTTCTTTGATTTGAATCCAAAAGTAAGAGCCTTGTTTTTATTGCTATTCATTGTTTGCCTGCTTTCATGTCAAGGAGCTATATAGTAATATAGAATATATACAGCTCTGTTTAGAATTTTAGCTAGGATTTGTAGCAAGCCCTTCAGAGAGACCAAATTCATCTTCTTGTCCTCAGCTACGGCTGCACTTTTACCCTCTGGACACTGAATCACTGTTCCTCATGTGAAATGAGATCTTAAATTTAAAGATGGGATCTGAAGAGCACCAGAAACAGTATCCCTATTTCCAGAGGGGCTGATTTACTTTCTGTGTCTCCTTTAATGGGAAAAAATAAGGGGAACCCTAGATTAGCAATATCCTAAATGAGATAAGGGGTCATGTTTTTGAAATTTGGTTTAAAAATGATGTTTATATTGCACTGCCCTCATTGAATTTCACAGCTCTTCTGGGCTGAAGCCCTCAGAAAAAGTCAGGGCACTTTCCAGTTTATCCAGCATGTTTTTGGGTGAAATGGCACTCCCACTAAAATCCAAGTACATGTCTCAACTTCAGCAGCCCAAACATTTCCCTTCTCTGCCCCAGCCAGCCCTGGAGCCATAGGATGAAACAACCCAAAAGAGCTTCAGGCAACCTAATATCTCACCTCTGCTGGGAGAGGTCACACTCCAAGGTTTACCCCCCCATCACCTACATTTCACCAGCTCTGGAGCTTGAACATTTCTGTGAGTCGCTTCAGCTTATTAACCAAGTAGATAATAAGGAATAATCGCTATCCAAAACCAGGTGGTGAATTAAAGCAGATCTGGCAAATCTCAAGCCAGTGCAAAGACAGAACCAGAACTGAAAAAGCCAAGAGAGGAAGAAAGGAAGTGAGGAACAAGAGAGTTCTGCAGGTCACATTTGAGTCAGCCGTGTCACGTGGTTTTCTCCCAGTGTGGTTTCACATCTTGGTTACACCAGTCCAAGGCTTCCTGCCTCAAAAGGGGATGTTGAGCCTCACCTTCTGCCTCAGCCAGGGGCTCCTGCTTGGTTTTCTGTTGGCTCAGCAAGACCTGGGACTGTGCACACAATCACACGGGCTGGTACAAGGCGAGGAGGGGAACACAGCAGAGGTGGGAGGAGGAAGGAAACAACCATTGCACTTCAGGCCAGCGTTAGATCAGCTGCAGCTGATAGTGAGTCTGTGCCTTGCAGGTCACTAACGAGCAGTGTTTGCTCTTTCCTGCAGTACGATGCAGTGCGAATCAACCAAATATACGAACAAGCCCGCTGGGCCATCCTGCTGGAGGAGATCGATTGCACAGAGGAAGAAATGCTCATCTTCGCTGCGCTACAGGTACGTACTTGAGCCAAGTTGCAAAACCTGTTCCCTCAAGAGGCAGGCACAGGTTAGGACAAGACTAGGACAGAGCCCAGGCCAGGAGCTCTGTTTGGATTGGGGGTCTGCTTTTGGGGTGAGAAACAACCAGCAGCATCCATCAGCTAAAGCAACTAAACTCAGTAGCAGCACTAACACTTACTCACACAATTAGGGAAACATTTACTAATATTATCTGCACCCAGAATGTAACTTTGATACCAGTATTAGTATGAAGTGTTGCTTCCCCTACCAGCTACCATCCCTTCACCTCTTCTTCCTGAAAATTCCTGAAATCCACCACGTGTACCCCATGTGAGCATTTCCCAACAGACAGGAAAAAAGCCACGGCACAATGTGAAAATAGGGACACTATGGGGTACTTGGAAATTTTAACATGACTGAGCATGGCTTAGTCTCTGACCATAGCTAATAAAGCACAAACCTTCATTAGTAATAAATTCCTTCCTTTTAAATGTAAATGGAGCTGCCAAGAATTCACAGCCTGTCGCTGCAGAGCACCAGAGAACCTTGCTTCCAAGTTTCCACCTTGTATGGATGGCAGGACTAGGGATCCACATGTAGCACCGAGTCAGCCTCCCAGTACAGGGGCAATTATTCAGCAAAGGGATACAAACACTGATAATTGAAATAGGAAACCATTATCAACCATTGCACAGGAGTCACAGTGGACATGGCTGTTTCCTTGGGAAAAACCCCCTGATTCCTGCAGAACTTCACGCAGTTGTCCAAGACCCAGGAGACCAAACAATCTATTTTCAAACACTCTGATTGTATGTTGATAATCAATGTATTGACCATTGGATACTGATGTTTTATTTTAGTACCATGTAAGCAAGTTATCATTATCATCAGAGACACAAGATTCCACCTGTGAATCAGAAGTAGATGAAGTAGAAGCCGCCCTTTCCAATCTGGAAGTGACACTGGAAGGTGGAAGTAAAAGTAACATTTTGGTACGTCCTTTGGGATCCCAGAATTCCTTTTGCTGTGCCAAATCTGTTGGTTCTCATGAGCCTTCCTGGTTCTTGATTTTTTAAACAGTTGATTACAGAGTGCATTGTGCTAAAATTATTCCTAATTATTCCTGATAGGAGGACATCACAGACATCCCGAAACTTGCTGATAATCTCAAACTAGTTAGGTGAGTTGTTAATAATAAAACATACAAAACCAAAAGCTTAACCTTACAGGAGATCTCTTGAGTTTTTCATTCTAATCTAACAGTACATCTGACAGTTATAAATTGACAAATAGCCCAGCTAGGTGTAACCAGGCTAATTCTCTTCCAATCTTTCTCTTCCTGCTTCTGACAATGTTCCTTGGCAAATCTCTCCCACTCCTGGGATGCTGGGTAGCTATATTTATACTTATTAAAAGACCCTGCTGTCTGTATTTCCTAGTGCTCATCAGTCATCATCTTTAAACAAAAGAGCCTAAGTTTTATTTTCAATCACATTTGCCTTTTCTTCGCCAGTAAAAAAAACAGTAGAAACTTGCAGTTCTCCCTGAGAAGAATTTCTAAAAGTAATCCCAGGGAATGTATCTTTTAAACAAAAGAAACATCCAAATTACCCCTTTCTCACCGAACACTGAGTCTGTTTTTTCTAATATCAAAAAGAGTTTTTGTGATCCCATTATAATATCTTGATTTATGGGTGATTTAAATGCCTGTAGAGACCTCAAGTCTGTAATGCCTTTTATCACAAAACAGTCTTTGTGTTTTAGAAAGATAAAGTGTTCTGTTGTACAAATATTTATCAGATTCATCCGTTGACAGATGGTATTTTTTAATCTGGGAACTGAAAACTGCACCTGAAAAATTTTAACTGCTGTTAACTGCTAACAATTGTTAATTATTAATTTCCAATTTGGAATTTTTTTTTACATTCTTGTTATGAAGGTGGCTTAAGATGAAAGGGAATTAAGGCTTTTAACAATGGGTTATTTGTTTTTCCCCAGCAGTAGAGCACTTCGCTTTTATAAGCATTCAGCAGTTATTTTTCATCATGAAAAAGTTCCTATATAAGTGATAAATCACATACCAAACCTAAGGCATTACAGAATCCAGGCAGGGTGTAAAACTCTTTTTAAAGCAACAACACTTTGTGGCTATAATTGTTTGATTAACTGTAAACCTGAATGCAAAGCTGTGCATGTCCTACTGCTTGCTGTTCCTATGGTGAACTTTTATTCCTATTTGTTCACAGTATGCACCACAGTGAATGCTGCTTTCACAGGGGAACAGTATGGTGGAGAATTGCAACATTTTTTCAAAAACAAGAAAAAGCTTTCTAAAAACTTTTCAGCAACTTTTTCAGGGATAGAAAAATAATTCTATTTGTCTAAAAAAGATTATAGTCTCTTATTTTTGAAGAATGTCACTGTATTGGAAAACTAAAAGCCAGATTATTTGGTAGTTTTGAAAATCTGAGGTTCTTTAATTTAAACACAAAAATTGCCATTTTCTAGAAAGGATTCTAAACTAGGATTCTTAGAAAGGGTCTGGAGGTATATATAATTAGAGTATATATAGTACATCAGTGTTTTCCAGCTAGTTCTATACTCTTTGTACCATACTCTTAGATGTATTGGAATTTTTTTTTCTTTTTCACTTCTTTGATGACCTTTGTCACTAGCTGTGAAGTATTTCTCTACTCAAATGCTGCTAATACCTCTGGGTTTCTCTCCTGGAGGGCTACAAAGCTTCTATAAACTTAGTGAAGGAATAGAATTTTGTTGTGTTAGATATTATTCAGATTAAGCCAAAAAAGCTGGTCTCTGCTTCCTTACAATGAATATGAGTTGGTTTTATGGATGCAGATATTCAAGATAAGGAGCTATGAAAAACTGATGCCAATTCATGTTAATAAATCAGGGATTACAATTGTGTTACTGAGTTCATGGGAAAAATTAGTCTGTTAGAAGGGAATGGCTTGGATTAGTAATGGAAGAAATAAATGAGAAAAATTATAGATGGGATTCAGCTAAACTCTGGAGTAAAAACCACATCCATGCCTGGGATAAGCTGGATTGGATCCAGGCATTTCCCACCCTGTCATTGACACAGGCATGTCATGCTCAACCAAAGCCATGGGTATGACCTTGAATTTCAGAGGTTCTGTGATATTTGTGAGGGACTTAGTAATTTTTATGTGTTGCTATAAACCAATGGGATTTCTTTTTTTTCTGGTAGGCCCAAGAAGCTGGCACTCAAAGCTATCAAGACATATTGGTTTGTCTTCAGAGACACTTCAATATCTTATTTTAAAAACAAGGAATCTGCACAGGGAGAACCTATTGAGAAACTAAACCTAAAAGGTAGGAATTATCCTTCCATTGTTTTTTCTGTTGCATCTGTGAACTGAATAAAACAAGAATTCCCTGCTAGACTCAGGAAGGCAAGCACAGCAGCATTTGGTCTGGGAGCTTTTTCAATTCCCGAGACTTCTAAGCAGGCAGATTGCTCCTGCACAAGAGGCTTAAACAGAAAGGATTCAATAATTTAACCTGAGCTGGGATTATCAGAGCCTGATTTGTAAAATCCCCTGTAGTGCTGAATTGTTCAAGATGAGTCAGGTACGGATAGTGACTTGTGGGATGCTTTATTTCCAAATCCTTTCACTCTACGTTAAATGGGAGTGTTCCCCCATGTCCTTGGCCAATGCACACTGGCAGCAGAGGATTAGGGATGATGCCATGGGCAGGAATGCCAGAGGCTGTCCCTGCATTCTGCTGTGCAGGGACAGCTCCAGGACCTTCTCTGGGCCTTGTTTATGTCATGCATGGGGATTCCCATGGCTACAGCCAGCTGCTGGAGGAGGAGCCCTGGGTGTGCACACAGACACCAGCACCCTGTATAGCCTCCGTCTACATCTGCTCCTGCAGGGCCATCCTTTGTTCAGCATCAGGGAACCAGTGATGCCCAGGACTCATCCTAGAAGAAACCTTTGAAATAGAAGATTGACCCCTGTGAACAAATGGCTCTGCATCCCAATCTGCATATCCTCAGTAGGTCAGAGAATGCATGGGAAAAACAGCCAGGGTGGCTGGAACCTCACCAAGTAGCCTCTCCCACCAGTTCCTCTCCACTTTAAGTGCTGAGCGTTTCCTAAGATCAGGCTGAGGATTTGGGAGCACTCACATCCTTTCACTTCCACGTTGACTCACGTGCTCCCTGAGCTCAGAGCATTCATCACCCTGGCAAGCCAGATCAGGCAGTGAACTGGAACAAAACCCTTTCATTAGGGCCTAAGCTTCAAAAGTCTTGGCCCTTAGTCTCAAAGAAAAGCAACCACAAAGTACTGTTCCTTAGTGTTAAAGCAGCAATTAAAGTTACTGATATAGTATTGAAACAAATTAATTTCCTTCTGATTCCCTGTGATCTAGGATGTGAAGTTGTACCAGATGTAAATGTTGCAGCGAAGAAGTTTGGAATCAAATTACTAATTCCTGTTGCGGATGGCATGAATGAAGTTTATTTAAGATGTGATAACGTGAGTAATAAGAAAATTTGGATTCAAGATTTATGGCAGATTGTCCTGTTCTAGAATTTGTATAGAAAAATGAGGATGGTTCAGAGAGTTTATTATCAAAATCTTTAGAAAATTTAAGAATGATGTGGCGGCCTAACAAATACATAATTGTTCTGGGGACGTAAGGAGAGTAAGTAATCTTGTGTTTATCATCAGTTGCCGTGTAAAGCTGGTAGGAAAAAAGCCAGAACAAACTATTAAAAAAAAAAAAAAGTAAAAAGAAGTTACAGTATTTTGTTCCAATGTTGTCAGAGAATTGAGGTTTGGGTTTTGTTTTCTTTTTTCTTAGTTAGAACTCTCCCCATTCAGATGAGGAGAGTGTGATAAGGATCTTACATTAGTTTTCAGTTTATTGAAATGTATCAGATCAAATGGTGTAAAAAGTGTTCAGTAGGTGAAAACTAATCATGCAATGAAATTTCCAAGAGAATCTGTTTCAAGGTACTGGATTTCTTAGAAAATTGAAAACCTGGTGTAGTTGGAACTAGTCCAATCAGGAAGGAAGAACAGTAACAAACAACTGGCTTTGTTTCAGGAGGATCAGTACGCTCGGTGGATGGCTGCTTGTGTTTTAGCCTCCAAGGGCAGAACGATGGCCGACAGCTCCTACCAGGCTGAGGTCCAAAAGATCCTTTCATTCCTCCAGATGAAGAACTGGACCATGTGTTCCCAGGCTGCCTCTGAGCCAGAGAATGTAGATATGAAACCTGAATGCTTCGTCTCACCACGCTATATCAAAAAATTCAAGTCCAAGCAGGTATCCTGAGTATGGCTCAATGGCTGGGCGTGGGCGATGCCAGTGGTTGCTTAGGGCTGAGGCTGGATGGAAGCAGCATTTGGAAGCCATGCAGTACAACACCCTGCAATAGTCTTTGGTCCCTTTGCAAGAGGCCTTTTCTTCAAACTGGACACAGGGACAGGTGTTTTGGCACCTCCTCCAAGTACCTCTCCTACATCCACACCCTGGCTTAAGTCAGCCATGATGTTCTGCTCCTGCTAACACTGTTCCTGTAAGTCTCTTCCGAGCGACAAAGGAAGGATTTTAAGGACTGCAAGCTACTGTTTGCATCTAAATCAACAGAGTCTTTGGCCCCTCTTGCCCTTCAAGTCTTTCCTTCCTCTCCACCTAATTCCTTGTCCTGCTTTTGCTGTGCAAGAGCTCAGCCTGCGCATCCTGAGGAGGGTCCCCAGAGCAATGCACAGAGCCAGGGCAGTGCTGCACAAACCCAGACCTGAGACCTTGCTGTCCATTCTGCCCTTTGCACTTGGGATGTGTCCCCATGTGCCCTCTGTGCTGCATCTGGGCAAACAGTGACAACAAAGTGTCTGAACACAGCATCAGACCTCATGATTTCTGATTTAGTGAAAGCAAAAGGAGTTTTTGTTCTCCAGTCAGCTGAAAATTTTCTCTCTTCCTGTGTTTCCCAGCTGACTGCCCGTATTCTGGAAGCCCACCAAAATGTATCCCAGATGTCCCTGGTGGAGGCCAAGCTGCGTTTTATCCAAGCCTGGCAGTCCCTCCCTGAGTTTGGTTTATCCTACTACATTGTAAGGTAATTGCACTCTCCCTCATGTCAAGTTGCCTTAACGTGTTCATGCTCAGTGATTTGCAGGAAGTTCTTCGACACCCTGTTCCAAGAACATTTTCTATTTTTTCTCCTACAGACTTTTTAATTTTAGTGATTTCCATACTGCTGGTTTTTCCTATAGGAGTAGCACCCAATAGCTCCATTCCTGGAGTGGGACTCTGCGTTACATCTGCCTTGGTACAGACCTCTTGGGTTTAGCCTTAAGCAACCTCTCACTAGAATTAAACCCTTACTGTCATAAACTCTCCAAAATGTATAAAATCCATGTCTAATTGATATGCTCAGGTTTGCAGGATGTGTTCACTCTGACCCTTGTTCATTGCAATGTGATAAAATGCTGATTTCTTTTGTATTTCATTAAGAAAACAGCAAATTATCCCTTTTTAAGGTTAATCCAGAAGAGCAGTGAGCACAAGAGAAGTCCCATTGTGTTCACAGCAGCTTCCTTGGACACAGCAGTGGCCTGACCTGCAGCCTTTTCTCTTGACAAAACACCAAAAAGCTGAAAAGTACTGACACAACCATACTTGGAGGCACCTTCCCTAATTTGTGCTTAACACCCCTTCCAGGGCTAGCAGGGAATCATCTGTGGTATAAATTGAACCAGCTGGGAACCACGCTCTGGCACAGAGTCCAACTGGTGTAGAACAGCCCACATCTGTGCTAATAAACTCTGACTTCTCAAAATCAGTAGCCTCATGTGAATTGTGAGATCGTGTTGGTCCTTGGATGTTCCAGGTTCCAAACTGTAGCTGGGAGTCACTCGAGAGAGCACTGCTTGTTTGGAGCCAGAATTCCCCCTGAATTCCGGGCCCAAAAATGCTCCCTGATCCTGTTGGATTTACTAACACTGGTACAGATTTTTTGCCCCGTCTGTCACCATTAATCCTGTTAAAAACAGAAACAAACCCAAAACCTAAACTGCATTTTGTAGTCGTGAATTGCTACAAACTGCTGGGCAGTATCTCAGTGGGGCATTAAGCAAAGCACAAATTGTGTCCAGGTCACATTTTTTCCCTAAGGTCCAGCTGCATCTAAAGAGACAAGGTTCACAAACAGGATCAGAAATACTGAAAATATTCACAGCAGGCAGATGAGATTCCTTCCAGCTTTCAGCATGAAGGTAGAGGAAGGTTGTTTCTTTACCACGGTAATCTGTTACTAGCCATTCCCAACTCAAAAAATTCTGTTCTCCAAAGATTCTGATGCTGTTGTATTTATTTTTCTTCTCTAATCAGAAGAAAGTTGAAAATTTAAAATGCCTCAGTAATTTTGTAATGTGATTTATACTCAAAAACATGTATATATCAGTTGTTTTGATTATATCAGTTAGGTTAATATAAATTAATATAACTAGAGGAACATGTTTCAACATCAGAGAAATGAAGCAACAAAAATTATTGTTGGCATTTTTTCCAGTAAAAACATAATCAAGTTCATGCATTTGGGAAGAACAGTATTTTTTTAGCAGTAAACAGTGAATTGGAAAGATTTCAGCCAGATCTACCTTCCTGATTATTTTCCATCTTACACCATGGCTCACCAGCCTACACTTTTGCCTTATAACAAATCCTGTTCCAAAGATGGGTCCAAGCTCTCCTCAATCCCAGGCTGTTGTGACTTTTCCCATGTTTTTTGCACTTCCAGAGGAGAGCAGCTGAAATGTTTCTCTAGCCAGAAATCATTGCAAAGCAGATCTGCTCCAAAGTTTTGGGTTTTTTTTCAGGTTTAAGGGAAGCAAGAAGGATGATGTGCTTGGGGTGTCCTATAACAGGCTGATACGGATAGATATGGCCACAGGAGATCCTATCACAACGTGGAGGTTCTCCAACATGAAGCAGTGGAATGTGAACTGGGAAATCCGCCAGGTAAACCTGGAACAGCTCTGCCTGCAGTCCTTGCATTTCACACACTTGAGGATGCTTTCAGAAAATATTTTCAAACCTCACTGAAAAGATTTTGAACGTGTTGTGACATGTTATTAAATAAGCTGTCTGCAGTTTTTCTTACCAGAATCTGTAGTCAAAGACCAGAAATGAAAAGATCACCAGCTTTAAAGGTTCCTACCAAGCTTGTTCTTTACGAGTTGCCCTTGATTTTGATGGGATGAAATAGAGACTCCAAGGTGAATTCCAAAACGTGTTTACTGCTCTGTCAGTAAAAATCTCATTTTAACTCTCATGCATCGTCCTCTACATTGTGGTGGTTCAGTCTCTCTTACAGACTGAGGATACAAGAACCCAGTTTGTCTTTCAAATCCCAAACTGAGATTGCAAGGCCTGCAACTCTGTGTCAATGTGTGGTCCTTGCTTTTGGGTTTCAACGCTTGAAGCCAGCTCTATAAATCGTAGATTTCTGGGGTGGAACCAGTATGATCTGATGTAAATTGAAGCAGCCTGGGAACTGTTCTTGCTTATGGAGTTTTCCACATCCATTTGCCAGATCCAGGAGAGATCAGATACACTCCCTGCTGCTCTCCTGCAGTATTCCCTATGCCACAGACTGTAATTCTGGGTCAGGTTGCTGGGTTTACATTAAATCCCTCTCAAAAAAGGCAGAATCCACAGTGGTCAACTAAGATTAGTTTGCTGCATTTTAGAACTAACGGTAGCTGGAAACCAACACCGGGACCCCAAAGGCAGATTTAAAGTCAGCACATAACAACGGACAGATTAAACATTGTTCATTAGACAAAGACTCAGGAGTGCCATTCCTGCTCTTCCGAGTGTTCACTTTATATGCCATTGGAAAAAAGCTAAAGGATTTTGTTGCCTGCTTGAACAAGCAAAAAGATTTCACCACAAGAGGGCCCTGATGTAGCAGCAAATCCAAAACCAAGCAGCCAAATATCCTGAACATCCAGCAGACCCAGAACTCTTGGTTAGCAGGGGCAGCCAGTGCTTTATCACAGTATTTGTGATCCAGCTGTACTCTCTCACTTCTCTTTCTTCCCAGCTTATCTCAGTCTGATTTTGCCACATCTCTTCTCCTTAGGTTGCCATCGAGTTTGACCAGAATGTGTCCATCGCTTTCACATGCCTGAGTGCAGACTGCAAAACCATCCATGAATATATTGGGGGCTACATCTTCTTGTCAACACGTTCCAAGGACCACAATGAAACACTGGATGAAGAACTCTTCCACAAATTAACTGGAGGTCAGGAATGAGATGAAGTAAACTGTCTTCCCACTGCCTGCTTCTTCTTATAGCTAAGACTACCAGAGATTAAACAAAAATATCTCTGACTGTTAATTGCTGGCTACTAATTGTTGTACGTGTCAGTCTTGTGCTATGACTGGGACTGTTGACAGTTTTTGTTAAATACCAAAGCTAAGGTCACTGGATGCAGTATGGCAACTCCACCATCAATACTTGAGAAAATTTAATCGTCTTTGTTTTCCTTTTGTACAGCTCAATGTTTTTAAATAAACAGTGTCTAACTACTGGACATTTTTTAATCTAGTATTTTTAATTGCAGCAATCTGTTTAAGCATCCAGGGTATGTAACTTGAGGATATGGTACAGTGAATTTTCTTCTCTGTTACAGCCAGGCAACTTCCATTGTTAAACTGGCCGTTGTTAAAGAGCCCAGCATTTATCAGAACTAAAGCTGAATAAATAAATATTTTAAAGCTCCATGGCTTGTCTAACGCTTGCCCTGAGAACACAAAACATTCCAAAGTCCTGCAGACTAAGCTATCGAAACTCCTGTAGTGATTACTCAGTTGCTCAAAAATGTGGAACCCATGCCCACCTGCGTGCACTGAAGTGGAACCCTAGAAGCCAGAGAAGCTGCAGGGCTTTCATCTTGGCAAAACTGTATCCAACAGGTTCATCTTTTGAGGAACATTGTTACTTACCTGGTTGAAAAATGTGCTTTAGGAACTACCTAAAACTATTAAAGAGGCCTCTGAGCGTGTTTCTATTTTCTGTCTCTGTACGCTGTTTCACTGTGACATCTCACTGAACTAAGCTGTTCATGTGAGGATCTGAAAAGCCTGTAGAAATGATTTTACATGTGCTGCAAAATGCAAAGAGTGATGCTCAGAGGGCTGGAGCCTCTCTGCTCTGGAGACAGGCTGTGAGATGGGGGTGTTCAGCCTGGAGAAGAAGAGGCTCTGGGGAGAACTTAGAGCCCTTGGAAGGGCTATGAGACAGCTGGAGGGGGACTTTTGCCAAGGGCACACAGTGATAAGACAATGGGGAATGGCTTCCCACTGACAGAGGGCAGGGCTGGATCAGATACTGGGGAGAAGTTCTTCCCTGTGAGGGTGGTAAGGCCTTGGCACAGGTTGTCCAGAGGAGCTGTGGATGTCTCTGAAGAACCAGATCTGAAGCCAGCAGCTCTGCCTGCTGGAAGGAGCCACACACATCCACCGAAGTGAATGAAATTTGATACTACCCTGTAAAGCAAGGACAGAGTGAAGTTGGGAGAATCCAAGAAACTACCGGACAAACCAAAACTGGTTTCACATATCTAAAGAAGTACAAGGGACAGGTGTTATCATAAAAGGATGCTGCAGAAATCACTGCATAAATTCATAAACATCACTGGAAACGGAGAGCCCTGATTTTCATGCCATGTGCTCTGCTTTTCACCAGCCCCTGTCCATGGGCTTCAGTGGAGTCACTCCCAGTTTGTGCAGTTTAAAATACAGCTTTGCATTTTGCAAAAAGAAAAAAATACAGCCTGCTTCTCAGCCCTATGTTCTTCCCTCTCCTCAGCACTTTTTACAGAGGCTGAGGGACCATCCAGTTTTCCTTCAGTACAGAACTTTCTCGCTTGTCACCTGCTTGACACAAGCCACGTATTTTTCTCATATTGTGAGATCCACCCAAGTCCAAACACTGGCCATATTTAAAGCCTGCTTAAGGGTGCCATGGGAGAGCTAAATGCTCATATTAGTGCCAGCACCTCTTCCACAGATAGCTGCCTTCCAGATCAGTCCCCACTTAGGCTTTGCAGTGAGGATCCTGATCATGCCTGCATGGAACCCCTCATTTGGCAATGAGCAATGCCAAACTCCTGTGGATTGCTCCCTGGGAAGCACAGCCCATGCTTGCCACTCTTGGAGCAGAGCTTGGCCCAGAGCGCTGCGTGCAGGCCCTGTAGTTGCCACTTGCCTACGTGACCTGAGCAGAGGAATGCAGAGACAGGGGAAACGTAAGCATAGTACGTGGCTCGTTGCGTTGCTAAACAAGCACGTTCACTTGCAGTTCAAACTGTTTCTACTGGGATTTCAGAGAAATTAGCAAATATTTCCATCTTCTTTCCTGCCCCTCCTTCAATCTTACCCCATGTGTCATTGCCTTTCGACTAAATCCTTCACTGCTGCTTTGCAAGGAGGAATACTGCCACCTCATCCCAGCTGGCTGTAAGCCCTATCCTTTGCCATTTTAGGTTTAAGAGAGTGATCCCCTGCTGATGCCCTCTCTCTGTATTTCCTTAGGTCATTCAGCTGTCTCTTCTCCTTGCCCCACTCACTTTGCAAGGCCTTTTCACAATAGATAAGGAATAGGTAGGAAAGGAAACTTTATCCAGCTGCTTTGAGTGCTGCATGTGACTGTAGCTCCTCTTCCTACAAGCAGGAGAGGTTTCAGTGGGAAGGCTCCTTCCTGGAGAGGTTGGAGTGGGAAGGCATGGCCCAGGCATTCCTGCACTTCCATAATTCCAGGCTGAATATGGTGGGCAGCATGTGAGGGGAGGCCTGCCCCAGCCTGCTCTGCCGGACACCTGCAGCAGCCTCAGCTTGGAGTCGTCTTTCATCCCAGCCCATGTCACCGAGCACGTCCCAGCCAGGCACCGGACATTCCCTTAATGCACATGGGGTTCCACACTCGCCCTTATTTGTGCAATAACCTGATCACACTTGGCTCTTGTGAGCTCCTCACACTTCTTTATACACAGGGTTAAAGACCACGGGCTCACTGGGCTGTAGAAACCATGTTATTAATTGCACAGTACCAGATGTGGGAGAGGTTTCCCAGAACGAGTGAAAGCAGGACAGGGGCATCTGCCCTGAAGTTTTGCAATACAGAGATGAAATTCTGGACAGGAATGTTATTAGATGAAAACAAACGTTTAGGAAACTTCTACCACGGCTCAGCTGCAACCCTATTCTGTACACGGTGATTAATTAAACCCAAGCCAGGTTAGAGTAAAGCACTGCCGATGTCAGATGGCTGCTGCTGCTCTTACATCAAATTCCGTAGGGGATTTCACCGCTGCCTTCAGCCTTCCTTAGGAGACACACACCCCAGAGTTTTCTGAAACCTCAGGCTAAATAACCCTATTCTTCCATTCTCTCCCCTTTCTCTGTGAGAAAATGTCTTGCTTGTGCTTGCTCGGTGGACAGACCTGTGAAACAGTTCTTTTGTTGGGTTTAAAAGCCATTCTCTAGGTTTTTTTCAGGATATTTTCATTCTTAACCACCATTTGGATCACAGCCAGTAAGAAACATTCACCTCTTAAACTTTACAGCCTGGTACCATCCTCACCTTCTCCTGCTCGCCCCAGTTCTGCTTATCTTGGTGTCACTAAGGAATGCAGGGCTCAGCCTGAGAATTCCTGCGGGCAGAGGGGCTTTGTGCAGCCCTGAATCGCTCTCGGGGAGGGGGCGTCTGCTTCAGCTCTCTTTGCATCACCCGTGTGAAAAGGCTGACAGGAACGCCTGCCTTTGCTAACGCTCCCTCAGATTGTCACCGAAACTCTCAGAAAAGCGGAAAAAAGAATAAAAGGCGACATGAGAACAAGCCAAAGTGACTCACAAAGGGGAAATCTCTGCCTGCTGTTAGCAGATATTTCAAAGAAACTTGTGAACGAGAGCTACTACCTGCCCTGGGAAACCTGCCAGTACCTGGGCAGCTACCTGAGATGTAGCACCATAGGAGAAATATTTCAGATGATGCGACTTTGCAGCTAAGCAAGGAGCTGGGAAGATAGAATACCTATCACAAAAACTGGCCATCCAAAAAAGCAGAAACAAAGATGGAAACTAAAAATAACAAAAGCTTATTTTTCCAAGGGTGCTCTGCCTCTTGCAACAGGTTCTCTGTATCACTCAGAAATCAAGGGCCTCTGGGCAAACAAAACCACCACCACCCTTCCACCTTCACCAAAACGAGCAGCCGCTTTCCCGGTCTCACAGTCTGCTCGACTCAGTCTCCAAAATAAAGTCAGTAAGGATAAACTCATTAAAATTAAGGCAGCTTTTGGCTCACAGAGTTTTCTGGAGTATTTTTGTAAGATATTAAAATCAATAAGATAACCAATAACCCTAAAATAAGCAATGAAAATTCACCGTCTGTAAATACTGAGCTAAGGGCAGCAAACACAAGCATTTAATAGCCCAGGGCAAAGCCAGGCCACCTCCCTGCTCCTCGGCTTCCCAAAGAAGAGCGCCGCAGCCAGCAGCTCTGCGAAGCCAGAGGGAAGGCAGGGTTTCCATCGGCCTGTCTGGAGCTAGACTTTCCTCCTCTTACACCAAATTCTTCAGATTTTTGTAACCTGCTGCACTTTGCCCTTTGAACCGCAGCGAGTGCTGAGCTCTGAAGGTACCTGCGGGTTCGCACGTGCCGGGCCCAGCTGCCCCGCCAGGGTCAATGGTGGGATTAGCCCCTCATTTAGGAAATCATCTGTCTTCCCCTAGAGCCATTCCACAGGGGAACAACATGTGCACCTCGCCCAGCCACCAAGGGAACCGCAATGGCTCCAGAGAGTCCTCCTGGAAGCCCCTATCTCTGTTCTGTGGATGTTCTGGTGTTTTTCAAGGCTCTCTCCCCACGCACATAATGACCCACGCAGTCAGTAGATAAGGTCTGCGTAATGTGTACTTGCAGACTCAAGGTTTTTGGGCAAGCAAGACCTTTATCTGCACTTTAGCACCGAAGTTTACAGGTCGTTGCTGCCTTCAAGTCAGGGATCTGTTTTGTTGCCCCGATAAAGGAAAAGCTGTTCTCCTTGGAAATTTTAACAATTAGTTGTCCTACAGCAGAAACAGAACAACCACCCTTTTGCTTTTACTTTGGAACAATCTCCACCAACCCATCCCTTTCTGGGATCGTTTCCCTGACTCGATTCTCTGCTCTCGACCTAATTATTGTTTGAACTGTGGGAATGCTGAAAAACGCAGCTCAGGGCAGGTCCCTCAGTGGGAGATGGTTTATGTTGTCATTTTCACTTATCCAGCAAAGGATGAGAGAAGTAGCAGGAAGAGAATTCTCCCAAGCCATGTGGTACACAGATGTAGAACAGAGAACCCAACCCACGCACAGCAGGACCAGGAGAGGCTTTCCAAGGCCCTCACACGGGGAGTGAGATGCCCCATGCCCTCTCCATCGGCAGAGAGAATTCCTCTCTGCGGGAGGAGCAGGTGAGAGTTTCACTTTTGACATATCCTGAGGGCCTCCTTAGAAAAGTAATTTGTCCTGCGTGAACTTTTGCAGGATTTACTCACCAAAAGCAAGAGTCTTAGAGAGAAATTTAAACACTTGAAGCCCCTCATTGGCGCCTAAAGAGAGACCAAAACTCATGTCAGCAGGCAGAGCCTCAGATTTACATCATCCTGACCTGCCAACAAAGGAACACAACAATTCCCCTCCCTCCCCCCGTCAGTGGAAGACGTGAGAGTTGGGACTATTGACACTGATCTTTTCCCTTTACCCCCTCTCTGCTTAGACAAAGACAGACAGGAGCAGCCCTGCCTGAGTGTTGGGAAATAAGAGCCCTCCCACCCACCTCCTGCTAGGGCCAAGGGAGCGGGGAAAGCTGCCCGGAGCCGCCCCCTCTCAAAGCTGGATGCGGGGGAGCGAGCCTGGAACAAACCTCGCCTGTGCTTGTGGGCAGAGCCGGGAGCAGGGAAAGCTGGGAATAGAAAAGAGGCATTTCACGCTGTCGGCTGAGTCACCCCAAGCGTATAAAATCAAGGCCAGGCAGTCGGAGCCACTCCGAGAGGAGGCACGAGGCACCGGCACTTTTGGACAGGTACGTGCAAGCGGATGCGGTTTAGAGGCAAGGATTAAGATTAAATCTAAGATTGGAATACAGCAGCCCAATTCCTCCCATCCTCTCCCTGCCAATGTGCTGCGGAGCAGGGGATCCAGCGGCTCCGGTGACCGGGAAGCCCTGAGGCTGCTTGGCTCTTACACGGTTCCATCTGACGAAAAGGACACAGGCAAACACAAAACATTATTTTGGTGGTCCCGTGTATACTGCTTTGCTGGTCCCTACTTCAGGCCTGGGATGGCAGCAAAGGATAACGGTCTGGGCAAGACCTGGCAACATTCAGGGAACAGTAAGGAGCAATTAAACTTCAGAATAAGTCTGAGATATTTCATAATACGTGGGGCTTCGGTTACCACCCTACACCCCTAATATATTTCTGGACGAGGAATGATCATTTTGATGCCGGAAAGCACAAAAGACAGCTCAGTAAGAAAAGCACGAGTTTGGGGCTGGGGTTATTTCTTTCCTCTGACACAGATTACCTGTGGGGACCTCACACAAGTCATTAAGGACTTTTTTTTTTTACAAAGACCAAAGCAGGGGTGGGAGGAGGAGGGAGCACGGAGGGAGCTGTAACACTAAATAACATGTTTCTTGGCGCTCAGGCCTTTGGGGCTCTGGTCCAGGAGCATACTCAGTTTCTGACCACTTCCACAGAAATGTGGATCGGGAGCTGCATTTCCAGTGCATCCTTTCCCAGCAGCTGGGCCGTGCAGCCTGTCTGTGGCTCTCATCTACAGCAGCGCCCAGCCCTGCCGCTGCCTGGCAGACAGGCTGTGGGGCACTGCCAGCTGCTCAATATCCCCAAACCCTCTGTGCGGTCCCCACTGTGACTGTCCGTCCTCAGAATGGGGCAGAACTGCCCTGGCAGAGCCCGCACAAGCCCCTGGTTTTGCTGTCCCAGCTTCTGCTAAGGAAAGGAAAGTCCTTCCTAACACAGGAAAGGCACTTTTACCTGCCCACTCCAACACAACTCAGCCCAGTTTGGGGTCCCGTGCTTTAAATTTTGGCAACTCTCCTCTGTCCTCGGATCCATTCCTTTGCTTTGCACAATCTCACAGAAAACAGTCCCTTGCCATAGGCACACTTGACCCTGTTTTTTGGGCATGACCCCACTGGAAAACTTCCCATTGGGCTGGTCAAACTGGACACAACGCAGGAGAACCTGCTGGCACTGAGGGTCCTGTTATGGGATACAACTTGGTTCATGCTTCCTGCGTGAACGACTGTAGGCACACTTAGACTAAGACTGCATGATACTTCTGTCCCCAAGGATTCATGTTTACTTAGACTTCATTATAGAAGAGCTATTCATTATCACTTATCACTGTCTGGATATAATAGGAAAGAGCTTATAAACTGTTTTTCTTTCAAATAGTTTGTAGATGCCTGGAGGGATTTTAATTTAGCTCTAAATGTTGATGTTTTGTTTTCCCCTCCCTGAAACTAAAAGGAAACAGATCCTGCAAACTGCAAGCACCTCGGAGAAGGATGTTGTCACCCTTGCTCATCCTCCCTCTGCTGCTGGAGACTGTAGCACATGGCCTGGTGAGCAGAGCAGCATCCAGGGATGTCACCACCTTTTTCCAGCTGGCTCAGGAAGACACTTGGGAGAATGTTAATCTCACCAGCATGTCCTGTGAGGATCGGAGGAACAGGACCTGGATCACCCTGCAGCTGACCAACCGCAGCCTGACAGCTTTCCCTGTCTGCCTTCCAGAGGCCCTGGAGATCTTGGATCTCAGCAATAACCTCTTGGAAGAGGTGAATGGCACAGATATAGCAAACCTCCCACGGCTGCGTGTCCTCTCGCTGAGGCACAACCACCTCTGGTCAGTGAGGTGGGGATCTGAAGGCCTCAGCACTCTCCTCAAACTGGACTTGAGCTTTAATAAGCTGTCATCCGTGCCATCCTGCCATGGCTCTGCCCTGCCTAACCTGAGATGGTTGTCCTTGGCTGGAAATCCACTGATTGAAATCCAGCCACTGGCTTTTTCCTGCTACCCTCAGCTGGAGGTCTTGAACCTCTCTTCAACACTGCTCGGGCAGGATGACAGCAGAGGAATTAGGGACTCTGCTTTTGCCATCAGCACAGATTTCAACGAGGTCATGAACAGGCCTGGAAACTCCATCAATGTGCTTGATCTGAGCGGGACCTTTTTTGAGAGAAGTAAGTTTCTGGGTTTCCCACTGGGGCTTGGTCAGGCCAGGGGAGCAGAAGCCTTGCTGGGATGATGGCTCCCACCCTGGCTGAGCCTGGAGTGCAGGGGGAACACCTCACACCGAAAGCTGCAAACAGCTGGTCCAAGGGTGCAAGGCACTTTCACACAAACCAGCCTCCCAAAGGAAGGGCAGAGACCAAACACGGTGAGACAGGACAATTTGTCCCAGTGTAGTCACCCACCTCCATCCTAATCCCACTGTCTGCTTCTGACAGTCATCCCCCTGTCAGCCCCGGGATTAGTTTTGGGAAGCACAGGAGAAAATTAGTTTCTCTTTCCAGACAGGCTATTGAAATCTTTCTAATCTTTCTTGGTCCCCACAGCTACACTCAGCTTCTAGCACTGCACTGAAGTAGCACAGAGAGGCTTTTTGTGCCATCCACTGCCGGCAGAATACTTCCGCTGAGAGGGGGACAATCCCTGCCCCGAGCAACCCACAAGAGGCTTTTTCCCTTTTGCCGGCCTCCCCTGCCAGCATCAGTTTATACCTGAGGGGATGAGACACACAGATGTGAGATGCCTTGCCCAGCTGCTCTCAGCCTGGAGCAGAGCCATGGCCTTAGGGGCTTCTCCAGCTAGAGGCTTCACTTCAACTCACATTAAACAGCTGCACCACCATATTTCCTCCATGAATTTGCCTAATCCCTCTTGTGATAGTGAGTTACCCTATTGAGTCATGGGATGGAAAGGCCCTTTGTACAAGACCTATTCTTTCTGTTTCATGCCTCTTGGCTCTTTTTCCTCTGCTAGGAGAAATAAGTGATTTGCCTTTCTTGCACCAGTCAGGATCTTTTATACCACTTTCCTGAACCACTTTCCTTGTTCATTTAATCTCACCCAGCAAGAAATGTATTCTGTATTTCTTATCAGCTTTGTTGTCCTTTTCTCCCCTCTTTTCCTCTGCCTGACCTGCAGGGACTATTACAAAAATGCAGCTGCATGAGTGTTTATACACTGGTGTATTGACTTTTGTTCTATTCCTTTCCCAAAGAGAATAGCTGCAGGTGACAGATACTTTATTTATATGAATGCAAACCCTTTTTCTAGGCAGAAATCCACAGGAATGCTCTGTTTAGGCAATAGGTGTAAATATTTTTCTGTTTCAGTTCAACCAGAGTGGGCCAGAGACTTGGCCAACCTCAGATCACTTCACCTGACAAACATGCCACGGTTAAGAAGCCTCGATGGTGACTTCTTCAAGTCTCTGCCTGGTCTCCAAGAGCTGCACTGTCAGGACTCCCCTTCCCTGGGTTTTGTGCAGACAGAGATGTTGGACAGTGCTCCCCATCTGAGCCATCTCTCGTTTGAGAAGTGAGTTGGATTTTCTTGTCCTTCCTCACAAAAAGTACTCACATAATGCTGCCTTTGCCTCACGGGACTGTGGTGCCTGGGAGCTCACTTTAACACCTTGTTATCAGATTTAGGAAGGAAGTGTGGACTTGCTGCCTTTACCATGTAAAACCTGTGATCTTGACCAATAGAGCTGATACAGCCCAAAGAGGCAGCATGGGACTCATAGCACCATTAATTGTTTGCTTGAGGTTGGATCCACTGTGTTCCCACTCCTCTGCCTTATCTCCCTGTCCACCCTGTCCAATGGATGAATTCACTGAGTGCTGTTTAGATCAGCACAGATCTACTGAATCCCACTTGTGATACAGACCAGATTTCCAACACCTACAATGGCAATATCCCATCAGAGGAGAAGCAGGTCACTGCAAGTTCCCTGCTCTGCAAGGATGAATGCTGACAGTTCCCTAAAACCTGCATCTCAGAAGCAGACAAAAATCCTGTCCCTCCCACTTTTAGTGTGAGAGTTTAATATAGTTCCTTGTTCACCATTAGTAAAAGCAATATTTTAGCCCTCATTCTAGGGGTAGCACCTCTTGGTATGTCACATACCTGAAATACTAAGAGGAACAAAAGTCCGAAAGTGATTTATCAAAATAAGAGCAGGTGAAGTGCACACAGAGCAGTCAGCATAAAGGAAAAAATCTGGAGAGCACTTTGAAACATTTTTATAATAGCGACCCAGATATAAGCATATCAGAAAACAAACACTAGAGCACTGGCTGTGCCTAGAAACCGCTTTCAGGAAAATAGGTCCATGGAAAGCAAAACACCTATGGATTCCATCCCCCCCCGATTACCCTACTGGGTTTACACAGCACTTTCCAACACTTTGAGGAATACCAGTTCAAAGTGCTAAAAATTATGCCCAAACTTAAAGAAATTGCAGTTAAAGTTGTAGAAAAAAGAGAGCATCTTCTGAGCATGCAGAGTGCAGGATGGTGGGTTTAATAACTGGTTACTGCCAAGGGAATTGGGAATATTGCTTTATGCCTTACACACACTAAGGATAAGGGATACTAAGCACACTCCAGTCGTTGGAAGGTAGCTCAGGGTTTTCTAATTATTGCATTTGTCTTCCTGTAGCTGTAACCTGAGTTCCTTTAATCCTTGGAACACCAATTCAACGGATGGCATCACCATCAACTTGTTCGGGAATCCTCTGCTGTGCAACTGCCAGCTCTCCTGGCTGCTGTCCAACCCCAAGAAAGTTGTTCTGCAAAAGTAAGTGAGTTCAAGGAGAACAAGTAATGCTCTTCAGGCACAACTTCAATGTGCAAGTTGTTTGGGGACCAGACATTCACCACCATTCACTAAGTTATTCAAATTCCTTGTGTGTTCTTCCCTTCCACAAGAGGTAGAAGTGCAAAATAATGTCTCTTTCAGGGACAAAGCATAACGTGTTATTAGCTGTGGGTTCTACTTTAGGGCGAGAATATTTTCTTTCTGTTTTGGATCGTATTTCACTAGTAGCTGAAGACAGAAAATGAACTGTCTTGATGTCCCAGGGCTGGGAGCAGAAACGGAAAACTTTGGAAAATCTTTAACAAACTGTTTTCTCCTAGCCCTGCTATTCGCAAAGCTTACATCACGACCATCAGCAGTCAACAAAACCCCTTGCAAATAGCACCATTTCTCACCTATTGTTTTTTCATGCTCCCCTACAGTTTTACAGACTAATTACAATAAGCTGCAGTTAAAAGAAATATTTGCATATCAATGGCCTCTCTTCCTTTTGAAAGGCCACCAAGAAGATTTGTCATCAAATCTCTGAGAGAGCAGGGAAGTAGATTGTTGAAATTAGATAGTTTTTCATCGGGATAGGTTTAGCAGTCGCATTCTTTACCAAAACTTCAGTGTCTGAGCAAATAAAGAATTCAATCTTAGTCATTTAAAAGGCCCGAGTCAGCCCACCTCCAGCTGCCTAAACCAGATGGATTAAGAGTCCTGGGAATCCTGTTACATCTCTCTGCATGTGTTCCCCTGTTACTGTGGCATTAAAGTCTGACCCTTTAAGACAAGCTGCCTTGAATCCCGATGGCCTTTGCTAAAGTTCACAGCCATTGTTGTACCAAAGGACACTTCCCCTCAGGCAAAAGATACCCCTACACCTTACAAAACCAAAGAGCCAGTTCCAGCTAAATTCCACAGTCAGTGCTATGGAAAGCTGTCTGGACCATCGTTGAGACAGTCTAGCTTTGGTCTAGGTTTCACATTCTCGGTAACATAAAGAGTGTTTTGGCAGCAGGTCACCAATTCCAATCCCAGCAGCCTACAGAAACCTGTGATGTTCTTCTGGATCTTGACTATTCTGGTTTCCCTCTGCAGGGCTCGGGAGACTTTTTGCACATCCCAGGAAGATTCAAGCAGACCTCCAAGATCTTTTTCACTGCTGGAGCTCTATGATAAGTGCCAGTCAGAGAGCAACGTTACACTGCCTGATTCAAACACAGCCCTTCCTGATCATGATGCTTTCAACTCCACCAGTGATGATGCCTCTGCTGTAGTAACAACAGACTCAGCTCTGCTGACCAAAGATTTGACTCACACCACCTCCCTAATCCAGAGGGATGTGATGAGCACTGCAGCATCCAACCCAATGCTAACCAAAGACACCTATACCAGCTCCCTGGTCCAGAGGGATGTGACGAGCACTGCAGCATCCAACCCAACAGTAACCAAAGACTCCTATACGAGCTCCTTAATCCAGAGGGATGTGACAAGCAGTGCAACATCCAGCCAAGTGCTAACCAAAGACACCTATACCAGCTCCCTAATCCAGAGGGATGTGACGAGCACAGCAGCATCCAACACAACTGAGCCGATCCTAACAAAGGCCAACAGTTCCTCCAGCGAGGAGGAGGCAGTTTCTGAACCCACAAGCAATCCCCCTTCCTTGGCATCTGTAACCTCCTTCCCAGTTTTTCTCCAGGAGCTCTTTGCTCAGTCCTCAGCTCACAGCTCCACAAGTCCAACTGGAACAGAACAGCTACAGAGAGGGCTCAGAACAACTGACACGACATTCCCCTGGGAAGGGCCATTCAAGCAGACCACCAATGATAATTCTGCTGGAGGAACAGGAGTCCCCCACACCACCAACCATCACATTCACTCCTTTGCCACCCATGCCAAGGAAGGTGCCCCCCAAACAAGCCCCCCACAGCTGAACTCCACAAGGAGCAGTGCCCACTCAGAGCCTGCACCCACCACGCCGCCACCACATTATGTCGATGACGATAACTACGACTACGAACATCCAAAGGACACCCCGGTGCAAACGGCCCACATTGCCTGCGACTACAATCCTTGCAGGCACCTGCAGAAGCCGTGCAGGGAACTCCAGAGCATATCCCAATGTTCATGTCCTGGCACATCGAGGGAAGATGAGATTCCAGACCCACCCAGGCTCAGAGAGGTGATTGAAATCACTGACAGCTCCGCACAGATACGCTGGTGTGCCCCGTATTCAGTTGTTCACAGCTACGAGCTGATGCTTCATGCCCAAGACAATGAGGACAGGCAGTTTGTGATGGACAACATCTACCCCACGGCCAGGCAGTACACTCTGTATAACCTGCTACCATTCACCACTTATCATATCTGTGTGACTGCCTCCAACAAAGCAGGGTCAAGCCAGTCAACAGGCCAGGAAATTCCAGGTAATTCGTGCACCAGCTTTAAAACAAAACCCAGCTACAAGTATATTTTTGCTGGTCTGTCTGCAGCAAGTGGACTCTTTCTCATTACCACGGTTATTTTGTCTGTATGCCTGTGTAAGGCATGTAAAAAGCCTCAGAGTGAGCAGTATGGTACACACTTAGTCTCCTACAAGAACCCAGCATTTGATTATCCCTTAAAACTACAAACCACTAATTAGCTCTGGGTGATTGTTCTAGACATTCAAAGTTCACTATCTCCATCACCTTGGTGTGTTTTTGTGAGACTCTGAGCATGTCCTTCAGCAAAACTATGAACCATCAGATTCCATAACCCTGATGTTTCTAAAGGAGAGAAAACCACTAAAAAAGGGAAACTAATAATGAAGTTAGTGTCAATCAGGAAAAAGTCTTTGGACTCCTGTTCCTGTGCTAAGCAGCAGCAAGCCTGGACACTAACCTTGAAAAGTTGTTTTTGTAATCACCTGCAAATAGAGTAGCATAAATTTCACACAGTGAGAGGCTGCCTGGCCAGCTGTCTGCCTCCAATATCTCTCATGAGCACAGTCAGATGAGAGCCGTAATCCAAGGTGCGTTAAACTAAGCAAGACGCACTCTGCTTGCATTCACAGAGCAAAGCTGGGGGTTCAATTTTTTAAAGGTATTCTCCATAAAGAGAGTATAGCTGAAAGGAGTGAGTGGGCTCAGTGACAAGGTGCTGCCAGATCTAACTCCTCCTAAGTAAATGCAGTGGATGCAGATGTCAACCTAACTTCAGTTCAGGAAAAAGAAACATGAAATTTTATTGCAGTCATGGATTGTGCGGGATCCTTAGGGTAGGGGTAATTGTGTTGTTCTGACTTTTTATGATGTTGTCCACAACTGAGACTCCCAAGTGCTTCCCCAAAACAAGCTCACAGGCAATGAGGGGTTTGCAGTACAGCAATGACCCGCAGAAGGAGGGAGGGGAGCACGTTAACATTTGCTTCCCAGTGGATTTTAAGCAGAGAGGATGTTCCGTCCCAATAATCCATCCCATCTACAGATTTAGCAGCTGATGATTTACCTCATACAGAGGCAAAAAGCCAAGTAATGAAGCAATTTAATTCATGTGCTGCTGAGACTTGGAAAACCCAAATCCCTTGCACTAGCAGCAGACAGTTCTGCAGACACCTTTCAAATGAACCCTTGGGTGCCAATTTCTGTACAATAATAGTAAGAGATGCTGACAATCCCAACTTTGAGCTTGCCATTAGAATCCAAAGAGGTGTCCCAATAATCTGTTATTTCCCCTCAGGTTTCAGTTCTAGGAGCTGCCTGTTCCTGCTGCTGTGCAGTACCGCACAGACACAGTGCATAAAACCCCCTGAACTCTGAGGGGAAGGTGCTGTACTATGTAAAGAGTCTCTGTTCCATTCTTTTGGGATTTTTAATGCTTTCAGTATTACAGAAATAAAAGCCACAGAGCTATGTTCTGGATTTTTGTTAAAGACATGGATCTTGGTGTTGTCTTTACCATCTACAATGTTAAGCTTCAGAAATTAACTCCTTTTGTTGTTTTGGAATGTCTTGGAACTTTCAACATGTAGTAAAGGAATGGTTTTTTTTTATGGTACATTTGTGTTCTGTGATGTCCCAAGAGCTTTCCTTTTGTATGTAGCAGAAGGTGGCTTGTGCTTTAGTGGGCTTGCAGTCCTTTCCTGGGAATTTGTCCTCTCCCCAGACTGCACTGGAAATGACTGTGACTGGACAGATGCAGATTCCTGCCACATCTGTCCTGAGCCCCATGACTCAAACTTACAGTAGAAGTGAAATGCAAATGGAGAACACAGAATGGTGTCACTTTTCACTTTGAAAATCTCTTATTTTCACATTCTGGTAGTTCAGGCTTTTCTCTGTTTGGACCTAGATTTTTATACTTATTTGTATACTATTTTTTCCTGCCTTTTCTGGAGGTTTTAGTGAACAGGTACAGATGATTGTCATATGTCATATGAAGTGAGCAAATGAGTCAAAGACTCACTATCCCAAACTGGGGCAGAGATCATATATTCCCTTGTGTTTGTACAGCATAGTCCTTGACTGGGGTGTTTGGTTTTACCAGAAACAAAGCAAAATAAGAGATTTGTGAATAGCAATTTATATTGTCTCAAAGATTAGCTCCAGAAAAGAGCAGGAAAAAAAAGATACCGCAACTGAAAATAAAGATTGCTCCAACTTAAATATGAATTAGTCCAAAGCAAGAGGGCATCATTTAAAATGAGATATTGGGAGGACTATATCTCACTACCCTTTACCACACTGCAGCTCATAATCACTGAACTAGGAAGTTCATCACAATTGATTTCTCCAACCAGTTCTCACTCCAGCCTCTGCTGAATTTCACAGCCAAGGGAACATAGTAGAATCTCCCATTCTTTTAAAGTGCCCTTTCTAGGAGTCACACAAATACACAAGTCCTGCTCCCACAATCCCCACTTGTTCCAACTTAAAGTGACCCTCAACAGCCCAATTCCATCTGAGCTGGTGAACCATCCTGAAGCACAGATGCCCCAGGCAGGGGCAGTGCCTCTCTCTTGCCTGGGAACACTCAACCCTTCCACAAGTGGAATGTATGAGATGTAGCAGCAGGGTTAAAAACATGGGATTTGTATTTATCGGCACCTATGAGAAGTATCAGTGCTTCAAATGCAGATTTTTTTTCCCCACTACCACTTTGTATTTTCACCAGGATTCATTTTAGTAATGACCAACTAAACTCCTTGTCCAGTGGAGGAAGCTCTCAGGACTAGGGCAGTGAGGGGAGCAAAACAACTCAGGGGCTGCACGGAAACTTTCCCAACAAAGCCATGTTAGGAAACTGCTCAGCTTTGCTCCACCTGCTTGTTCCTCCCCCTTTTCCTGATTGCACCCAGCAGCAAATTCTGTTTGTAACTCCAGCTTCAGACATCAACCTTTGGCAGCATGACTGGAATACCCAAACATCTCTGAAGCAATTTGTAAGAGCTATCAAAAGCCAACATATAAAAAGATATAACTAATACTTCACTTACTGTTGTGCAGTTCCACTTGTTCTGCTTCTCTGAGAGGAAGATCACTTGGAGGAAGTGCAGAGAGCATTGAAATACAGTTTTTGAACAGCTTGCGTAGCTTTTTCTCTGTCTTTTCTTTCTCAGAAGAAAGACTTATCAAGATCCTTCTCCATTCACTTGTGTTTGTCTTCTTTCCAAAGAACAGAGTCCAAGCAAAGAGAGTCCAAAACAGCCAACAATGCCTGTGGTGCATCCCCTGGTTGTTGTGGCAGATGTGCACAATGCTCCATCTCTAACAGCACTTGAAAATCAGTCACTGAGTCTCAGAGTCTCCCAGCAGAAACACTCTGGGAAATGGAGCTTATCCCTTCCATAAAGGAGAAAAAAAGGCTCTTTAAGGGCCAGAACTCTTGCTGGCTGTGAGGGAGCAGAGAGGGACACCTTGCTTTTGGTGCAACAAATGCCATTAGAGAAGCAGTCCCTGAGAGCCCTGTAAGCAGGTATGTGGGAAAGCCCAGAGCAGCAGGACAAGGTGCTTCAGCCTGATCCATCTCAGCACCAGAAGGGATCCCACTTTTCAAAGTTCTGTCCCAGGCCAGAGGGGTGACAGGCATTAAATGGGCCAACTGGGAAATGATGCAGCCCAAGGCAGGGAGCTCACACCACATCCCAGGCTCCATCAGCCTCTTCATGGAATGATCCACAAGCTCAACCATGATGCTCCCTCAAGCACTGCCCTGGAACAGCCATACTCCTCCACAGGGATCTCTGGAACAACACGTTTGTGTGGAGTTACAAATTCACACCAGGATGTGAGGATGCCTCTGAGAGCTCAGAATGATGCTTGCCAAGAAGCCTCTGATTGGTTCTTTACCTATGAAATACAGAGAGATACATCACAGGTGAGAACATGTTTTGTATTTGCAGAAATAGATGTTTCATGTAAGAACATGTAAACTCCAGGTGATTTTTCTTTTCATCAGCTTTCCAAAGGATGCAGAGTTAGTTCTGAACAATATAATCGGTAAATCCCAGCCTCTCTAAAAAGTAATCAAGCAGCATGACAAATTAACACTGCTCTTCTGAAATACATCCAGGAGGCAACGCCTCACGGCAAGACTAGTGCTCTGCTGGCATCTAGAGGGAGAGGGGGGAATCATGTCCTCAGGTATTCCCGCAAAGAAATACTCATTCTTTCACCAGAGAGTTTCAGCCTGCACCCTGCAGACCAAGGGTCACCGACTTACACTGCCCGTGTGCTCCTGTGTGCCCTCACCTACTCCTGTGTGAAGGGAACAAAGCGCTGAGAATTAACAGCAGCAACAGTCCCTGTCCCACAAACTTATTCAGCAGCTTGTCAGTCCCTGCCTCTATGACCAGGAATTTCTCTGCCAACTTGCCTCTGATCAGGAATACTGTAATTTTTTTTTTTGTAAGAGCAAGAAGGGAAAAAACTGGAGAATCGGTTTACAAGTGCAGTAAGGGTTTTTTTTAACTATTGTGAATTTAGAAGCAGAGATCAGATGGCATTCATTGCTCTTAGAGAAAAATAAATAGCAATGTCTACACTGATGTCTTAGCAGAACAAAATCACTATCAATACAGTGTTTTTCTTCCCTCCCAAACCACAGTTCAGTCTCGTGTTTTGTGCTGCTGCAGAACCCTCACCCTTCTGTGCTGGGTGACATTACCTACAAGTGCATGTAATAAGGTAGTACTTGTATGGCACTGCATGCATTTCCTGACACACTCCCACAGTGTGTGTCCTCATTTTTCCTAGATCTTTTGCTGAAAAGACCGTGTGAGCAGGCTTTTCATCTACAGATATCAAATTAGATTTTTTTTTTAAAGGAACATAAGGGAGAAAAAACCCTCAGAAAATATTATCAAGAAATGGAGGGAGTAGGATGAAAGGCACAAAACCTCTTCCCTATACATAGTCCAGAGCAGGAAGGAAACAAAGCAAATCAGAAGAAATCAAGTAAAAATCCCAAGAAAATCCAGAATCCCTCATGCATTGTCTTCTCCAGGAGGTGGAAGCAGCGATGCAGCCATCCCATGCAGGCAGGGCTGGCAGCTCCTGCAGGGCTCAGCCTCAGGCACCAGGAGCCAAAACCTCTGGCATGAAACTCCAGATAGAAGAAGAAAAAAAATTTCAAGGCAGAGACTTTCTTCTTCTCTGAAAAACTACAATTTACTTGTGCAAAGAACTTCATGCTAGGAAGACTTGAGTATTGCATTTATTAAATGTTTAGAAGCTACTCACTCTTATCAGAGCTTGATTAAGGAATGGTACTTAAAACTTATCTAAGGCCATGGGGTGAAATGATGTCACCCTGTTTGTGGCAATCATTCCTTCTGCTGTCAACACAGCTGCCTCAAGGATTCTTGGCAAGTTATCTCCAGGGAGAAGCAAAAAAGAGCCCCTGGAAGATTAACCTCCATTTCAGGAACATTGTGCCAGCAACAAACATCCCCAGAGGACTGAGCTCTGTCCTCAGTGCAGCTCTAACTAAAAATCTCTGTTCTTTGTGCAGCTGCCTATTCACACCAAGCCAGAAAACGCAGAGTTTCTACCACATGTAGTCAAAATTAGGTCCATGTCCTATTTGAAGGACAGAGTACTAAGCACACAAACCTCTTTTTTTTTTCAAGAAACTAAGCTAAAAACTCCATTACAACCATAGGATCTTGTGTGTGTGTGGGGCGGGGGGGTTATTATGGGATTTGTTATTGTCTCATTGCTTCTTGGAGATGCTGGAAAAGGTCAGAACAGCCAGAATTAGGATAAAGAGGGTAAGAAGAACAACATAAAGTGCAGGCAACTCCGAGTCTAAACTCAGCTCTTAAGACAAATCCAAAAGGCTTCAGGGAGTGCTGGCTTTAAACGTGACCTAATGACAAATTTGGTCCTTGAGTGCCCTGGCTGAAAGCTCAGCCTTCAGCCTGACATAAGTCCTAAACCACAGAGCCTGCTCTGGGTCAGTCCCCATCTGAGGGCACTTTCACACCTGCAAGGCCCTCAGATGAAACCAAACCGTGGCCAGGGAGTTCATACTGGACACAGAACAAGGCCGATGGGGGTGACAGGGGATAACAAAAGTGGGTAACAAAACCCCCTTAAATTAGCCAGACAACTCATCTTAAACCCAGTACATCCCTGAGGGCTGATGAAGCCCAGCCCCAAGGAAGGAACCCTGCCAAACCAAAATTGTTAGTAAGGAACCCACTGACCACAGCAGCTCTAAACTTAGCTCAGCAGCTCACTACACACCCACTCAAAATCCATGCTCCACCCAGCAATGGAACAGGCTGACTCCAACTGGTTCTTAGCACTGCTGGAGCTGCTTTTGCCAAGCACGGAGCCATGTGTAACTAGGTGGCTGGGACAGCACCAGCTCTAACCTTCATTTCCATCAAAATCCTGGAAAATCCTTGCTCCCAGCCCTAGGGCACCACCGAGCAGCACGTGGTAACTGCTGGTAATGGCACACAGTCTGTGTTTTCCTCTCAGGTCCTTTACACAATATCCTCAGATGTAGCTATGCCACTGATTATAGACACCCAGGAGAAACCAGGAACTTCCTGGGATACCACAAAAAAACTCTAAATGATCCGTAACCAGAGGTAACAAGGAGGTGACCAACCACAACCTAAACCTTCCTCAACAGCTCCTTTAAAAGCTTGACTCTTTATTGATTCCAGTTGTAACATTGCATTAGTGCTAAATATCCAGGATTTGGTACTGTTGCCATCCTTGCTTGGTATAATTTAAGAGCAAGGATCAGAGTTCACAGTGATTTTGGTCATTTAGAGTGTGCTTGGATAATTTTAGAGGTGATATAAGTCCAGATATATCCAGACTATTACTAGGTAGACCTTTTTCCTGTATGTGACCTAGGTGTGCATTTCTCTACCTTTATACAAAAACTGGTTTCCTCTCAGCCTGCTAAACATTGAACATAAAAAGGCAAATATCGTCCACTTCCAAATCCTGTTCTCAGTTATCTGTTTCAAAGGTGCACAAATACAGAAAAAAAAATCAAAAGCAAGTGCTAAAAATGGTTGAAAGATGATAGAGGTCATGTTTTCCCTATTTCTTCATTTTGACAACTGTCCAAATGCTGGGCTTTGATGTCTCACCATACAAAGCTGTTGCAGGCACTGGAAAACTGCTCACCATGAGGATGTGTTTCACTGGCAACGAGCTCCTGATATAGGTGCAGGTGCTTGAAAATGGAAAACAACCTCAAGAGCTCCCATTCTCTACCTGTTTCGTACACCTTGCTGGTGGAGGAAAACACTTCTTGGATAATTTTCTTTACACAGGATCACTGTAAGCCCTGACTTTTCACACCCAGCCAAAGATATGCCATAAAAATTACAGGGTTTAGGTATTATGTGGGCATTTTCCTTTCAGTCAGAGCTCTTTTTTGAGCTGCTGTGTTTTGCTGTGAATACAATACAAAATGAATTCACTTTGTGTGTTCAAGTATGTGCTTTGCATCCAAACAACATTACATTTGTATTCTATTTAGGGTGAAGAAAATAACTTAAATAGCTATTCAGAAATCTAAAATAAAAAAATTAATAACCCAGAAGTTTCTTATAGCAATACAGTAGTTAAGCTCATCATAATAGGCATAAGCTATTTTTGAACTCTAACCTTATTTTTAAGTGACCATAAAGCCTACCGCCCTACAATGGTGGTATAAGCTGAGCCTCAGACACAGGGGAAGTTCAGGCTGTTACAAAAAATATACCTAGTAGCTGTTCTTTTCCTGTAATTCAATCCTGTCCAAGTTCCTCTGCGACAAAGCGGCTGCTTAAAGCCCTTTTTGGCAACGGGCTCTGCAAAACATAGGTGTTCAAAACCTATCCAGGACAGGTGGGATGGCACAGCAGGTCCTGGACTTAGCAGGGAAAAGCCACAAGGTGCCACACCGAGATATATAAAAGGGAAAGGCTGGGGCTGCCTGGCGGTGGGTCAAACCATCCCTCCCTCTGTTCCCCGCTTCCTGAGGGAGGATGCCGGGATCCCGCGGGCTGTGAGCCCCATCCCGCAGCATCTCTCCCTCATTTCCCGGCTCGCTGAGGGCGGGATCCCGCGGGCTGTGAGCCCCATCCCGCAGCATCTCTCCCTCATTTCCCGGCTCGCTGAGGGCGGGATCCCGCGGGCTGTGAGCCCCATCCCGCAGCATCTCTCCCTCATTTCCCGGCTCGCTGAGGGCGGGATCCCGCGGGCTGTGAGCCCCATCCCGCAGCATCTCTCCCTCATTTCCCGGCTCGCTGAGGGCGGGATCCCGCGGGCTGTGAGCCCCATCCCGCAGCATCTCTCCCTCATTTCCCGGCTCGCTGAGGGCGGGATCCCGCGGGCTGTGAGCCCCATCCTTCCCCTCAGTCCCCGGCTCCCTCAGGGCTGAGGGCGGGAACCTCTGGCCGCGCCCTGGCGCCCCCTAGCGGCCACGAGCGCAGCGCGAGACAAGCCCGGCCCTGCCAGGCGGGAAAACCTGCCGTAAGACCCCGAGCGAGCGCGCGGCTCCTTTATAGGCGTCCGCGCCGTTCGCCGGCTGGCAGGTGGAGGGGGAGTTTCGCTCGCCGGTTGAGCAGTGCGCAGGCGCGCGTTGGGCAGCCCCTCGTGACGCGAGACCGGAAGGCCCCGTTCTGGAAGCATCCCGGGCCCATCCCGGTCTGTCCCGCTCGGCCCGGCCATGCCCGAGAGCGCGCCCGGCAGAACCCCCGGCGGGGCCGGCAACAAGGCCAAGGGCGCCTACCAGGACCGTGACAAGCCCGCCCAGATCCGCTTCAGCAACATCGCCGCCGGCAAAGGTGCGGCGCCCGCGGGGGGAGCCGGGCCGGGCCCCGCGTGGGCCGCGATTGAGGCGGGGGGCGATGGATCCCCCGGTGCTGGGCACCGCCCGGGCCGTGCCCCAGGGATACAAACAAGAATTTCGTGGGTTTGAAGGCTGAGAGCTGCCCTGGATGGGCCGGCGCGGTTAGGGGATGCGATATTGGGCACTGACAAGAGCCCCGGTCGCACTGCGTGCTGTGTTCTGTTCCTTTGTGGTTCCCTAGATTTAAAATGGCTGCAATCAAGTGGTTAGATAGCAATTGTTTAAGAAAAAGAACTGTGGAAATCAGGCCTGGTACTGCAGCGTTTTAAATCATTCTGCTATTTGGGATCCTTTAGCCTGTCTGAGAACTGCTTAAAAGTGGGAGGAATTTTCTTTTTAGAAACCGCGTTTAAATGAGGGAGTGTTTGTAGTTCTTTAGATCAGCTTACAAACGTTTTCTTTTCTTCCTAGCTGTTGCAGATGCAATTAGAACGAGTCTTGGACCAAAGGGAATGGATAAAATGGTAAACTTCGTGTTTTAAATTCTCAAAATGTTAATCTTACTGGAGATACTGTAAATTCAGCATGTCTTATAAGAGGACACCTCCTTTTCCTTAAATTCTTTCCCATCTTTCAGGTATTTAAGGGAAAGTGGGAGCTAAATGGACATCTTGGTTTTGAACATGATGTTAAAAAAAATTTTGAGCCTCAAATGAAAGATTTGCAGCTGCTGATCAGAACTGTGTTCCTGCCCTCTGTCCCCAGATTCAGGATGCTAAGGGAGATGTGACAATCACTAATGATGGTGCCACTATCCTGAAACAAATGCAGGTTCTGCACCCTGCAGCCAAAATGGTGAGTGGTTTCTTTTCCATTTTGTGTGGATTTGAGGAGCATTACCTAGGATAGTGCCAGAGCAGGAACTTTTGTGCATTGTGCTCCAGGAACGTGTATTTTGATTGTGGCAGGTGCTTAAGAGTTACAAACAGTTATTACCCGGTGTTCCTTATGCACAATCCCTCTGGACATGTTTTAAGGCATAAGAAATGTAGCCCTGACCTCTACGTGTCATTTGAGAAGGAAAAACTTATGTATGTCCCAAACCATGAGGACAGAAGGGAATGAAAGAAGCGAATGAGTGAAGGTATGGTCAGATGGTCTGAGGATACGGTAGCTGGTCCTTTGAGATGTTCAATGTCCATAGATTTGGTTGTGGTTGGAGATGAAAATGAGCTTTCTGTGACCTTCCTCCAGGGAAGGAAAAGATAAACCTGTTAGATAGGTGTGTTCAGTTTTAAACTGGGGGGATAAAAAGCCTTGCTTCTGCAAGTGACTTATTGTACCACAGCTGTATTTTGGCCAAAGAAGTGTCTGGGTATGGGTAAACAGCACTCTGTATATTTACTGTTTTGTCACAATTTCTCCTTTAGTTAGTAGAGCTGTCAAAAGCACAAGATATTGAAGCTGGTGATGGCACAACCTCCGTTGTTGTCATTGCTGGAGCTCTTTTGGATGCCTGTTCCAGACTCCTTCAGAAAGGTAAATATACTCATTTAACATGCAGACAGTGTAGGTACTGAAGTGTTTTTGTCCCTTTGCCTGTGTGGGATGAAGCTTGAAGTAGCTGTAATCAGTTGGACGGATAACTCCAGGGAAATTGGGGAGTTTCCTACAGGACTGTAGGAAAACAGTTTTTGAAAGTCTGACATTTAATCGGTGTCAGCCTCCTCACAGGCATCAGCTGAACCAGCAGAAGCTTTAGGAATGCCAAGAGAACTTGGAGAAAGTGTTTCTGGGATATCAAGGATCACAGGGAAATGTGCAGGATTTGTCTGTGAGGACAGATCACTTGGAATGTTACAGCTTTTTCCTTCAGTTTTAATAGCAGAAAATAATAAGGGAGGTCATACACTGGTGAAAACTGTTCTGCTGAAATGCCTTCAATTTATTCTGACCTGAGTATCTTAAGTTTTAAAATGGAAAGAGATGGTGAAGAAAAAAAAAACCTAAGTTTGAAAGTGTGAAGTGTCTAACAGGCATTTTTAATGCTCTGCACAGGAATTCACCCCACCATCATTTCGGAGTCATTCCAGAAGGCTCTGGATAAAGGTATCGAGGTGCTGACCAACATGGCCCAGCCCGTGGAGCTCAGTGACAGGGAGACACTGCTGAACAGTGCAACGACTTCCCTCAACTCCAAGGTACAGCTGCACTTGGACTGGCAGCTCCAGCCCAGCCAGGCCTTTCAGCTTTTCAAGGCTAAGAAAGAGCAGTTCCATTTTCTGTATGTCCCTGAGTGTGAGTGTGCCCCCCAGCATCGCTGCTCTGGCCGTGCCATGGAGCAGCCATGAAGAAGATGCCTTGTGAAGACATCTTTGCTTCAAAATTCTGACATCAAATATTGAAACACAATGACAATATTGTTGTGAAACTGCTGTTCATCAGTGTGAAGTCTCTCACCGTGTTTTCTTTACTCTTGAATCTCTTAGGTTGTGTGTCAGTATTCCAGTTTACTTTCTCCAATGAGTGTGGATGCAGTGATGAAGGTGATTGACCCAACTACAGCCAATAGTGTGGACCTCAGAGATATTAAAATTGTTAAGAAGTTGGGGTAAGAAGGAAATTGTAACTAGACAAATTTTGTCTCTGTGAACTCAGTTTCCCAGAGTGCTCCAGTCATGGGTTATCTTTGTTTCCAGAGGCACAATTGATGATTGTGAACTCGTTGAGGGACTCGTCCTAACTCAGAAGGTGGCAAATACCGGCGTAACCAGAGTGGAAAAAGCCAAAATTGGCCTCATTCAGTTCTGCTTGTCAGCTCCAAAGACAGATGTAAGTCAGACTGTGGCTAGAGCAAAGCCTCGTGCTCTAGGACTTGGGACAAGCAAATGAAATAACAAATGTTTTTTTAAGATGCTGTGGTGTCAACTCTATGCCATAGCTAGAGTGAAGGGTTGCTGGGTCCTAAAAAAACCTACAGTTGGTATAAAATTGTTTAAATTATGAGAAACAGTGAACTGTCTCTAATAGTATCTTGCTGTTACACTTCTTTGTTCAGAATTACAGCACCTTATGTTGAAAAATGTGGCACGTTTGGACACTTGCTTTTAAAGTCAGCTCACAATACTCGCTTTTCTCTTTTTTATTGGAAATAGATGGACAACCAGATTGTTGTTTCTGATTATGCTCAAATGGACAGAGTGCTGCGTGAGGAGAGAGCCTACATCCTGAACCTGGTGAAGCAGATCAAGAAGGCTGGGTGCAATGTGCTGCTCATTCAGAAGTCCATCCTGCGGTACGTTAATTCCCAGGCACCGGCTCTCTGGGCCTGCTCGGGGGCACAGTTGGAATTGTTTGGAAAACTGAAGCCAAACGCAGTCACACTCGGCAGAGTAGCAGTTTGTCTTTAGAAAGCACCAGCACTGTCTGTATTTTGAGTTTGACGACATCCTTACTTTGTGCTCTGAAGAATATGAGCACTGGGACCTGACTCTTTCCGTCTTGTTTTCAGGGATGCTCTCAGTGACCTGGCCCTCCATTTTCTGAACAAAGTTAAGATCATGGTGGTTAAAGACATTGAAAGAGAGGACATTGAGTTTATATGTAAGGTAAGGTGGGTCATATAAATGAGCAGTTGTGTTTAAAATCTACCCCAAAACTAACTGCCCAGCTAGGGCCAGTTTATTGTGACATTCTCGCAAGTGTCATGTTTTGACTATAATGCAAGAGCAGACATTTCCCTAAAAAACATTGCTGCTCTGCTGAGCAGTCACGCTTATATAGAAGGATTCAGGACAGATGTAAAAGCCACAGTCCCTTCTGCATTTTACTGTCATGTGCAGAAGAACAACATTCAGTGTACTTGCTGACTCTGCAGTCAGCCTCTGCATTAATTTTTTTTCCCATTATTTTTTCAGACAATTGGAACTAAGCCTGTGGCTCACATTGACCAGTTCACCCCTGACATGCTGGGCTCTGCTGAGCTGGCAGAGGAGGTCAACTTGAACGGTTCTGGAAAACTAATAAAGGTGAGTGAGGGACAAAATGTTAATACCTACTTAACATCTGTCTTATTTTAATAACTGGTAGCTTTGATGTTTTTTACTATGGAATTTATTACATTCAAGTACCTATTTCTAAGCTCTGAGTAGCCACCGACTTTGGCAGTGTGGTGGTTTTGCTTGGCCAGACATCAGCGTTGTTGAAGAATTTGCAAGTGCCAATGGCAGTGTCTTTTTGTTCCAAACTTTTATTTGTTCCCCAGTGGCAGTATTTGGTTTCATGTTTTAGATTACAGGCTGCACAAACCCTGGCAAAACTGTGAGCATCGTGGTCCGTGGATCCAACAAACTCGTCCTGGAGGAAGCTGAGCGTTCCATTCACGATGCCCTGTGTGTCATAAGGTGCTTAGTGAAGAAAAGGTAATGTCTCAGTTGGGTCAGTGACACGTAAAGCCTGAGTGTGTGTGCACTGCTGTGGAGTGGGGTTTGATGGTCATTCCTGTGCTCTCAGGGCTTTGATTGCTGGCGGTGGAGCCCCGGAGATCGAGCTGGCGCTGCGGCTGAACGAGTACGCCCGGACGCTGAAGGGGATGGAGTCCTACTGTGTCCGTGCCTATGGGGACGCGCTGGAGGTCATTCCCTCCACCCTGGCTGAGAACGCGGGGCTCAATCCCATCTCCACGGTAACAGAGCTCAGAAACAGACATGCCCAAGGAGAGAAAACGGCTGGCATTAATGTCAGAAAGGTACCAAGGGGCTAGAATACCTGGGTATTACAGGGGAATTGCTTAACCTGAGGGCTGGACTAGGGAGAGGGCAAGGTGGTGTCTCACAGTGGTAGCCTCCCTAAAATTAGCAGAGGGAAATTACAGCTTGTTCTCTCAAGAGCTCACCCTGAGCATTGATAATAGCAGATATTAAATGCTGCATGCACAGGACAGGAAACATCTCATGTCTCCACAAAAGCATTTCAGCTACAACAAAAGATCCATTTAGAATGATCGAGCAGTAGGATCTGCAGTGGAAGGTGGCATCAGTTGGGAGTAGCACCACAGCTTCTTCTCAGTTGGCACTGGTGACCTTTTCTGTTGGCTAATTTTGACTGGATATATCAAATGCTCGGGGAGAGAAGATGTGTGCTGTAATGCCCCTGTTGCAGGTGAAAGCCCTGTGATAGTCCAGGAGTTGACTGCGCTCAGGATTCTGCTGAAAGAAAACATTCTAAATGTGTCTGTAGTCTGTCTTGCACAAAGTGAAGGCTCCTTGTTCCCCTAGGGTGGCATTTCCAACATCCTGGAGGAGCTGGTTGTGCAGCCCCTGCTGGTGTCTTTGAGTGCACTGACCCTCGCGACAGAAACCGTGCGCAGCATTCTCAAGATTGATGATGTGGTGAGTGGTGTTGGCATCGTGGTTTGGGTTATCCTTCCTTCACAAGCACCAGGATATTGTCATTCATTGGCTGTGCTTCAAAATGCAGTTACTGTGTAGAGTATTCTCAGTTTGTGTGCTACTTAAGACAGTTCAACTTCTTAATAACTGCAGCTAAAATTAAATGCATTATAAATACTGCACCATAATGCAAGGAATTGGAGTCACTAAACAGCCCAGGATCTTTAAACAAAGAAGGATTTGTGATGTATCCTGTGATTTCTTCTGCCTGACTGTGTGTCCTCCCTGCAGGTGAACACTCGAGGATAAGCTGAGCAGAGAGGTGGGGGACCATGGTCTCGAGCTCCTGCCCTGTAGCTGGAATATGGATTCCTCACCAAAAGCGCCTGTGTGAATTGTCTTAAACTCCACCAAGACTGATGTACTTTGATCAGGTTTAACTTAAAAAACAGTTTGTTTTCAAAAAGAAAATGCTGTTTTATCAATAAACACACAGTAGTCTGAGTCTTTGCTGTATAATTTTGTTAGAATTTCTTATTTTTTCTTATGTTTGCTTTTCTCTGCTCCTCTTTATCTCTGAAATGTTTAAGGCACCCAATCATCTCATATTCTAAAAACACCACTGAAGTGCACTCTAGCAACGCTTAGCTGGCTTAGAGCTGCTTCTCCCAAAGCTGAGTGGTGTTACTGCCCTCAACTATGCCAGGCTAGAGAGGAGGAGGATCTTCACAGTGTGAGCACTATCACAGTCCTTGCTCTCCTCGGGTCTGCAGTGATTCCTGATGCCATCACAGGATCCAGAGTCCTACAAAGGGTGTTCTTCACAGGGTTTCCTCCCCCTGCTCCAAGAATAATTGGTTTTCCCAAACTTGGCACAGAAGTCAAAAGTACACTATTCTATAATAATGCAAATTAGCTTTCCAACTGCTAATTCTTAGCCTGACATTTTAAATTAACTCTTTCATCTCCGTTATCATTATATTAAAACCACCCAATTCCTCTTTATGTTTAAAGGGGAGTCTTCCAATTCTTCTCACATTTCCATTCATGATTGATTGGAGCTGGAGCTTTTGAGTAAATTTCCACCACAGTGTTGACCTGCTGTTGTGACTTGCCAAGTGGAACAGAGTAACGCAACTACTAATTAATAAATTAGACAATCGATTTAGGCATTAATGCTCTGCATGAATTATTCATTACCTGTTTAAAATTGCAAATGGTGCCTTACCCCACAGAGTCACATCCAACAATAATCTCTTAGTTTAGGTACTATGATTAAAGCTTTCATCCCCCATTATTCCAGAGTTAAAATTCTTGACAAGAGCTACAACAATTGTGTGTGATTTCATCACAAGAAGAATTTGTAATTTCATTACAGTAAATTGGTCCATCCAGCATTAATGCCTCTTTGTAGAGGCAGAACATTCCTGCTTATGCTGGTTTAGAATAGAATATTCCTAGGACAGAATGTTGCATCTTATCCTGGTTTAGCCTTACCCTGCAATTGCTTACCTGAAGTACAAACTTCAAGATGGAAAAAGCCGCTTTAGTAACTGGAGGGTGCAAGAAACGCGGGCTCGCCAGTGACAATTAGAGGTTCCGACTACAATCCCGCAAGAAGTTACCTACAAATCCGCACGGGCAGCGGCTGCCGCTGGAGTGCAGCTCAGCCCTGCACTCTGTACCAGCGTGCCCGGCGGCAGCGCCGGGGCGGCTCGGGCCGGGCGGTTAACGCGCCCCGGGGCCGCCTCCGCGGGGGCGGAGCGGGAGCCGCCTCCCTGCGCGCCCGGCCCGCTCCCTGCGCTCCCTGCCCGCGCTGGGGATGGAGGACGCGCACCGGGCCTTCCGCCTGGCCGCCTCCTGCCTCCGCACGCCGCTCGACCCGCGCACACGGGCGCCCGCCGCGCTCTACGAGCGGGGGCCGCCGCCCGCCGCCGCGCAGGTACCGCAGGCACGGCCGGGAGGGGCTCTTGGGGACGCGGGGCCGGGGGCTGCCCCCTGAAGCTGCTCGGCAGCTCCGCGCTCTCCCGGCACCGCACAGGGCCTCGCTGGGGCATCAGGGACACACACACACACACACAGGGGACACCTGGCTGATGGCCCTGCTGCAGCGCCGATCCTTTAATGAGCTTGTGGCACCGCGGCGTGTGGACAGCAGATGTAAGAAATGGCCGTGGCCAGCCCGGGGGAGAGGCTGGGGTCGTTCCGCAGATCGAGAAAAGAAACTGGGTTCATACACGCTGGTGGCAGCAGCGGATTCCGGGAGGTGGAGGGTGCTGGCGCTGGGAGTTCTGTGTGCGCGCTTTAAATTCCTGCTTCGATCCCGCAATTCCCATTGCCTGAGGTCACTGCTAGAGGAAAAAACACTTAGAGGTTTTTGCACTGAAAACCTGACAAAATATAAACAAGATTTAAATTTTTTTATTTATTTATTTTTGGAATGTCGAAGCTTATTAAAATACCCCCGTGTGGAAAAGTAGTACTCTGATTTTTTCACAAAGAATCTGGCTCGTGACTTTTTAAAACATGCTGCTTTGATCAAAACGAAGCTTTTGTGATGCTGACTAACTTGGCTTTAACAACTTCTCTGACTTGTGTAAGCTTTAAAAATACTTAAAGAATATTAGCTGCACACAGCTGCAAACTGCCAAACGGTATTGGAAATATAAGCTGTGCAAAATCCCTGTCATTTCACAGTAAGTTATGGAAATGGAATAAACATTTATGCACCACTTCTCTAGTGACTTATTTTTAGAGTGGTTAAGGAACTAGGAGGTTCTGTTTGCTTGTAAATAAAGGCATTTTTAGAGCTGCATAGTAATCGAGGAAAAATTACACTTTACAAAATAGTTAATTTTTTTTCTTTTGGTAAGTCCTTTTGATCTTATTTCCTGTTATAAACATATTGATTAAAGGGCAGACAAATTTTTACAGGCTTTAAATGGGACCCTTAGGATATAAATTAATATGCAGTATGATTATTCCATGTACTTCTACATTAACATTTGTATACAGATATCTGTACTTGTGTTACTGTACCATTCATTAGACTTAAATAGGATAAAGCAATATTGAGGACCTTGTTCCTCTTCATTCTAGCAGAAAAAATTGACAAACATCTCTTCTAGGATGACTTTGACTTGGATTCAAAAACCAACAGAGAGCAGATCGCCCCTCCAAAGAGAAACTGTGACAAGTGGATAGACTTTTCCAAAATGTACAATTCAAATCAGGAGTATTACTTGAAGCTGGAAGAGCTGAAGAATGCCCACATGGAGACCATGGCAAAACTGGAAAGTATGTATCGGAACAAACTGTATTTAAAAGAAGTGCAAGCCTTGGATAAGACAAATGACACCTCTCCAAAGTGCTGTAGGTAAGTTTGGGGGGCACGTTTTAGCTGAAGGTTCCCAAATGCTTTGTAGGCAGCTGTAGGACAGCAGGCTGTGTTTCTGGGCTGGAAAGTGTGTTACACTACCCATCTCTCATAAGCAGATAATCAGAGAAAAGTCAGTTTTGATAATAATAACACTCACTACCTTGCTAATGGTCAGTGAGGTTTAGAGGTGGGTGTGCAGCAGGGATTGGGCAGCACATTCAGGAAAGCACAGGGCCTTGCCCAAGTCAGGAAGTGGTGACTTGGTGATCAGCACTAAAACCAGGATCTGCTTTGAGTGCCCCATGTGCTGCTCTTTTCCCTTCTCTCCCCCCTCAGCCACTCATTTTTGTTCCTACTGATGGTTCCTTGAAGTGGAAGTCACCGGCTTTGCATCAGTGTTGGACTGGCTCAAACCAAGTTTTTTTTTTCCCCTTTATTCTCAAGGCCAACTTGGGACAAGAGTTCATATCAGCCTCTTAACCTGCACAAATCCTTTTCTGACTCAGACTTAAGCGATCCCTTGGGCTCGAGCGTATCCGACGCGTCTGAGGAAGAATTAGTGTTTGAAGGAAACGGCAGTGACGCTGGATCATCCTCATTTGCTAAGCAGCAGATTGAAAAAATGTGGGATGGGTTCTCTCTGGAAGACTACATCTCCCGTGCTAAGCACAGCTTGCCCAGCTCACCAGCCTGCAGGAAGGTGCACAAGAAACAGAAAGTGTGGTCCCCCAGAGTCACCGTGCCCAAGCCTTTCCAGATGACCATCAGAGAAGCTCAGAGGAAAGAGCAGAACGTCAAATCCAAGTCCCAGATTGAGCTGGAAAATCACTTACTGAAGAAGCAGCTAGAGGAGGAAGCAGAGTGCCAGAAAAAATTCCGAGCCAATCCCGTGCCCGCCGCCGTGTTCCTGCCGCTCTACCACGACATCGTGCAGCGGAACGAGGAGCGCAGGAGGTCTGTGAGGGAGAGGAGCAAACTCAAGCTCCTGGCGTCCCAAAAGCCATTTAAATTCATTGAGCGAGAGAGGCAAAGGAGTGAAAGCAGGAAAATGCTGTTGAAAGACGTTCCCCCGCCTGAAAATAAACCTAAAGTGTTCAGAGCAAAACCAGTCCCAAAATGTGTTTATAGTCCAGATTTCAATGACAAGCTAAAGAAGGAGGAGCTCTACAGGGAGATCAGGATCAGGATGAGAGCTGAGGAGCTGCTACGAAATTCATCTGTACCCAACAGCAGACTGGCCTTAAAAGGCACCAACAACAAGCAGAAACACAAGAGCACTGAACCAAAGCGAACGGAACACAAACCCAAGATCAAATCAAGCGTTCCCGATTTTGAACTCCTACACGAGAAATTCCAGAAACGCCTCCTGCAACAAAAAAAAGTGAGACACCTCACAGTCTGTGAGCCTTTTGACCTTTGTACTTCGTACATTCCCTCAAAAAAGGGCAAGATCTTGAAGGACATTCAGGAGGATGAAGAAAAATTGAAGGAAACACGGTGGCCATTTGCCTCTCCGAGACGGAAACCTCAGATGGGGCAGGCAGGGGCAAACTCACACCTCTTGGGAGGAGGAAAATCCAAATCTCCCAAAAGCACAGAATCCACGAGACGACGGCTAGAAGCCCTAAGGTGACTGCTCAGACATCCTCTACTTTATATACATTTGAAAAGTAGATTTTTTTTTTTTTGTATTAGTATATATTTGGTATTTTATTTGGTGTTGTTTTTGGTATTTCTACATACGTAGTTAATTCGTCCATGCAGTGAATATAGGATTTAATTTGTTAATATAAGGGCTTATAATATAAATCTTAAAATATTTAAATATAGGACTTAATTAGTATTGATTATTGTTAAAGGAACACTAATGCAGTTTTGTCAGCATGTCCCTAAGAAGAAGACAGATGACTGCTGCTGTTTCCCAGGATATCCTGAATCCCTTTCAATGGCACATACCTTGTGTCCTCTCATAGCAACCCTGTTTCCACCCTGGTTTTCTCTTTGGAATCATCTTTGCCAAAGCTTCCTTTGAAGTCTTAGTCTAGATTTAAAATGAATTCAGCCTTAGTTTATTTTCCCCACCAGGAATACCCTTGAGGAAAAGAGAAAGCTGGAAGAACAACAAAAAAGGAGCAGAACCAAGCAGAAACAAAGAACGAAAAAATTCCAGCAAATTGTGATGGCTCGGGCTGAGGCCAATGACCCACATCAGAGCCTAGCTCAGATGTCTAAATCCAGATTAAAAACATTCAGGTATTTTGTTGCATTCCCCTGAATCCTGAACACCTCATTCAACAATGAGAAGGAGAGGTTTGGGATTGCACTGTATGTTAAACATACAATGTGTAAGAAAATAGCATAGTCCAAGTTTAGATACTTACACATGGTAAATTAAACACCAGTGCAAGCAGCTGGTGTAAAAAGTGGCCAAATTTAGCATTTCAACTGGGAAGTTGTTGCAAACCTACACTGAACTCAGAATATAGAAATATATGGCATATAGAAATATATATATATATTCCACATTAGATTATTATTGATTCAGTAACAGGAGAGTCCCGTGTTTTCTCCTTTTGATGGATGTATCAACTAAAGAGGAAAAGGTTATAAAAATCAAAAGGCAAGGGAACAGTGTGGAGAGAGAATATCCTTGCAGAGCTGGATACTTGCACTGGTGTTGGTACAACTTTGGTGCAGCAGTGAACGTTTCACAATTCACTTCTTTGTCCCAGCAGGTCCCCACTGAAGAGGGAAATTAAAGCAGGTATATTTTAACTTCACTGTGTAACAGCAGTGACTGAGGAAGCTGCTGGTGTTCAGGAGCAATGGGATCCAAGGTTCCCTGGAGTAGAGATGCAATGCAAAAGCTGTTTGTGTATGACTGAGCACACAGGGGAGAACACTTCTCAGAGTGCTGTAAGCTGCCACTCCAGATGGCTCCAGCTCTGACACAGCTCTAACCTCATGGCTGCTGCTTGGCCTTTGTGTTTGGGGCTAATTTAACCCTTTCTGCTTTTCCAGTCCTAAGAAGAATTAATCTTGTTTGAACAAGCCTTTAGTGAGCCTTGTGATCTGGCCTGGTATGGTGGTACTGCTGCAGTATTGTCAACTTAAGGTGCTGTTATGTGGGGATGGTGAGAGGCACTGACTGCTCTGCACCTGTTGCTTCATGCCTGGGCAGGATTCTTGGGCAGCAAGCACAAATCCTAATTTCCAGTACCTGGCATACTGTTAATAACAGGAGCTTTGTAATCCGTGTGTCCTCGAGCACGTGATCTGCTGACTCTGGGCCAGAAGCAGAAGACAACTGGAGTCAGAGTAGGTGGAGAATTAAGAGAGACAACAGGTGATTGTAGATGTGATTTGAGTTTGTTCAACAGCAGATTTCACATTACAATGTTCAGCTTAATCAGATTTCAGGGGCTCTTGTCTGGGTGTAAAATGCTGCTGCTGCAAAGCCAGATCACTTCCCTGGTGCAAGTGTTTCACCTGATAATGCTCATTTCAGCACAGCTGGCCAAAGAGGGCTGTCAGTATCAGTGCTCTTTCAAAGCAAGGGGCAACATGGAAGTTCACTTCCCAACATGCTGAGGAGTTCAGAGATGGTCAGGGAGAGAGGCTGGAGGAAGCAGAGGTGTAAAATGCCCCTGCTTGATCTCATCCTTGCCCTGAAGGGTCTGACCTGCAGTGTCAGATCTGCCCAGTTCAGAGGCATGTCACACAGCTGCCTGTCCCGCACTGAGGAAGGGTTACAACCCGTTCCACCTGGATTATCCAATGCTCCCTGTGATCCCAGAGATCATTTCGGTTGTGAATCAACAGTTTCATTATCCTGCTCTATTGACTGGGCCCTTGGCAAACCAACTTAGGAAAAAAGTGTTCCATGATCCAGAATGTGGCCACCTCTCTCGGGTGATCAGCTGCTAAAGTAGCAAGATTCTGCTCATCAGACTTTAAAAGTACTGATTTTTATTTATTGCATTTAATTTCCTGTAGTGTATTGTGTTTAATTTTGCTTAGAGCAGCTGGAAGATCTGTATGAAACCAGCATGTAAAAAACCCTAAGTATCCAAATATTTTTTACCAAAAACCCTAAGGATCCCAACTCAGCCTCTATTTAACTCCAGTAGCCAGGCCCTGCCTCTGCTTAGCCAAAGTGACCCTTTCAGAGATGAATTGTTCAGTACCTTTTATGTAGCCTGAAGTATGACAACATTGAACTTGTTATGAGCAATTTAACTGCTGTAGAAAATTACTCCTTGTACTATAAATTAATAATGATTTCTCTCTGCTCTGCTCCCCTTAGGAACAACGAGAAGCAGAGAAGGCAGGAATATTTGCAAGAATTGCAAGAAATGGAAGAAAGAGTAAAACAAATGCCATTGCTCTTTGAAAGAGTCACTCAGGTTGCCTTGTTTCTGAACTACTAATTAATCTTGACTGATACTGAATTAAACATTTGTAGTCCGACATTTGTGAAGATACTTCAAAAACACTTTTCAGGGCACTATTTCTCCATTTCAATCTCTGTTGCCCCATCTCCATATAAATATCAGCAATTTTTGGGATATGGGAACAGAGAACTGTTGTAAATGTGTCTGGTTCAGTTACAACATGAGTAACTCTGACCACAACCAAACACTGCTGATACAGAAAAGTAAAATATAAAATTTTCAAGGATTGTTTTGCCATGTTTCTTACCTGCAGGAAGTAATCATTTCCACTTGTCAGTTGCAATTAATGAATCAGAGGATTAATATAAATAAAAGTATCAAAAGCCAGGCATTTAATGCATTAGATAACATTGAACCATTGTGGTTTTTCTACAGAAAAATGCCAGAATAGCTGCAGAAAAGTATTATTCCAAGAGACTGAGAGCACTGGGGATCTGCCCAGAGTTTGTTTCAAAGAAAGGAGGAGCAGCCAAGTCACTGCAATTCTCCCCTGCTGGAGATTTTACCCCCATCGCTGTCAGAGAAAGGTACAGATGACTGAAGGCTTTTTCTCTCTACCCACTACATGTCTAAAAATTGGAAAATTTTTCATGTTTAGATTTAAGGATTTTTTAATGATTTTCAGTATTTCCCAGGGAACTATTTGACTATGTGCTATGTTAGCATTAGTATGTACTTTTGATTGTTTTCCTGAATTAAATATTAATTCGTAGAACAGGGGAGAGCTGCTTAACCAAACTGGTTACGTTATGTAATGCACTTCAAAGAAAAAATGAAGAAAAACATTTCTTGTTTGTCCCTTTCATCAAGAATTCTGTCAGGTTGTTGTAAGTCACCACCTTTAAATTTTAAATTTTTTAAATGAACCTTATTAAAAATAGTTTTTAGTACCTAATGCGTGTTATGATTTAAAAGGAAACAGAAATTTTAAAAAAAGGAATATAAAAAGCAATACTGTTGAGTTACTTTCTAGCATAAAGGGAGACTCTTGTGTCCCTTTTCCTTCCCCAGTTCCACCCCAGCCAAGACTGCCAGGCTTTGTCCTGGATTACATCAAGGTGGTTTAACACCTCCTGGAAAGCATCTTCCCAGAAAATAAAACCCCACATGCAATTTGTCTTTTCAGAATCATCCGGGTTAAAGTGAAAAAAAAGGAATCCTTTGAGGAAGCAGCTGGTGACAAACCCCAGTCTGAGCAGTCCTGGGAGGAGGAGGAGGAGGAAGAGAAGGGAAAAGGTGTCAAAACCTCCAGCCCAGGTGAGCAGTGCAGTGATCTGGAGGATGGGGACGAGGCCAGAGCCAGCCCTGATGTCCTTGAGCCTGAATCCAGCCGGCACAGTGATGATGAGGAGCACGAGGAGGAGGAAGCAAAGTCAGGCCCATCACTTGGTTGTTCCCAGGAGGAAGAGGAGGATGAGGAGGAGGAAGAGGCAGCCAAGGCAGACCTGGCACTTGGCTATTCCCAGGAGGCGGAGGAGGAGGAGGAGGAGGAGGAGGAGGAAGAAGCAGAAGCAGGCCCATCTCTTGACCAGTCCCAGGACGAGGAAGAGGAAGCAAAGGCAGGCCCATCCCGTGGCCAGTCCCAGGAGGAAGAGGAAGAGGAGGATGAGTCCAGAGCCAGCTCTCGGTCTGACAGGTCCCACGAGCACGAAGAGGAAGCTCAGTCAGAGCCCGAAGCCGAGGGTGCCTTCCAGTATGAGGATGAGGAGTATGAGAGTGATGGTTCTGAGGAGAAGCCCAGTGATGAAGAAGGGGACTGACAGGAGGGGACTCAGCAACCTCTTCCACTGCTGGCTGTGGAACAGACAGGAAAGAAAAACTTGGTGCCAGGCTACACATCTGAAATTCTACAGAGGTGAAGTTTTACCTCTCAGTTTAAGGGGCCTGCTAGTGCAGGAATTCTGTTTGTTTTCCAGTAAGAAAGCTCAAGTTTGTAGTTTTCACCAGGAAAATAATTGACTTCTGTATTCCTCTTCTTTATTGCACTCTTCTGTGACATTAGTGCACTTCTGTTCTTAAAATGAGCTGCAACCTCATTGTGTAACAATAAATCACATCCAGCTCTTCCCGTGGGCTGGCAAAGCCAGGGGAGATTTTGGAGCAGGAATTGCCATTTTATCCCTGGAAAAGGGGAATCTTTTTACCTCAGGCAATCCAGTTGTATGAGACTATGCAAGGAAGTGCTTTAATACCTCTCCTTACACACTGGCTACTCAGGACTTCAGCTACTTCACAAAAAATGCTCCAAAAAATGTTTGGGATTTGGTTTTTTTCTTATATCAGTAGGACCTTCTCCTGTTACTATTACTGACTTTCTTGCTAAAAAATCTATTATTTTTTCCTCCTTATTTTGTTACACACTTTCTCCATGTTTGGAAGTTTTTTAAGCATTCTTACTCTTATTTATTTTTGAAGTGCAAACATAACTGATGTGAACTTGAAACTTTTTTTTTAAACTTGAATAAAATATCTGTGAAAATACTAATCCTTACTTCACGAGGAAGTTTGCTTGTGGTTGTCAGTATCCTGTGGTTCTGAAGAGTTGTACAATTACCAATCACATATGACTAGTACTTGTCTAGGAAATCAAATCCTTTTCTGAAAGAAGGCAGAGGAGCTCTAAATTAGGAGTTTTTCTCAGATTATTTGAAGTGATTTCAAAGGAATAAAAAGTCAAATCTGTTTCTAAGATTTAACAACACTCAACTAAGTGTTCTAAAAGAACAAATACAGAATTGTTGAACTGCTAAGATAGGGATGAAAAATACCACTAAAATTCCTCTGAACGTAGAGAAAGTAGCAAAACCAATGCTTCTTAAGGTTTTAGAAGAAGCTGGGAACCTGTGTTTAATTTAGATTGAGTTTGTCACTGAATTTTTAAATATTTTAAATATACACCTTAATAATAACAGAATTAATGAACATGATAAATACGATATAACCAGAAAGAGGACAGCTTTTGGAGGTTATGCCTCAGCTTTTTTAGCATTTCTGGGAAAGAAAAACAGAATTGTGTGGACTAAGGAGATCCAATTATGGTTTCCCAAGATTTCCAGGAAGCATTTCAAGGACATAAATTGCTAGCAAAGCATCCTAAAGAAACCAACCTTCTTGTAGGAAAAGAAAGATCCTCATGAATGGGAGATCAAACCTTGAGGTGTTAAAGGAACCACTTCTGGAAATCACTTGGAGCAGCAGAGCTTTTCAGATGGGGAAGATAATGAGATTTAAGTCAAAAAAGCTGTTCAGGAATTGCATTACAAACCTAAGGGGATGAACATGCCAATATGGAATTAAAAAGCAAAGAAAAATCAGAGATGACAAAATAGAAATGGAGGCAGACAGGTCAGGGTGAATTAAACCTCGTGAAGCAAAGTACAGCAGTAAGAACTATTTTAAACAAAGGAGAGCCACGTACACCTGTCAGGAGATGAAAAATAGTCTGGCCTAAAAACCAAGTCATGATTTGACCTCTTTTTTTCTTTTTTTTTTTTCTTTTGCAAGGAGGGTGATTTAAATGCAGAGAATCCAGAATGACTAATAGGATGAGAGCACTGGAAAAAACCCCAAAACTGTATTTAAAGAAAAAACCCCAATAACTTCAACATGAAAATCAAAATCCAAAGGTGATGTAATAGAAGCATTTTAAGGCACAAAGCTCGTTAGAGGAGAAATGCTGATGAGTTATGCTTCCAGGGAAGCCACCTAGCAGGAGGGAGAGGAATTGGAAGGTTTCTCACAGGTTATTGAATATTCTGTCTTTAATATTTTAATTAATGGCTGCAGCACAAAAGTAGGAACACGTTCAAAAATTTGCAAAGAAAATGAGAAAGGTGTCTCTGAAAAAAAGGATTAAAAATGCCACATGGGAAGAAGGGGGTAACTTTGCATGTGAACTGTAGTATGAAATAATGTTGAAGTGCAAGAATAGTGTCTCTATATAATAATTATATTTATATTCTGAAATAAGAAGCCAGAAGTTTGGGATATTGTGCTTTTTGAAGCTTTTTTTTTGTATTTATAATATTGCTTCCTCTAGCAACCAACCCCTCCGGTACATAGTCACAACAATACCAAGCAGGTTATGTTCTCTTTTCCTTTGAGGAAAAAATTATTACATCATTACCTTTTACAGCTGCTCCAGATGAAGATAAGAGCAAAGGAATTCAAATTCTTGAAGAAAATTTTTTAAATTATCCCCATTTTAGAATTAATTATGGTCTCACGTAGAATCCTCAAGGCTTCTCTAATGGCAGCAAGCAAAACATTTGCCTGAGTTTGGCAGATAAGAGCCACTCTAAAGATCAAGATATATTATTAAAAATGATTTCTGACAGTGTGTCTGTCTCATTGCCCACAAATTGAAGTCAAACATGAATTTTCTACAGGGATTACATTTGTCCAGGAATACTGTCCAGTCCATTATTACAAGATATGGCAGCTGCTAGCTTACCAACATTAAAATAATGAAATCAGGTAAATCAGATAAAATGAGCTAAAATTAAAAATAGTTTGGTGTCTGCCTTCCTTACCCTTCAGTGGAATTACAGTTTTACATCTCTTTTGGTAATTACTTGGCTTTAGGGGGAAAAAAATTCCTCCTTGCATACTCCAGCAAAACTCAAATTTGCTTCTTTCTTCAAGAGGAATTCCAGGTATCTGAGGAATAAATTAAGGCTTACAAATAGTATCAGGAAAATTGCTGTCTACTAAAATCACAGCAGTCAGATGGAGCAGAGCAAGCAGGGTGCCAGGGACAAGGCAAAGCACCCAGACACAAAGAGAGTCAATGGGGGGTGAAGGTCAGGAGGTGACAGGGACAGCAGGACCAACCCCCATCAGCTGTGGCCAGGCCTGATCCGTGTCCCACGGAGCTGCATCCCAGGATTAGGCAGTGGCACAATCCCCCACATGCTTACTGGCTGTAGCACAGAGGAGGCAGATGTTACCAGGCAAGAAATACTCTGATTTTCTGACAACACCGTGAGACCATGTTGAATTTCATGAGCACACTGTGAGAGTCTGTTGTTGACAGGACTGAAAACGAGAATATTTGCACCTGCACAGCTCCAAACTTGCTACTAATAGCCAGGGCTTACTGCCACAAGCAGATTACACAATAGTTAGGCAGGTTACAGTAAGAAGGTTAGTAAGATTAGGCAGGTTGCTGATTAACTGTAGCAGCCACACTACCAACACAGCCAGGAAATTCTGGTTGCCAGCAGAATGAATTGTTACAAAGCACATTATTCAGATGATTTCAGACACAGCTTTCCACACTTGTAGGCGTACCTGGTTCTCAGGTACTTTTTAATGTGTGGTCCATGCCATCCCACGTTTTCTAAGATGGGTCAAAGACACACAAATTATGGTTGTAATAAGTAGTAAAAGCAAACAATCAAAAATCAGCTTTTTGTGTGTGTCATTGTGATTAAGCTCAGCTCTGGGGAGCTCCATCCTGTGACACCTTTATCCCCAAGGCACTGGAACTGCCAAGGGCAGCATCCCAGCTACTCAAGCAATGAGCTCTCAGACCTGACACTGGAGGGCCACACAAACAGCTGAGTGTGAGGCAACAGCACTCAAAAAGGACCAGTCTGGGGTTTGGAACTCTGAGTTTTTTAACCAAAAACACGACTGCAAACACTGCACAGCAGAATTCTGGCCCAAGGTGCTGCAGCTCATCTGACTGACACACAGGGGCTGCTCATGGTGCTGCTGCAAAATACCCACCCCTAATAAATACCTATCAGTGTGTTCAGCAAATCTGTGATACTGCAGAACTGTGAGACTTTCCAGGGCAGAGAGAGTTCCCCATATCCTTTGTTTGTTAACCAGACTCACAGTTTATTCCTGGGTGAAACTTTCCTTCTTCTGGTACTCTGTTAATGCTGAATTAATTCAGGCCTAGCAAGCTGAGGCCGAGTTTAACTCTGCTCGTGGAGCTGGCTGGGTACCTGTTTGCCTGCTCCAGCTTGTTCCTGACCCTGAGAACTGGCACACAGCCTCTCCTGTTCCCACAGCTCCCTCTCCTCCCTTTCCCTGAAAGGAAGCTCAGTGTTGGTGAGAAAAAGCCCCCAGTTTCCAACCAGCCACACAACTCCTGGGTAATATTCAACTTTGTGTAAAGGGTAACTAGGAAAAAGCTGTTCAGTTTTATGCAACAGCCAATTCTCTCTCAGACACTTCACAGGCAGCACCACACCCAACTCAGCTCTCTGCCCTCCCACCCTAATGCAGAGCCAGCAATTCCAAAATGTGGAGAATTCCAAAATCCTGTTTGAGGGTACACAGCTGAACTCTGCACTGGTTACCTGTGACTGCACTCAATTTAACACTAAATGAAAATAAAATTCACCCTGGAAGATGGTTCTGTGGAATAGAACTCTTCTTTTCGAGTCAGAGTTGCCACATCCCAAAAGAATTTCCATTCCCTGCTACTGCTGTCAGCCAAAGGGGTAGGAAAACCAAGTGGGGAACATCCAGGTACACAAGGACCTTCCAGCACTCTCCCTGCTTTCCACCCCCTTCTCACAAGTCTTGTGTCTTGACAAAGAAAACTCTACAAAGCCTGTAGGCTTTGAATTCCTAAGGCAAAAGAAATCCTGGAAGGGCCAAATATTAGGATAAAAGAGCCAAGTCTGTAGATGAGATGCCTGAAGGTTTCTCAGATCAGAGCACAAAATTATCCCAAGCAGCTGCACATCCCAGTTGGCCTACTTAGGCAAATCATCTTGCAATAACCCAGGTAGTTTCTATGATGGGGCTAGATTTTGGGATTTTCCTTTAAATACCAGTTTTATCAAAACCTCAGTAAAACACATCACCTCAAAAATGGCACAGAGGTGCTGAAAATCTGCTTCCCTTTTATTTGTGAGTTGTGCTCCATCCTAACTCACTGCCACAAGCCCCTTTCATACAGCACCCACTTAGCACAAGCCTCCAGCTCTGCTGTTTCCTTCAGGCAGCATCCTGCAAAATAATGGAAAAGATCATAGCCTGATAAATTATTAGTCATTTGTGCATGGATGGCTGTGGATACAGTCCCCTTCCCATAAAAGAGAACAAAGGGCTCATGCAGAAGGACATACTCGAAGGACCTGGGAATTTTTTTATCCTTTACCGATGTCTGGTTTCAAAAAACAGTTCGAAATTAATTAAAAGTTTGTTTCAGGTGACAGGGAGCTGTCCCTCTCCTCTCTCCTGGCTACTTACTGTCGAACGGGCTCCAGAGTTTGTCAAGTCCAGATCAAAAAGTCCTTCTGAGCATCCAGTAACTTGATGGAGCTTGCTGAAATAGTAGAAATAATCTCAGGAAAACACTCCAGACCACAGAAGTTCTTTCCAGCCATTTTGGGGAGGATTCGTGGAAGCAAAAGGGGAGGGAAGATCAGATGACTGCTAATAAAGATGGAGAAGCAAAGAAGGAGAGGAGCTGTTCATCTGTCTCAGTGACAACACACGAGCACAGCCCAAGTGTGTGTTTCTTCTTTTCTGTTTAATGTACATAAATCACTTCTCAAATACACTGAGGGATCTGACAATCATTTCCCCCAGACTTCTGTTTTAAGCCTAGCATGCGTTTTTTACAGTTATTTTGGAACTATGACAGTCCTTCAGGGTTTTTATTTGTTTGGGTTATGGCTTTTTGGAGGGAGTGAGTGGGGGATTGTGTAAGGGTTTGGGGTTTTTTTTAGAACTTCCTGCAGCATAATTTCTTTGGACTCTGTATCCCAGACAATTTGCTGCAGAACATCTACTTATATCCCAGTCACACAAAGAATAATCATAACAAGAAGTATTGTACTCTCTACTATAAACACTGGTCAAACAAAATAGTAAGATTAAGGGGAAAATAGTTAAAAATAGAATTCTTTTCTTTCCAAAGGAAATAACAAGATTTTCACCCCGGCCTCTCTTGTCATTGTTACAACAATGGTTTGTTTTAGGCCATATCTGACTGCACTTGGAATCAGGAAACCCTGGCACAAATGTGCTGCAGCAGCTCGTGCTTTGTTTGCACTGAATGCCTGGGCCAACACTGCAGGTTTCAAGAGACTTGCTAGAGGTTAACAGAGCTGTTCCAGGGATACCATTTTCCTAGAGCACAATTCCAGCCATATTCCAGTGCTCCAGAGTGCTGGAAAGTGAGGGTGACTTGGAGCATCTCAGCTTTCTGGATAGACTCGTGCATTTTGCACTGGGGCAGATGTTCAGTGACCAACTGCTGATCAGACCTGGATCCCAGCTTGGGAAAAGAGGGATGTGTGGCAGAAAAGCACTTAACAGCACATTTCCAAGCACTTACTCTGAGGGAAATACCTACCACTGACCCTACAGGAATTACAGCTCAGCTCTCAGGATCTGACATGTTAGAGTTTGGGAGTTTTTTCATCTAACTGTTCCTCTGAGACCCAGACCAGAATTGTGACCTGCAAACTGACATCCCTGGAGAACATGGAAGCATTAGGCTATCTTACCTACATCCCCAGAATTCATCTTCACTGCCACCACCAGTACAGCGTTTCTCTTCACACCACAGCAAATATGAAATTCATATTGAGGCTGCTTGCTTCTTTCCTAACTAATGTGATCCTTTGATATTCCTGTTATTTTTCCCAGTAAAAAGCTAAAAAGCCATTTCAAGCTGTTTTCAATATCAACAGACATAAGGGAATGCCTCTATGCCTGCAACATTAATGGTGCAAAATCTCCCTCTTCCTATTCCATCTCTCCCAGTAGAGGAAACAAATAAGTAGTCACCTTTCTTTTATATATTTCAAAAGTCAAACCACCTCCAAGGAAGTGCAGGAACTGGAGAGAAAACTGCCCCACTCTGGCATCACACATCCACATTTCCTCTGATAAGCAGCTTCTCATTTTCCAGAATCAAGATTTCTCCTTTTTTCCCTTTCTTTGTCCTTCTGAGCTTGGATTTTTAACTCTTCCATTTCAGAAGAACATCTGGCTGCATTTCATGTTGGTCCTCTGGGTTTGCACCTCCTCTCCATCCAGAATCCCTTCCAGACAGGCTCTTGAGTCCTCCAATTATTTAATACCCTGCCCTGGGAAGGGGGAAAGACACCACCTGACAAATGTTCATTTTGAAAAACAGGTGAAATGTTTCCTGCTCAGCATCAGGAGTCTGAACAATCATTTAAAAAGTGAAGTGGGAGGTCAGGTCCTTGTCAGAGAAGTTGGTGCTTTGATGGAAACAGGAACAGGATCTCACCCACCTCTTCCTCAGGACTCATTTGAAACACTGCAAATAAATGTTATAGCTGGGCATGTTCCACAAGGAAGACACCAGAGTCCCCACCAGCTGTAGAAATTTGCTATATTAAAGCTGTACATTACCTTGTCAACATGCAGAACCCTCCCTTGGCCAGTCCATTCATGTTAATGATGTTCCATCTGTGTTTCCCTACCCCTGGCTCTGCCCAAGAGCAGTGCTGATTCCATTCGGAAGCAGCAAGCTGTTGGCAGCCACAGCACTCACCATGTCCAAAGGCTGAGTGTCTCCCCCTTCTCCAGCTGTGTGGGATACAGAACAGGTCCAGCTTCTCCAGACCTGCAGCAAAGTTTCATGCTCAGGGCTCTCTGTATCTCTCAGCTGATGCCAATGGAGACTGTAGCTCCTCACTTCTTGTCTCTCCATTAGGATTCCTTCCCAACTTCTCTCTTCCCCAGAGCTGTAGGGGAATATTCTGGCCAAGAGAATACTTTTAAGACTATGATGCTCAGTCTTCCTGCTGGGATGATTTACAGGCATCTTCAAACCTCTGGAGTCCTTTAAAAAGAAAACGTTTTAAACCATGTTTAAAAAACCCAAGACTGACTTCACACTCACTCCAACCACTCCCTTAGGGAATTCCAAAGGCTGGAATTCACCTGCACTGGAGTTCCTCCCAGCTGCTTAATCACATCAGCAGTACTGGCAAATGCTTCCCAGGCAAGGGGAGCCTGGAGTTCATTCCAGTGTGGGGACCCCCACAATGACAAAGCTCATCAGCTTTTGAACAAATGAGATTTGTGGTCAGAGACAAAAATAACATCAGGGAGTATCCAAGACTGACTGCTTTTGTTCTCTTAACGTATTTGGGTGATGGACGAAATCAGAATAGAGTGGTGTGCTGCTTAAGTGACCAGAAATGAGGGAACTTTGGGGATGGCCAGTTGATCTCACAACTGATGTCTCAAAGCACAGCTGAACAGTGGCTGTACATTGACAGCACTGTGAATAAACACTTTTCTTCACCCCCTCCACCAAAGAAGTGAATTTACAGGCCAGAGTCACCTTATCAGGACAGCAGATGCATTAGCAGGGGAAGGAATCAATCCGGTCAATAAGGGAATTGATACCTGTCTATAGTTAGAAAATCCATTTACAGAACAAGCTGTTCTCCTGGATCATTGAGAAATGGCAGAGTATTACTGAGTTTCTAAACACACAGCTACATGTATAATTAATATTGTCTCACTGCCAGACAATACTGAGTGTTTTAGGATTTTCCACTGTTTCCTTCCTTTCTTCCACTGTTTCCTTCTCAAGAATGGGTCTAACAGCACTGGGGGAAAGAGGAGACATGGAAAAGAGTTGGGAATTTCCCCTATAACGAGCAGGGGGCCAGAGTACAAAGTTTAAGGTGGTGGATACAGTGACTACTCAGAATCCACTGAGTAGGAAAACAGGACTCAGGCTTCTCTTTGTGATCCACTGTGGGGTGGCATGACAGTGACTTGGACTTTCTGCTTCTCCATCCCTGAAGTAGAAATAATATCCATCCACATTCCCAATATTCACTGAGGTTGCTGGGAACGCAGGCCGGGCACAGGTGGAGTACTGTGGAAAGGTGCAAATTGGATTTGTTTTGGATCAGGCGCACCAAGAGATGCATCCCAACCACTAGGGGGAAGCTGATCCCAAGCACTAAAGGGCTGTTGCCAAGTAGATCCCTTGAAGCATGGACAGACCAACCCCGAGGCTGTGGCACTGAGGGTTCCCCTCTCCAGACTGCCACACCTAAAAGAGATGCAGGTGAAGCCCTGGAACAGCACAGTGTTAGAGAGGAAGACGGAGTGGGGATACAAATGCTTAAGCTTTATGCTGTTTACTTATTATTCTCTTTTTGAGGAGTTCAAAGCTGGCACCAACTGTGCAGAAAGACTTGGTGTGATGGAGAAAATATTTTCTTAAGGATGTAAAAGCTCACAAACATTCCAAGAAGGAACATCCAACTTTCACTTCACCTACCCCTTGAACAGATATTTTATTAAGATGGGATTCACAGCATGAGACAAACTCAGTGGTATTATTCCAAGTAATCAGTTTTGTTCAGCAGACCCAATAAATAATGAACTATGAGCCTTTTGTTACCACTGATGTCGTCAAGAAGTGAAAATGTTGGCAAACTGCCATGTTTAATTCTCTGAGTGTATCTATTAAAAAGCAAGAGATACCTAGCAGATATAACCCATACTATCGATACCATATTCTCTTAACCTTTCACCTCATCTCAAAAATAATTTGAAAGTGGGATTTGGGGGTTTTTTTTCCAGCTTACACTCTCTGGCACGATCAAAAGTAAAACTTCTAAACACACAATTTTACAGCTCTTCACTTCTGCAGTAAACCTGTTTTACTAAGAAGCATTCACAGAGTAATAGAAAAAACAATGATTTTTTTTCTCTTTTATACATCAACAGATACCAGGTATAAAAACAGAAAAGGAAATATAACTCTTAATTTTTGAGGAGAAGATGAAGGAAACACTAGGATTTTTGTAACAGATGAATATGGGCCCCAGAAGCAAAACAAAGTAAAATTAATAAGCATCAACAGAATTAAGGTGAATTTTTATTCAGTCTTGTTCCTGACGAGTAACAAACAGCCTCAAATTTACTTTGGTGTTATGGAGCTTTTAGAAATCTCATTTTGCACCAGTAAAAGTCAGGAAGAGCAGTTTGAAATGAACAGAATTTCACTCTTCAGATGTAGCACAAGCTGCATGTCAGCACATGCCCTTACTTGCTATTTCTAGGAAGAGCAAAAGGCAGATTTACCAACCACAATTCAATTACAAATAATGGAATGGCAAAAACTTTGGCTTTATTACCTTTCTTTCATTTGAATTTCCAAGAAATCCCTTTTTTTCCTCTTGGATCCTTCAGAGCATAAAGTGCACAGTTTTTCTTCAGTTAAAACAGAAAGAGCAGAAGATCAATACAGGTTTTCATCAGAACAATAACAACAAAATCCAATATGTCTCATGGAATCATAATTTATACTCTCCATAGAGGTGATTTTCTACTGGTAAAGTCAGTAAGGCTTTCTTCATGAATAAATTTCAGTTAGGAATGGGGTGAACTCACCTGGAAAAGCCACCTATCCATCACAAACCTTTGAGCTTTCACAATTTGTCATAAAAACATTGCCAGGAAAATGGAAAAAAAAACCCCAAAACATTATGCCTGACAAGCACTACCTTGAAATAGGAAAGTCTCCATAGTTTGATTTTTGATCCATCTCACTTTACTGGCACACCTTTGTACTCAGAAGAAGTGATAAAAGGAAGGTTGCAGGGGAGCTGAAAAAATTGAGAGATGTAAGTTTTGATGCATCATTTCAGAGAATACAGAGCAAGACACTTGCATTCTTTTCACATCCCTTCCAAGGGTTTGTCTCACATGAAAAACATCCCAATGGCAGCAGTAATGGTCACGGCAGAAATGTTAGGATTAGTACACCAGGAAAACCACCTGGAACTGAGAATGCTGAAGTGGAGAGGTATAAATGATTTTATTGTTTCTACAGCACTTCCTAGGAAAGCTTTAGGTAGCCCAAGGAATGGAGCACTTCAATAAAGAAGAGTGTTTTGTCAGGATCATCAGTGGATCATCATCCAAGAACCAAGTTCTGCTTCCTTGATTAAGAGATCCCAAATGCTCTTGTGTTTCCATGGGACTGCTCCTGGCAGCACCCTGAGCAGGACTGGCTCCTGCTCACTTCTGTCCAGAAAAGGTGCCAAATGAAATGTTTCTGGAAGCTTAATCCAAATTCTCGTTGCTGCATGGAAGAGGTTTGTGTATGATAAAATCACCACGATTAATCACATCCACAGAGCAGAAGCACCTCATGACCACTGAGGCCGAGGCTGTGCTGGGAATTACAGAGCAAAAATAGTTCCCAAGAGTTCATAATCTAAGTGGTTAAGGCAGAAAAAATTACATTCTTATTAAAAATAAGCCTTATAGGCACAGTATCATATCTTTAAATAATGACCTAGCCTTGATTCCAACCTGATTTTATTGGTGTTTTTATCTTCCACTTCAGGAAAACACTACGGTGTGACTAATTCCCTCCAGGGAAAAAGAAAAGGAATTAAGAACAGTACCTTTCAATAGAAACAGGACCTCTTAATCAATGCTTTCATGTTTTATTAAAACTCCTGCTATTAGGGAAATGGCAAAGCTCAGATTCACACCTTACCTGCAGATCTCCTTAATGCAATATGGCTTTCAGTAAACAAACAAGCCTTTTGAAGTTTTCTTTCAATATAATTAAAAAATACATCCTTTGGGCCAGCTATATCCTCTGTCAAACACTGAGGTGTTAAAATTGTATAAGTAATTTTCTGTCCAGCTGTCTGGCTGCCAAGATCCAGGTGCAATTTAGGCCTATGTGAAATGAAGGAATCTGAATAAATAAAATTAGGGATACATGAGGTACAGTTCCGCAATTAAGAAGGAAATTAATGCAGCTAATATTTATAATATTACATGAAGAATTCCTACAGTCAGAAGTAGAAAGCTTGGAATTTCCCTAAACAAAAATTCCTAACTCTCTCAAGCTCATATCCTCAACAAAAACAGAACAAAAATGTAGGTAAGTGTCCCAGCCAAATGAGTATTGAATCTTAATCCAATATAACTAATTTGTAAAAGGCCAGTTCTCAGCTAACCAGGCATGTGCCCTTGATTAGATTTATTTTATTACCTATATTTAGAAGAATCACTTCTCTCATCAGTCTGGACTTCAGGAAAGCACTTCAAAGGAGGAGCTGGTTAAAATGGAGACAAGAATATCCCTGTAGGATGAGACACAGCGAGCCAGGGAAGAGAAAAATTGGAAAGCACTAGGCTAAGGGAAGGCTGAAATTGATTTCATTTAATAACCTTTGAAATGAAGACTGGAGAGAGGGAGGAAAGGCAAAGGAAAAAAGGAGTGCTAATGGCACAGTTCTGGGAAGACTCAGAGGTAGGTAGCAGCTGGTCTTTACACTGCTGGTTGCTGATTTTTTTTTTTTGGATTTGATACAGCTGCCAGAACAAAGTCATGACAAAATAAAATAAACCACAATCCCTTGCCCCTTTTGAGAGGAATTGGCAGGTTTTTAACAGCATGTAGGTGTCTCCCAAAACACCAAGCCTAACTCCCTATAAATTCCCACTTATTCTGTAGAAGTAGACATTATAAAAGGCCACAAAAATGCCTTACTGGTCACCAGCCATGAGGAGGTAGATGTAGTTCTTACATGTTTATGGTGAATCTAAACACATGGGAGCCTGAAGGCTGATGCTCCTGGACACTCCAATGAAGTAGGTTGAGTACAAATCCTGCCCCTAGAAATGAACCAAAAGTCAGTGTTTCTGAAGTCCTACCCAGATTCAATGATTAAGGCAGTGTTAAATGACATAGTTAAAGAGCTCCCTTTGATAGCTTATATTCCTGATTGCAACAGCATTGCAAAGTAAGATTTCAGTGTTCAGAGCAATCAGCTGCTTTTCTGGAAGGATCCAGTGTTAAAACACAGACAAATCAAATTGCTGTTTTAAAGTGCCTGAGAGGAAATGACATCATCACTCCAGCCCATCTGGGAGGAAGAACATGGAGCAACAGATGAGCCAAAATCACTCCTGTCATAGAAGGAGAGAGTTCCACTGACTTCAGGGAATCATCCCAATGTTCCTGCGTGGCGCAGATTAAAATGACACACTTCACAGTCTGGTAGAGGTGAAACAAGGCTAAAGCCACGAAAACTGATGTAACATATTCATTTAGGGCAATTTATTGTTTTCACTTTTACAACTAGGTTTGTAGATGTTAAAAATCAAGACTGTGGCAGCTACTCACATGGGTCAATGTGCTGAAAAAGACGGCTATTTCTGCAGCGATAAGAAAGAACATATGGTCCTTATTGCCAGCTAAGGGTCTCTTTTAAAACAATTTTCCTCAGTCTGATTTGCCTCACAATTACCCTAAATCCTGCCATGATTGCTCTCCTGGAGCATTCACAGAATTTGGCTTCCTCTGAAGATGTATTTTCCCTTCCCCCGGTGACCGATTATCAGCGATTTTTAGATAATCCCCGCAGTTCCTAGAGAAAGGCTTTGGCACGTTTCCCTCCAGGCTGCAGGCGCCTATGACCTTATCAACAGAGCATCCTTTCTCCCCTGAGCCCCCAGCCTGGGCACTGCCTGTTTCCCTGTGCACACCGCGCAGGGACCAGCAGGGAGAACATTCAATATGCTCTCCCTGGCCAACAAGAAAGGCCACAGCTGCCAGCCCCAGCAAAGCTGTCCTGGAGAGGGGCCTGGCTGGACACAGCTGCAGAGCGCTAAGAAATCCCCAGTCCCACAGCAAAACGTGCTGGCAGAAATTTGGCCCATTTCATCCTCTCCTTTATTGGAAGGAGATCAGGCTTCTTTGAAAGGCCCTTTTAACCAATGCAGAACTGTAATCAGAAAAGTACTGTCATTAAGAGAAGAGGTTGTATCAGAGAAGGGGTGGGGGTTCATTTGTCAGAGAAATAACAGACTGAATATTCTATTAACAAATCACTCCTCTGAAGACAGGGCTGCCAGCATGTAAGCTGCATTCTGAGATCTGAGTGCCTAAACAGAAGAAAAGCGTAAGGAACCTTCTTTGAGCTAATATCATAAAACTTAGAACTAATACCTGGCTAGAACTGCCCGTGTGAACAGCCACTACGGTTAAAGTGTTTATTTTAGTGTAGTTTATAGGGTTGTTTTTATTTTCGTGTGGCTATTGTTTGAGGGTTTTTGACTGAGAAAACATCAACTGTGGATTTTTTTTCTTTGGTTGGTTTCCTGAAGGCAGAGAAGGAAGAATTGGACTACCAATTTGGATAGAGAAATCACAGAAATATAATCATAAAATGCTTTGGGTTGGAAGGGACCTTAAAGATCATCTACTTCCAACCCCTCAAATTTTCCTCCACATGAGTGCAAAATCTCAGAAGCCACAAAGGAAATACAAGAATGCCAAGACCTATTAAATAGAACAAAAGCATTTTTTTTCCTTTTGTTTTTGGAATTAGCTATCCTGTTGAGAAGAAGGGGCGTTCACACCTCGGAGTGAAGAGAGGGAGAGTGTGAAGGGGTACTGAGCTCCTCTGAGGAAGAGCAGTGCCTCGTGTCCAAAAGCGGCCAAGAGGCTCCTTTAAAAGGCGCTCCGCTGTCCTTAGTGTCCAGCTGCCACTCAGAAGGGACAGAAACGCTCAGGGTGCAAACTTCTCCCCCGCTCCAAGCCAAGCACTGAGGAGATGCGCTGCCAGAAGCTGCAGCCGCGGCCCCGAGGCAGCCCCTGGAAAGGCAGCGGGAGCACGGCCGAGCGCTGCTGCCCATCCCTGGCCGGCAGCAGTCGCTGCAATCCCGGCGCTGGAGCTGCTGCTCCCTGCGGGAACCGGGAGCTGCTCTCCCCTACCGCGATCTAACGCTGTCGGTGCTTTGCCTGCCTCTCTCCTTGCCTCGGCTTGCTCAGCTGCAGCAGAGCTGGAGCTGTTTCCATCCAGAGCTCCTGCTTTATTCCGAGATGAGCAAAGCTGCTGGTTTCCCACCTGCACGAACACAGCAAGTGTGGGCTGCTACCTGCCTGGGAACAGGTGATCCGACTGAGGGTAACACGAAGTGGAAGCCGCCTGTTTTGGGGGTAACCAAATGGCTGATTAATGACTGGCATTAAATAGGTGCAAGAACCTGAGTTACTGGTGACAGCGAGTGCCGAGGGCTGAGCAGAGCCACCTGAGCCACCCGGACACTGAGAGGCTGTCCCCAGGCACTGAGCCAGCGCACAAGATCCGTGCAATTCCTACTGCTGCTTCTCCCTGGATTCACATGAAAAACGAGAAGGAAAAATCCACACAAAACAAACCGAAACCAAACCACAAACCGAAGGAGAGGGAAAAAAAAAAAAAAAGCCAAACA